>CAWUFW010000007.1:4320000-4730000 GCA_963921515.1 Calotriton arnoldi | reverse complement strand
ATCAATACCACCACCTCCACCACCACCACCACCAATACCACCACCAATACCACCACCAACATCACCACCAATACCACCACCACCAATACCACCACCACCAATACCACCAGCACCACCAACACCACCACTCCACCAATACCACCACCACCAATACCACCACCACCACCACCAATACCACCACCACCAATGCACCACCACCAATACCACCACTAATACCACCAACACCACCACCACCAATACCACCCACCAATACCACCACCCAATACCACCACCACCAATACCACCACCACCACAATCACCACCACCAATCACCACCACCACCAATACCACCACCACCACTACCACCACCAACCACCAATACCACCACCACCAATACCACCACCACCAACACCACCACCATACCACCACCACCAATACCACCACCACCAATACCACCACCACCACCAATACCACCACCACCAATACCACCACTCAATACCACCACCACCAACACCACCACCAATACCACCACTACCACCACCACCAATACCCACCACCACCAATACCACCACCACCACCACCACCAATACCACCACCACCAATACCACCACCACCAATACCACCAATACCACACACCAATACCACCACACACCAATACCACCACCACCAATACCAATACCACCACCACCAATACCACCACCATCAACACCACCACCACCACCACCAATACCACTACCACCAACACCACCAATACCACCACCACCACCAATACCACCACCACCACCACCAATACCACCACCACCATCCACCACCACCAATACCACCACCAATACACCACCACCAATACCACCACCACCAACACCCACCACCAATACCCACCACCACCAATACCACCACCAATACCACCACCACCACCAATACCAACACCACCAATACCACCACCACCACCAATACCACCACCAATACCACCACCACCAACGCCACTCACCACCAATCCAATCACCACCACCACTAATCAATACCACCACCACCAATACCACATACCACCACCACCAATACCACCACCACCACCACCACCAATACCACCACTACCAATACCACCACCACCAATACCACTCACCACCACCACCAATACCACCACCACCAATACCAACACCAATACCACCACTACCACCAATACCACCACCACCAATACCACCAACCCCACTAATACCACCACCAAGACCACCACCACCAATACCACCACTAATACCACCACCAATACCATCACCAATACCACCAACACCAATACCACCACCACCAATACCACCAGTACCAAAACCACAACCACCACCACCACCACCACCAATACTACCACCACCACCAATACCACCACCACCACTACCACCACCACCAATACCACCACCAATACACCACCACCAATACCACCACCACCACCACTACCACCACCACCAATACCACCACCACCAATACCACCACCACCACCAATACCACCACCAACACCACCACTAATCACCACCACCAATACCACCCACCACCAATACCACCACCACCATCACTACCACTCACCACCACCACCAATACCACCACCACCACCAATACCACCACCACCAACACCACCAGTACCACCACCACCACCAATACCACCACCACCACCACCAATACCACCACCACCAATACCACCACCACCAATACCACCACCACCAATACCACCACCACCAATACCACCACCAATACCACCACCAATACCAACACCACCCATACACCACCACCAATACCACCACCACCACCAATACCACCACCACCAATACCACCACCAATACCACCACCACCACCAATACCATCACCACCATACCATCACCACCACCAATACCACCACCACCAATACCACCACACCAATACCACCACCACCACTACTACCACCACCACCAGTACCACCACCACCAACAACCACCACCAACTACCACCAACACCACTACCACCACCACCAATACCACCACCACCCAATACCACCACCACCAATACCACCACCACCAATACCACCACCAACCACCACATACCACCACCACCACCAATACCACCACCACCAATACCACTACCACCACCACAACCACTACCACCTCCAATACCACCACCACCAATACCAATACCACCACTAATACCACCACCACCACCACCAAATACCACCAACAATACCACCAACACCAATACCACCACCACCACCACCACCAATACCACCACCAATACCACCAGTACCAATACCAATAACACCACCAACACCACCACCACCAATACCACCACCACCACCAATACCCCACTACCAATACCACCACCACCAATACCACCACCAATGCCAACACCACTACCAATACCACCACCACCAATACCAATACCACCACCACCAATACCACCACCACCAATACCAATACCACCACCACATACCACTACCACCACCACCAATACCACCACCACAAATCCCACCACCACCAATACCACCACCAATACCACTACACCACCAATACCAATGCCACCACCAATAATACCACCACCAATATCACCACCACCACCACCAATACCACCACCACCAATACCACCACCAATACCACCACCACCACTCACCACCACCACCATCAATACCACCACCAATACCACACCACCAATACCACCACCACTCAATACCACCACCACCACCACCAATACCACCACCACCACCACCACCACCAATACCACCACTACCAATACCACCACCAATACCACCACCACCACCAATACCACCACCAATACCACCACCACCACCAATACACACCACCAATACCAACACCACTCACCAATACCACCACCACCAATACCAGACCACCACCAATACCACCACCACCAGCAATACCACCACCACCAATACACTACCACCAACTAATACCACCACCAATACCACCAATACCACCACCAATACCACCACCACCACATACCACCACCACCACCACTACCACCACCACCAATACCACCACCACCACCAATACCACCACCACCAATACCCACCACCACACAATACCACCAGTTCCACCACCAATACCACCACCACCACCACACAATACCACCACCACCAATACCACCACCACCAATACCACCAGTACCACCACCAATACCACCACCACTAATACCACCACCACCAATACCACCCACCACCAATACACCACCACCAATACCACCACCACCACCAATACCACCACCAATACCAACACCACCATACCACCACCAATACCACCACCACTCAACACCACCACCAACCACCACCACCACCACCAACTACCACCACCAATACCACCATCACCACCACCACCAATACCACCACCACCAATACCACTACCACCACTAATACCACCACCAATACCACCACCACCAATACCACCACCACCACCAATACCACCACCACCAATACCACCACCACCACCAATACCACCACCACCACCAATACCACTACCACCACCACCAATACCACCCACCACCAATACCACCACCACCATCACCACCACACCATACCACCACCACACAACCTATACCACCACCACCAATACCACCACCACCAATACCACCACCACCAACACCACCACCAATACCACCACCACCACCAACACCACCACCACCACCAATACCACCACCACCAATACCACCACCACCAATACCACACCACCACCACCACCAATACCACTACCACCAACACCACCACCACCACCAATACCACTACCACCAACACGACAAATACCACCACCAATACCACCACCACCACCAATACCACCACCACCACCAATACCACCACCACCAATACCACCCACCAATACCACCACCACCAATACCACCACCCACCAATACCACCACCACCAATACCACCACCACCAATACCACCAACACCAATCACCACCACCAATACCACCACCACCATACCAATACCACCACCAACACCAATACCACCAACACCACCACCACCACCAATACCACCACCACCACCAATACCCCACTACCAATACCACCACCACCAATACCAACACCTCTACCAATACCACCACCACCGATACCAATACCACCACCACCAAAACCACCACCAATACCACCACCACCAATACCAACACCACCAATACCACTACCACCACCAACACCATCAATCCCACCACCACCAATACCACCACCACCACCACCATCAATACCAATACCACCAATACCACCACCACCACCAATACCACCACCAATACCACCACCACTCAATACTCACCACCAATACCACCACCACCACCAATACCACCACACACCAATACCACCACCAATCACCACCAGCACCAATACCACCACCAATACCACCACCACCAATACCACCCACCAATACCACCACCAATGCCACCACCACCACCACCAATACCACCACCAATACCACCACCAATACCAACACCACTACCAATACCACCACCACCACCAATACCACCACCACCAATCACCACCCACCACCACCAATACCACCACCACCAATACCACCACCACTAATACCACCACCAATACCACCACCACCACCACCACCACCACCAATACCACCACCACCACCACCAATACCACCACCACCACACAATACCACCACCACCAATACCACCACCAGTTCCACCACCACCAATACCACCACCACCAATACCCCACCACCAATACCACCACCACCAATACCAACACCACCAATACCACCACCAATACCACCACCAATACCACCACCAATGCCATCACCACCACCACTACCACCACCAATACCACACCACCACCAATACCACCACCACCAGTACCACCACCACATACCACCACCACCACAACCACCACCACCACCAATACCACTCACCACCAGCTCCAATACCACCACCACCACCACCACCAATACCCCACCACCACCACCACCAATACCACCACCACCAATACCACCACCACCAATACCACCACCACCAATACCACCACTAATACCACTCACCACTACACCACCAATACCACCACCACCACCACTCAATACCACCGCCAATACCACCACCACCACCAATACCACCAGTACCACCACCACCAATACCACCACCAATACCACCACCACCACTAATACCACCACCACCAGTGCCACCACCAACAATACCACCACCACCAGTGCCACCACCACCAATACCTCCAACACGAATGCCACCACCACCACTAATACCACCACTTCCACCAATACCACCACCACCAATACCACCACCACCAATACCACCACCACCAATACCACCACCAACCACCAATACCACCACCAATACCACCACCACCAATATCACCACCACCAATACCACTACCACCAACACCACCAATACCACCACCAATACCACCACCACCAATACCACCACCACCACCAATCCAATACCACCAATACCACCACCAATACCACCACCACCAATACCACCCCCAATACCACCACCACCAATACCACCACCACCAATACCACCAACACCACTACCACCACACACCACCACAATACCACCACCACCAATACCACCCACCACCACCAATACCACCAGCACCAATACCACCACCAATACCACTCACCACCACCATAACACCACCCACCAATAATCCCACCACCAATACCACCACCACAAATACCACCACCAAATACCACCACCAATACCACACCACCAATACCTCCACCACAACACCAATACCACCACCACCAACTCCACCACCACCACCACCACCAATACCACCACCACCACCAATCACCAGTACCACCACCAATACCACCACCACCACCAATACCACCACCAACAATACCACCACCTCCACCAATACCACCAATGCCACCAGCACCACCAATACCACCAATACCAAAACCACCACCACCAATACCACCACCACCAATACCAATACCACCACCTCAGCGCCTCTCACCACCAGTAATAGCAGGGCACTGTACGCCGCTGTAGCCGAGACCATCCCTCCCTCCTCCATGCCTGCCATAAAGCACAGCCCGCCCTGCACCAGGAGGTGAAGCCAGGGCCCTACTCCAGCTGGAGTGTTTTTCATTAGGCCAAAGATAGCAATGACATTACGTAATGCCACACTGCACACTCAAATCACGGAGAGGGCAGGAAATAGGTCCCCCTCTCCCCCTCTTCCTCCTGAGCTGCGACTGTGTAATCACAGAGCGAAAGGTGTTGGAGCACTTGGTTAGTGTTTATAGCTCGGATCATATGTAACTCTCACATCTTCTTCACTGCACTATTTATCACTACTTTGAAGAAGTTGCAGGCCTGGTCTCTTCCTCTGATATTTACAACCCAACAAGCGGTCGAGAAGGTGTCTTATTGTAATGCAAAAGGTCTCGCATTTGCAAAAGTTTGCTTATCAGTATTGCAAATGACAATGCCTTTATTTATGTTTTAGAGCAGCATTGTCATTTCTACAATGCCAATAGCCTCAAACTCCGAGTGAATGCGTAGACCTGATTGCATTGCAAATGCTTGTTTGTGGAATACAATGGATTCTCTGTTTTTCTTGTTGTTCTTTGATAGCCCGCTTAAAGCTATCGGACACAATGAGTAAGAGGCAGACATAAGCACAGATCTCTAGCGTGCCTCTATTGCTACTACACGGACAACAATGTAATTTATTTTGATTGTGTTAGCTTAATCATTGGAAGGTACGTTTTTTGTCTTTTTCCTATTGATCTGCCCATCCGTGTTTTGCCGCGGTGTCCTACAAGCTCTGGGTTCTTTTAGAGGTTGACTTATGAAAGATACAACAGCTGCAGCATACCGCCCTCTGGAGGTAAAAGGATCCGCTGATCATTATCAATGCACATTTGATTCACACGAGGCCATTTGAAAGAAGCTATCTGTGACCGTGAAGGCTACAAATCGAAATGCACACCCAATTCAGCCAATGCTAGCTGCAACCCAACCCTGGCATGTTCTATTTCTTTCTAAAATAATTCCTAACATCTCAAAGTGTCTGCATATTCTTAAGCACAAAAGATGAGTACTTTTTACGTCTTGCGTAAAGCAGCTTTAGCTGTTTGTTGTCGAAAGACATACTGTGGATAATACCAATATTGCAGTGGGCTTTGGGTCAGGCCGCTGCCTATCATTTGTTGGGTCTCTTTTAAATCTCATTTACATGTTTCCTTATTCAATGGCTTCGCTCTTGCTCTTTCTTTGCTTGTCCCCTCTCAGAGCATAGCTTCTAAAAAGTCGTTTTGATTGGATTAATTTTGTCCTTTCACTGCTTATATTTACATAACTAATTTTTCTTTTGTTTTAGCATTCCATGAGAGTGCATGTGTTCTCTTGCTCTCTCACTCAGGCTCAGATTTATAAAAGGTTTTGCATTGGGACTGCGTCACTTTTTTGGCACAGCCCTGATGTAAAATCTTTCTTTGACTGACTTTGTTAGAAAAAGTAACACAAGGCAGCACATTGCACTGCCTTGCGTCACTTTGTGCCAGTGAGGCATTCCATAAGCAGTGCATGGGCTTTTCCATGGATCCACCCATGGATTTTGACACAAACCTACATTTACAAAGAGATTTAGACATTGGCTTGCATCAAGATAGTGCTCCTGCCTTGTGCTGGTGTAATGAGGAAAAAAATCTTTATTTCTCTTCATTCTGCAGGGCACATACAAAGAGGAAATAACCTCAAAGAATATTTGTTGTGCAGGAAGGTGTCCCTTCCTGAACTAACACTATCCTAACCACAGCAGGGGCGTAGCAAGGAGGGAATGGGGGGGGGGGTTCGTCCCGGGCGGCACGAGTTTTTGGGGTTGGCGGCTCCCCCCCCCCCCTGGTCTTATATGAGTTTGCCATGGGGGCAGCAAACGCAGAAATCATCGCCAGCCACCCCCCGCTCTTCAGTGCGGCCATGGAGCTGCTTACCCCTACTGAACCCCACCCCTTTGCTCTACTGCTCTACGTCTTGCTTCCCCTTTCCCTCCTCGTCCTGCACAGTGTTTTTGTTTTGTTCTTTTTTCTTTACTATTTTCACACTCTAGGTCATCTATTCCTCCCTGCTCTCTGCTCACTGTTCCTCAATGCTGCACCACTTGGTGGAATTCAGTAGCTCCTCACACCCGTTCCTCCCCGGCCCCTCCCTATCCTGTTTTATTTATTCTTAATTTCTTTCCAAGGAGGACTCACCAGCTGCAGTTTCTTGCTAGGCCACTCCTTTCTTATTTTTTCATTTACCGCGTCCACCATCTTGAGACAACAAGCTTTTGCAATGCAATAGGTCTCGCATTACTGAAAGTTTGGTCTTTTGTCGTTGCTAATAATAATGTGTGTGTTTTTTTTTGTTAAAACATATCCCAGAAAGGGTGCAGTACCTTATGTGGCTAATAGAGGTCTGTTTACAACTCTTCAGGGACACCTAGTAACAGCCTGTGGTACTGCACCCTTTTCTTGCTTCGTGGATTTTATTTTATTACTTATGCTACTACTGGTATATTTTTTAACAAAAAAAAAACATTAACAAACATTATCATTTGCAATGCCAATAGCTCAAACTTTCAGTAATGCGAGACCTATTGCTTTGCAAATGCTTGTTAGACCTCCCACCAAACCAGGCGCAATTGTTGATGGGAAGTAAGACTGGCAAAAAGCGGCACGAGTTGAAATGGTGGTGCTGGAACCCAGGCCCTTGGCTCTGCAGCAAACTGCAGAGAGTGATCATAGAACATGAGCATACTGCAGCCACACAAAGAGAGGCCTGCCTTTTAGTTTCGTGCATGCATTGTGATGAAGAAGTACTTGCCACCCCTTCCTTTGCAGTGGCACTGTGGTAAACACAGGAAACGTGCAATTGACAGATATGAGCATCTCATGCGCCATAAGCATATGAAAGGACTACGTCTCGGCAGCTCAAAAGACTGGTGACTTTTAATGTAACCAAGACAGGATTTTAATGTAACCAAGAGCAACACAGAACAGTAAGTGTTGCGGAAAGCCAGGACTCAGTTCATTACACTTGGCGAACGGCTGGTATGATGGGGCAGAAGAGCAGTCTCTGCAAGCGGAGGATGAGCTTCTTGTGCTGTGGGACTGAAAGCGTATGGGAGCAGCTGCCCCACAACAACACACAAGTGTGACTGGAGAACATTCTCATGCGTGCTTGGCACCCCACATGCATCAAACAAGCCATTAAGGAGGAAGAATTTACAATTGAGCTAAAATATAACTGATTAACTTAAGTTGCTCTCCTTGTCACAATACAGCACACACAAAGCGCATCCGCACACTGCATTTGTTGGATGCTCACATGTTAGCATACTTGAGGTTACCATGTGGTTTACAATTAAGAGGAATCTCCAGCAAACCCAAATGCTCCTGTACCCTGTGACAGGCAGCCAGATTTCAAAACAATCAAGATAAGGAAAACATGTTATCACAGCTTGTAAAGTTCTGCAAGGAAAACAAGCAGTGTTGTGAGGGTTTGGTATCACAGGCTGTCACTAGGTGTCCCTTGGGACCTCTTTTGGCTGCATATGGTACTGCACTCTGCAACATGGCTAGGCAAAGGATATGGCATAGCGGTGAGAGCTTCCGACTGGTGAGCTGGGGATCAGTGTTCGAATCTGCTGTCAGCTCAACATCCTGTGATAATGGGCTAATTGTTTAATTTCTCTGAGCACCATGGCTAGGTGTGCTATCTAAATAAAAGTGTTAAATGCAAAATAATATAAGAATTCAATGCAGCGATCTTGGGGGCTGGCAAGCAATGTCATGCAGGGGTGGGGCATGTCGGAGCAAACAATGAATACAATGCATTACAGTCGGTAAGTAAACAAGATGCAATGCAGCAGCAGTGCAGGAAGGATGGCAGAAATGACAGGAGGGAGGAGGTGCGAGCAAGGAGGCAACAGATGGCCAGAGTTGGCCAACAAAAAAAAACAATTGGTGATATCCGCTGGGAGGGAACCAAGCACACAAAGGCAGGACAGATGGACAGTATTCACCAACCAGATTAAAGAAATTTAGGAAAGGCAGGCCAACTAACCAACCAGAAGCGCTGGGAGTGTGGAATGGCCATATCCTGAATACACCATGTTTCAAAGAGACAGCACAAGCACTGCCTAGGCGAGACCTAAAAAATGGCTCAAATGGGCACATGTGTGGTGAAGCACATCACCATGGTGCGTTTGCAGTAACATTATGACACCTACATGTTCATACATGATTACCTACCTTCAAAAATCTTTTCATTTTGCCAATGTGAAAAAGCATAAACAAAACTTTTTGCAGAGCCACCAGGAAGATCCATTGGCTTTGTCTCTCCTTGTTATTCTTTGAAGAATTGTTTGAGCTCTATTCGCAAAAAAAAGACATATATTTACACCCTTAGATCTCCTTCTAAACACAGGTACGAATGTACAAATTTGGTGAATTCACAGACCTTCCGAGAAGTATGCCTTCAAACTTTCACCATGAACATCTCGTGTTAAACACTGAATCATTGTATATAACATTGTTTATAACAGACTTACTAGTGCCAGTACCAAAAATAAAAGCAGCAGTAGTGGTGACTTGCAATATTAGTATTAGAATTATCAGTAGTTGGAGTAGCACAGCTGGAATTGGCATTAGTAATAGGCTGTTGGTCATGTAGCTGCAATAATATCACGAGCTACAGTACTGTTTGTTGCATTAGTAATAGTGCTACTAGTAGTAGGAGCACTAATAATGGCACCAATGGTATCCAAATAAAAGTACAGGCTGCAGTAGAATTTTCAGAAGTACTGTGAACAGTAATAATTGGTGCACTTCTGATGGTAGCAGGGCCTAAACTAGTGGTATCAGCATTAGTTTTAATAATGTTTTTACTTCAGGTAGTATAAAAGGGCATGCATATAGTAACACTGGTGAATGTAACACTAGCACAAATATTGACAGTATTAATAGGTCCACTAAAGCCAGCACTAGCAGAAGTAGTGCCCAAGGGCTACTTAAAGTTATGACAACATTCTCTGTTGATTGTCATATCACATGAAAAACAATTTATTAATGGCCATATAGTCTTTTAAAAAGTTGAACAAATGAAACTGGCTGGATGTAATATGCTTTCAAATGGTAATGTACATTTTTAACTAAGATAGGATTAGATAAAAATTGAGTTAAGAAGTTTGTTAGTACAAGGGTAAGCCTCACTTCTTTACCGATGCCAAATCTGCCCTCAAGTTCGCCAAGCCATCACCTAGAGACTCTCCGCACAACCAGACAAACAATTCTCTCAGCGACAACGATTAACAAACGGAACACGCTCTGAGACTTCCTCTGCGATGTGCAGTGAATGGCCAGTTGGGGTCCCTCCACTATTGCTCAATAGGCCGATCCATGACTACCTACTATGCCCCCTCGGGGCGATCGCCATACCTTTGACTAATCAATCAGTCCACTGGGATGATCGCCATCTATTCACCCACCCAGTCCACCATTGACAGGGATGCTCACCCGGCTCTTCTCCAACTCCAGGGATGTTTCCCGAACTGGTTATTGTTTCGCTAATGGGATGTTGGTATGAAGGGAGGGTATGCTTTACTCAACCATACAAATGGGTTGTAGTGGGTGGTATTCGTATGTTGTTTTTCTCTGTTGTTTACAGTTGCATTGTTTTTTCCTTTGTTTTCCAGCACGGTCAGCTAACTTACTTACCTCCTTCCATGGGTGGCCCACCCTTTTGTCCAGCCCCCTTGCTTCATGGCGTTATGACCTCAACCAAATGCCTCACCGGGAACAAATGTGGCCTCAATGATCGTAGAAAAGCTTGCTTATTCCATGGATACCTAACTAGATATCACATAGATATCTGTTTTCTTCAAGAGCTTCACCTTACTCATCCCTCTAGACCGGGACTACGTGCACGATGGTGCAGAGAGACACACATTTCCTTATATTCCAATTATGCTAGGGGTGTTGCTATACTTCTGCGTAACGGTCTGCAGAGACAAACGGGACGAGTAATATGCACTGACAATGGCCGATAAGTGGTGCTAGCTGGTACCCTACATAGACACCTTGTGATATTGGCCGCTAATAATGATGACCCAGACTTCTTTTCTGAGGTATGGAAGCTCATGTCCAGCCTAGGTCCTGGGGCTATAATATGGGGAGGAGATTTCAATGTCACACTAGATGACCGGTTGGACAAGTCAGGAACATCTAGACGCCACATCCTAATGCAGCATTAACACTTAATACAATCATCCATGATAACTACCTACAGGATGTCTGGCAAGATACACATAGCACACAGACAGAAGGCACCTGCATCATGGCATTCCACAACACATGGTCCTGGATCAATTATTGGTTGACTTCTCGGGATGCCCAGACCTGGGTATCTAAAATATCACACCTACCCCATACACTCTCTGATCATGTCCCCCATCCTGATAGAGCTCCTGATCCCTCAGTCAGCCCCGGCGCTTTCTCCTGACACCTGCCCCTCCGGGGCACTGTGAGATTCAGTATTCCAGGAAGAGATTCACAAAGAGATATCGGAGAACTTCACACACAATGAGGGCTCAGTCGAGCCTCCCTCTAAACTCTGGGAAGCCTTCAAAGTGGTTATTTACAGCGTATGTATTGCAAAGCAATCCAGAGTATTAAAAGCTATACAGGGAAGACTTGCCCTAATAGAGTGAGAAATCCGAGCCCTTGAATTGGAGTTTTTTGCAGCTCCAAAAATACTGTCACGATGGCTGCAATCAGAGTTAAATTAACTGAATTATCTGACGAGACCACTCGAGTAACCCATTACCAGGATCGTGAAGCGACAGCCCGTCGCTACGGAGAGGGCGATACACTGGGCAAGACCCTTGCAGCATTGCTGCCCCAGGTACGGACATCCACATATGTGGTACAATTGCTAGATGACCAACAGGTCCTTCAATCCCCTCTTAAAGCTCTGCTTGATACCATGACCTCCTTCTATACCAAACTTTACACTGCTACGTCGGCTCACTCAGTAATCAAACTGAATGCATACTTGGATGACGTACAACTCCTTTGGCTATACCGAGCCCATCGGGACTATCTAGATACCCCCATCACTGTAGAAGAACTTACGTAGGTTATTCGCAGTCTCTCGGGTGACAAAACACTGCCCTAGATGGTCTAACCACTGCTTTCTATAAAGACTTTGCAGCCATCCTTGCACCTCATATGTTAGCAAAGTTTTGAGGAATCTTTGGCGAATGGTGCTCTACTCCCATCCCTTTGTGAGGTGGTCATAGGGACACTCCTCAAGCCAGATAAACCAGCGCAATATTGTGACTCTTACTGCCTGTTGTCTATGATCAACGTAGAAAACAAGATTTTTGCTAAAATCTTGCCCAATCGTCTTCTCATCCTGCTACCTAAGATGGTAAGATTGGATCAATCCGGTTTCATCCCAGGCCGCTCCACATCCCATAACCTGCGTGCCATTTTTGCGGTTATGCACCATCTAGACCCCAAGATTTAAGCCTCCTACGGACTGCACCCAGTTTTTCCTGACAGAATACCCATTTAAATGGGCACCCGAACCGGTCCGATAACTAAGGATAATGGCTCAGCCGCAATCTTGACGAACTTTGGAGGACTAATCATGGCAGTGTCATGTCTTAGCTTGAGGACAGAATCCCAATCTGGTCATGTCTGCCTCTGTCCATCTCTGGGCAGATAGCAATAGCAAAAATGATCATCCTTCCAAAATTTCTATACCTCTTCCTCAACTTACTTATCTCTCTCACAGCTCAATGTTTGCACCGTCTGCACTCAAATCTCATTACAATGACCTGAACGGGTAAACAGCCCTGCATCTCATGGGAGAGCCTAACTCTACCGCTCACCCAGGGATGTCTGGGCATGCCGGACATGTCATTATATGCACTCCGCTCCGAGGCCCAATATCTACACTACTGGCTCCACCCGACGCCTTTTCAACCGTATATGGCCATTGAGGTGGACCAGGTGGCACCATGGCCTCGTACCACAGCTCTCTATTTATCCTACAAGATATCCAGAATGGAGGTGAACATGGGTGGATGTGTGAGGTGGGCTTAGGATGGTCTGAGGAGCACACAGAACTCCACCTCCTTTATGCCCCATCTGTCCCACTCGATCAAAATCCACAAATGCCACTCCTGTTGGACATAGGTGCCCAAATGCGTGTCAATGGATGTGACCTCACCACATTCTCTTACCTTTATCCGGGAGATAAATTCATGTCACCCTTTGGGACCTCTGCTGCCTCACATCCAAAGGTGTTGGAAATGCTTTTATACCATCAACTCCGGACTTCCTGCCGCGCACTACACAACACATTTCCAGCCCCTTTGCCGACACTCCCAGCTCTTGAGTACAAACTCATCACCACACAGGTTAGTCTACCGACTTTACTCCAACATGCAGACTTCTGCACCGGTAGCCACCCCGGCCGCTCGCACAGCCTAGATGGTAGACACTGTCCCACCCATTACCGACAATGGTCCTACTGCTGCAGCCAGATGACAACTCTATCAACCACCTACAGGCTGAGATTGATACACTTTAAATTCCTACACCATCTGTACTATCATACCGTACTCCCGCACAGCTACTTAATATGGGGGTTACCGAAAATGCACAATGTCTGAGATGCGCATCACCCAAGCTAAGTTTATAAATCTGACATGGGGATGTCCGAGGGTGATGGAGTATTGGGATGGCGCCTTTTTGATTATACCAGCACTCACTTGCCACTGCCTACCTCGCACCCCCTTGGTGGCCCTCCTAGACTACGTCAAAGACCCCTGGGAATGTGATCGCCGACATATGCTATGCTACTCCTATTAGCACAGAGTGGCCATGCACTGGGGCTGGTGTTCTGCCCCCTCTATACCAACCTGGTTGCAAGAGGTGACTTATTGCCTTGAGCAATCAACAAAATTTGGGAACTGATGCCTGCATAATCACACCCCAAATATATTTGGGAACCGCTCCTAACTTACCTGCCTCACAGTCCACCTTACCTTCATCACAAGAGACTAACTCAGGAGATTGCCCCTCGCATCCTGAATCCCCTATCTCGCCACCTCTGATTGCAGTGTGGCCATTCACCACGGTTGACAAAATAATATGACCCGGCCAACACATTTTTTTCCTATCCTTCATTTCCAAGGTTTGCATATACGATCTGCTGAGGCTGGACATGCCGTGTTGTTAATGCTTGATAGGGGCGACATATGGAAGGGGTATTTTCTATCATCAGCATTGTATCATGCACCTATGTGACACCGTGCTCTCCTCCTTATCCTTCCTCTTCTCCTCTCTCCCCTCTTTTCTCCTCCCTACCCCACCAGTAACCCCTCTTCCCTTCCCCACACAGTTGTGACCATTGTACTGTGTTTGTTCCATCTTAAATGGCAATAAAAACAAATTAAAAGTAGTTTGATAGTAGATGAACATGGAGACTATGAAAGGGCATTGATCCCATTTTCAGCGCAAACTCTCTGATAGTACCACGGTTGCCAATGTGTAATTTCTGCATGGAATCCTACCTCTTACCACATGGTCACTAACAAGGTTCCTGTCTAGAACACCAAGTGACCTGGGGAGGAACTTACCTCAGGTATCTCCAGCAGCCATAGGTTACACATATTCTGCAGTGCGGCGCCATAAAGAACTATGGGTAGGGTTTTGGGAGTACAAGCTCATAGAACTCGTTTCATTGCACACCTCCATACAAGGTGCTAAATCTGTGCAAAGCAAACACAAGGAGATGATGGACGGAGCGCTGAAACTTTTCAGACACTCACCCCCAGTCACAGATCTGGGTTGAATCCATTATTGTTCTTTAGCTCACTTTGCCACCCCAGTTCAGACCCAGCTATATGTAAATCAGTCTTGACCCTGTGTCTCATGGGAACAGTCCAGCCCGAACTGCCAAGCCAGGTCTTTCCTGGACTGGAAACAAGCATCCTGGGACCCGTTTCGGGGTAACACCGCTCATCAGCCAGGCTAGCTTGAATCCAGTGGCAAAGTGAGCAAGGGATCCACGTCTGGGCATAGCCTGCCAACTTAGGGTGAACAAAGCAAACACAAGGAGATGATGGATGGAGCACTGAAACTTTTCAGACACTCACCCCCAATCTGTTTAGAATGTCAGTTACCTAATTATTCAGAGTATTTTACATGGGATGGTAAATTTAAGCCTAAGCAAAAAATGGTACCAAGCATAAGCAGCAATCTAACATCACTTAGTCTTCTTAAGTCCTCTGCCTCTTTTGATACTGTTAATCACTATATCCTACAGCCTTCTCTTGTTTATGGGAATTTCTGGTGCATCATTCCAATGGGTGCGTTGTTGTTATCTGACAGACTACATCTGTAGGGTATTTTGATCAGGGAAAATCTTGGACTTTCACCCCCTTCACAAGGTTGTCCCTCAGGATTCGTTCTACGACTCACTTCTTTTTTCTGTATACATATCCACTGGAGCCACTATAATGTCAGCCTTTTAGCCTCTCTGGCCCTTTCTAGAGAGTCAACCCTCAGATCCTTCTTTTTCCTCCTTCACTTACTCTGTCTCCAACCATATGTCAGTTGCCAGCTCTCAAGATCTTCCAACTTTTCTCATCTCAACTTGGAGCCCTTCTTCAAAGTTTATATTCTTTCCCCTTAATTATCTCCTCAATGGCTCTAGGTTTTGGCATTGTTTTCATCTTCTCTAAATCTTTTTCTAAACAAATCTCCTCTGGTGCTGTTTCCAATCTTTGTAAAATGTGCTCATTACTCTCCTTTGAAAATACTAGAATTCTCATCTTTTCTCTTATTTAGGATCACCTTGAATATGGCTCTTTAATCTATGTTGGGCTCTGTTGCCCCTCCCAACTCAATGTATAGCTCTCTATCTGTCTCCTCTTCCCTTCAATTACTCCTGCTTCCTTCACATCTTGTCTTACAACATTTCAGTCATTCTCCTCGTTCTCCTCGCTGCGAGTAGACTGCTCTTTCTTTGCAGCTGTTATTTGCAAATAAAAACTGTAAACTTAAAATAAAAACACAAAAAAAACAACAACATTTCAGTCACTTGCTTTTAACTCCTGTCTATTTTATTATTCTGTATATCACCTTCAAATGTTTTTATGGAATTGCCACTTCGGAGCATTGCTTTGCTACCCTATGTTCCATCTTGCGCCCCTCAGCTCTGTGATGCGCGCAGTCAACCCTGTGCTCAATGCCAATTTCGTGGGTTGTTGTTATTGTGTACTAAACACAGGAACTACTTTCTTCTTGTAGGTGGCAACTCTTTATATTCAGAACCCACTCTTTACTCATTTGGTTCTCTCCTAAATGGAACCATCTTACCTCTCCTCTTCTGTCTAACTTTGCATTGTTCCTATGCATTGCTATAATTATCTACTGTATTTTATTGTTAAGCACTTTAGCGAAAGTACCATGTAAATTTAATAAGTAATTTGAAAAGAATGTCTCTCTGGGCCTCAGGATGAGAGAATTCGAAAAAGAGAGTGAGAGAGAGAAAGAGGCAGAAAAAAAGTAGGAATATGAAGGAGAAGGGAGTGGGAGAAGGAGAAATAAGATGGAGAAGAGAGAGAGCTGGAGAAGATAGATGGGAGCTTTGAGAGATGGTAGAAGGTGGGATTCATAGGAGATGAAGCGAGAAGAGGGATGCGGGGAGATGGAGAGAGGCATGGAGACTAGAGAGTGAATAGAGATGGAGAGAGAGGGATAGGAGCCGGAGGAAGACACGATAAGAATAGTAAACTGACTTGTCACATTTACAACGAGAACACTAGTCTGAATGGGGCCTGTTGATGTGAAAGAGAGAGAAGAGGAGAGAAATGAAGAAAGAGGCAATGAACATTTTGGGAGTGATGCGAACTTGATAAGTAAATGAAGGAATGGAGAAGCAGAGGAGAGACAGAAGGATAAAAGGGAGCTCTGAGAGACAGTTAAAGATTGAAAGGGAAAAAGAGGGAGGGGGTAGCAAGGAGAGACAGGGAGACTGGAGTAAGCAAAATGGAGAGGCAATGAAAAGTAGCAGGAGGAAGATGAAGGGAAAGGCAAGGAATAGGTGAGGATGAAAGGGAAGAGGAGGTGGGAGAACAGAGAAACAGATGAAAAAGGGAGGAAAATTGAGTGGAGTAGAGAACTGGAGAGAAAGAAAGGAGCAGGAAGCAGAAACATAGTTATGAATTTGCACCATGCACTTCCAGTTTCAAGTGTAGGTTGAGAGCCCACTGTAGGAAGCTGGCTCTGTATATACTATACCAAAGTAAGGTATAGTGTGCACAGAGTCCAGCGGAACCCCAAAGGTAGGCAGAGGTAAAAGTAGATAATACCTTACTCTCTATTTGTGGTAGTGTGGACAAGCAGTAAGGCTTTATCAGAGGGTAGTGTTAATTCATTTATTGTACACACTCAGGCAAGAAATGATGTCACACACTCAAAGACTGAACTCAGACCAATTTGGTTGTATAAAAATATTATTTAGTTATTTTATTTCTAGAACCAAACCAGGCCTGGTGCAGGTAAGTGAAATAATACTTTGCAATACTTATGCAATTAATTACAGTTGAATGCAGGTTCAAATGCAGTAGGTTGATTTACAGGTATGTCAATAATCAGAGTTACTTTTGAGTTACTTTGTAGATTACAGTACATGTTACATCTTGTATTACTTTTTAAGTTTCCTTTGCTAATCAGTGTGATATCCCTAGATATCACACCGAGACATTTCCTAGACAAAAGGTAAGTAATTCACTTTTGGTACATTTGCAGTTTTTCAAGGTTTCATACAAACCAACTCCACACTTAGAAGAATTTTCAAAGAAAAGCAGTCAATGCAGTCCTGTGGAAGGAAATGAAGTTATCGGTTTACAGGTAAGTACTTATTTGTGGGAGTTGGTTTTCTGGGGTTAGAACTAGGGTTCCCCCAAGGTCAAGGATGCACTCTAAAAAAACACCCTCAGCGGCACTAGGGCGGCCGGGTGCAGAGTGCTGAGGCCCAGTGTTATCCAATGGGGGATAGGGGGCCTCCGGTTGGTAGCTGCTCACGAGCAGGCTACAAGGTTGTGGGAGCAAAGCTCCTGGTGTTAGGCCCAGGGCAAAGGGGGATCCAATTTAGCACACAAGGTGCACCCACAGCGGCACAGGGGCGGCCGGGTGAAGGGTGCTGTTTTGAAGCCGGGTGCCCTGTTGTTTTCAATGGGAGTTGCAGGTTTTGGATTTTAGCTGCAGGCTCGGTCCAAAAAGACTTCCAGGAGGAACCGACAGCTGGGCAGGTAAGTTGGAGGGCTCAAGTTAGTTGGTGCACCTCAGGTTCTCTTCTCCAGTGGACAGGGCAGCTGGATGCAAGGGTGTCTTTTGAAGTCGGATTTCACCTTACCGGGCCTATGGAGGTTGGGGGGGGTCTCCGTGCAGAGGCTGCAGGCGTCGTCGGGGAGTCCCGGAGGGGTCAACCCATGGTGGACTCAGACGCGCTGGGGGACCTCGCTGGGACCAGAGGGCCACTCAATCTCGGGCCGTGGATGACGGGTTATAGTGGTGGTTCCAGGCGTCAGGTTTCTTTGTCCTCAACAGGCTCCGATTCTTGCTTTGGAGATTCTTTTGAACAGAGCCGCTGTTCACAGGAGGTCTGGTCTTTGTAGAAGGCAGTCAGTCCTCCCAGGGGCTCTGGAGGACGCTGGCCTCAGGACAATGCGACTTTTAGCGCAGGATCTCTGGAAACTGCAGACGGGCTGGTAGGGCTGAGGCCAAGTCAGTTCTTCGCTGCAGTCTCCTCTGCTGGGCGTCTTCTTTCATCCTTCTTCTTCATAGGTTGCGGGAATTTCTCTTCTTGGTTCAGGGCTGTCCCCTAAATACTGTATTTAGGGGTGTTTTAGGGGTCTCGAGGTCAGTAGCCAATGGACTACTGACCTTAGGGTGACTACACCCTTGGTGTGCTCACCCCATGTGGGGGAGTGGGCACAATCCCTAATCCTGATTGGAGAGTGCCTGCCATCTGCAAGATGGCTGGCACTGAAGAGTGGGCTGAGAGGGGTGGAGTTGGCAGAGGTGGGCCCACCTTCTGGGCTATTCTAATTTTTCACGCCTGTCTTCCCGCCTGTCTTCCCGCTGAAAAGGAGGAGAGACAGACAGGGGGCCTGCTCCTGATAGCAGGAGAGGCTGGGGGTCCTGTTACAAAGGCAGCAAGGCCTTTGAAGCTCGCCTGCCACAGATGATTCTTCCTGACCTGGGGGAGGTGTGAACACCTCCGCCCAGGAAAGGCTTTGTTTCTGGGCTCAGGGAGCAAAGGCTCCCACCCCAGGGGTCCAGAAACATGTCTCATGGTGGCAGGCTGGTGTTTACCAGTCAGGGAACCCACCAGAGGCTGGTCTTTTTTCAGGGGGCATCTCTAGGATGCCCTCTGAGTGCTTGGTATAATAAATCCTACACTGGCATCAGTGTGGGTTTATTATGCTGAGACGGTTGCTATCAAACTTCCCAGAATTCAGAAAAGCCATTATGGTGCGGTGGAGTTCGTAATGACAAACTCCCAGACCATATACTCTTTATGGCTTTACTGCACTTACAATGTCTAAGAATGGACTTAGACACTGTAGGGGTACAGTGCTCATGCAACTGTACCCTCACCAATGGTATGGTGCACCCAGCTAGAGGGGCGTTTTACCTATACCATAGGCAGTGGGTTGCAGGCATGGCACACAGGAATGTGTGCCATGTCGACTCTTCACTTTTCTCTGCACCAAAACACGCAGCCTGCAATGGCAGTGTGTGTGTGTTAAGGTACAGGACCTCTAAGGGTGGCACAATATGTGCTGCAGCCCTTGGAGGCCTTCCCTGGTCACAGTGACCTTGGTACCCATGGTACCTTTTACAAGGGACTTACATGTGGCCAGAGAGGTGCCAATTGGGGGTACAAAGGTATAGTTTTGGGAAAGAACACAGGCCCTGGGAACCTGATTGGCAGGGACCCTGGGCACATCAAGTTAAAGTACATCAGAAATCTGGCAAAAAGTGGGGGGGTTACAGCAACAGAAACCCAGCTTCCTACACCTACCCAAACACCTTCAGGTCAGGGTTTGCACCTCGACAGAACTGACTTAGCCACTCCTCCGTCTGAGGTCCATAAAGGCCATACAATTAAGGTATGCTACAATAGCACCAGAATTCCTTACAGAAAATTGGGTTTGCAGAGTGTGCTATATAAAATCAGCCACCTTACCACAACCCATCTTTCTCAGTATCGTTGCCCCTTTACTGCTGTTTTACTGGTTGCTTGCAAAAATGGTCTTCACTCATTGGCACTTGTGGGGTTCCAACACGAGGTATACACTACAAGTTTCTTAGGCTCCTCCTATTACCACAGAAATAATGTTTCAATTTACTGGAAAAAAGTCTTCATATTTGAAATAAAGTCAGTACCATGTTCAATATGTTTTGTACACTTGTACCTATGCGTGTGCCCATGCGTGCAAACCCTTCCATATCAGTAGGACATAGCACCCACTGCAAACCGCATAATGACCACAGCTACATTTTAAGTGATTGGTGTGGCTTGTAATAACCGTGAGGTAAATCTTCAGCTATAGTCTCAGTATTAGAATCAAAAAAGTATCTGCTGTACACAATGGAAGGGACTTTAGGGGGGGGGGTCTTGGAATGGGCAACACTTGGGCTAGAAGGGGTGCTTAGGGTGCACTGTATCTAATACTGGCCCTCAGAGATGCAGTGGACATCCTCCTCAGCAGTGTGCCGATACCGCTGCCTGACTGTATCAGGCTCCACTCCCCGACACTACTGCTCTCGTCAGGGTAAACAGAATATGGTCATAAGGTAAAGTTAAAAGCTGTTCATGGAATTCTTTTTGGTGTCAATGTACTTGACCTTCTCCCCATACATTTACATGGAGGTGTCAAACAGCTACATGCTGGGGCACAACTAGACCAAAACCTCGGGGAGAGTGGATGGGGAGAGCTAACAGGTAAACCAAAGGAGGTGCAGATAACATTACAAACAGTGGGGGGGAGCTATTGTTAGAGCCAATGCAAAAAATAAATTGTGCATTTTAGACATATTGGGAAAACCCAATACAATTACAACAAACAAGATTTTGTGAAATTTGACAATTCTGCTGACAGAGATCTTTAAAAGGATCAATAAGTGATTTGACAACTAAAAACATGTTTTATAAATTTCAATACAAAGCACTGTAGAATCAGTTTTCACAAAGTTATTTCAAGATGACAACACTTTTTGACAATTCCCTGAAAACTCCTTCTATGAAATCACAATGAGCTCATGAAATATTTTTAATTCCATCTTCGGAAATACGCTTCTTTTTGAATGACCAAAGGTAAGTTTTGCAGTCTGCTTATGAGGACATTGAAAAATTGGCTGTTTGAGGCCACACACATATACGTGTCTCAGAATATTGAGCTTACTTGGTTAATACACCTGATTTTGGGATGAGCGATTGCCAGGTCTCAGATTTGATTGCTAAGGCGTCTTCTATTCCTCCTGAGATTGAATAAGTGAGTGCCAGTCAGTTGAAAATATTACAGCCAGGACATTTTTCTGCCAGGAATCTGTGCTATTCTAAATCAAAATAAAATACTTGTTGTTAGCACTCCAGTTCTCATATGAGATGACAGCTATTTACATGCCTTACACCACCCATCCTAAATAATTGGCAAAAATGTAGTTGCAATGAAATAACTCTGCAGCAAATGGTGTTCTAGCATGCAAAGTATGCAAGTATTCATTCAAGCTCCATTACACATAGAACATGTGGCTGATTGGCAATATCCTCCTAAGAAGTCACTCCAACAGAAATAGTGCCTCTTATTACTATATGTTCTAATAACAACTATGCTTTCAATTCTCTTCTAAGCCCCATTACATAAAGTGTCAAATCAACTAATATATAAATGTTGTTTTTAAATCCTGCATCATAAAATGCAAGATTTTTTACGTACTTCTACATAATTCCTTTGAGAAGAATGATCTTATTCTGTGCAATGGTTGTTTCTAAATGTCTATGCAAATTATAGCAATTAGCATGACCTGGGTGGAGAAAGGAGTAACCTTGAATGTGGCACAATAGGGAAAGAAAGGCAGACAATATGTTTACCAGATTGAGATTGTAACACTGGAACAAGTAGTGCACAAAGTAGAGTTTTCATTATGCACCAAAGGACAAGAGCCAGAACCCATCATTTCTGCTCGATATCTTCTAAAATTGCCACTGGCCCTTTGTTTAGTGCCTGAGGGTACAAACTAAATATGTTGGAACCTATACATGCAAGATTAGAGCTGAGTTGAGGTGCTGCTTATAACTTTCTCAAGCTAAACTCGCAAAAAACAGAATTTCTTCTAATCTCCCCCCCTAATAACTCCCTAGAGACAAAGGAATGGACCAAGTTGATCACTGCTCTGAATTGCACGCCAACTTTGGTGGACTCCACCAAATCACTTGGAATTACACTAGATAAGAACCTTAACATGCAAACACACATCAACCTGTTAGCTAAAAACGCACGCTCTCACCTCAGCTATCTTAGGAAAATGAAACCTTTCATCGAGAACACGGACCTCAAAACTGCAGTTCAGTCCTTAGTCATCTCAAGGCTGGAGTACGGATGCACCACCCTCGCGGGGCTTCCCAAAATCTCAACTGCCCCTTTAAAAGCCTGTCTCAATGCCGCAGCAAGACTCCTAACAGGATCTAGGAAATTTGACCACATATCGCCACACCTGAAAGCACTCAACTGGCTACCTTATGAAGCTCGAATCCACCTAAAAATGGCATGCATCACTCACAAAGCGCTTCACCACAATACTCCCCAATACCTATCCCAAAAACTTACCTTATCTGGAGGAATCAGACATTCTAGGAGCGTCGATAATTTACTCCTGAAACCCTCACGTTTCAGCAAGAAAAAAACCTCTGACAGAGCATTCTCCGGAGCAGCACCAAGAATATGGAACTCGCTTCCTCCTTACATCAGAAAAATCTCCTCTACTCCTCTGTTCAAAAGGGAAGCAAAATCATTCCTGATGTGCAAATTCCTCCCGTAAACTCTCACATGGACCATTCCAGTTCTACATCCTTAAACTTGCCTCTTCTCTCCCACTAAGGACACCCTCGCCCCTATGACCTGTTGCTCAGAACAACTCTCACGCCTGCGACCCTCCGAACTTTGTCAAAACATGTTGATTCTATGTATGCTATATTTTGCTAATTGTTTTACTCGTACTGTGCCCTCATTGTAAAGCGCTCTGATACCCTACCCTGGGTCTGGACCGCGCTATAGAAAACTCTAAATAAATAAATAAATAAAATGCAAAAAATGCCCTAAGGCATCTTGGCGCAGAATTAACAAAATCTGAATAGATATTAAGAGAATCAATAAAACTGATGAATTTTAAGAACCTTCCTAAACATAGAACCACTCTTTATTTTGAGCAGGCAATAACAGAACATATTCCAAATAGAAGAAGCAACAAAAGCATTGAGCATTTCTAAATCGGGAGACTGATAGCATAAAGGAAGAGCAAATATGAAGGGATCGCTTGGACGTGGAAGCAAACACATAAATAGCATCGAGCCTGTTTCATATTAGGCTCTTCGGGCAAAGCAAAACACCTTAGAATGGATCCTTCAAGAACCCGGCAACCAGTGCAGCTTATGACGAGCCTCGGAGAACCTATCAACTTTTCTAAAATTCATGGTGTCACTCTGCCAAATTCAGAACACTTGAAGTTTGTAAATAGCTGACTCAGGAAGGCCAACGTAATGGAGGTTGAGGCAGGAAGCAGGATGAGGCAGGTGGAAATGCCATCATTGTAACCTTGTCTGACGTCCTAATATAGTCACAGGGTCAGTCTCAGTGCCTAAACATGCCTAATCTCATTTGTATAGCATCTAGTAACTGGCCTTATTCAAGATGTTTAGAAAACCGATGAGCCAGAACTTCTCACACATTTTAGTGAATGCTGGCAAAAGAACGCTGAGCCACTAGTTAGCATCTTCTCTGGGGTCCAAGTTTGACTACTTTTTCAAAAGGAGATTGACCACCCATTCTTCTATCCTCAAGTGACCGTGCCACATGAAAACAAGTGTTAAGAGTGAAGGTAAAAGCAGGTGTAACAACTGCAGATAAAGATTCTAGAGTCCTGCCTAGACATAAATCACCTAGGCTATTACAGGCTCTGAAGTTACAGCAGGTAGAAAATCTGACAAACTAGGTGGACGTGGGGACCGTAAACTATATACCTTTTTGGATATCATCATGACTGAAAACAAAGACAGATTTGGAGACTTAGGTCATGGTTCCTAGTTATGTAGAATTTGGGTAATAATTATTGCATAAAGTAATTGCTGCTACCCTTGTGTGAGGCATTGAATGGGTAGCATAGTTAACTTCTCCTTGAGCTCCCCACTCCAGAAAGAAGCCTAACATGTAGAATCGGTGTTTACCAATCTAATTATCTTTTGCATTTGTGTCTTAGCATTTTATCCTGATAGATTTCGTTAGGCTTTTCTTACAGAAATCTGTTAGGAGAAGAATGCAGAATGTGGTAATTTATGTACAACTCAGGTTCAGATCTGTGTGACTATATCAATTTGCACATGGGTCTGAATTTCTAACAAAACTTCGAATCAGGTGCTAAGCAAAGTCTGTATGTTTATAGAAGGGAAAGTTAGGTTATGTCAATACAAATTTGACTTTCTCAGTATTACAATTATTAGAGCTTTGCAGTGCGATAGTGTGTTAGTATTTTGTATTGCATTATAGTTGTATTTAAGCAGTGCTTCATGGTCTTAATGACATGACAAAGTGCATTTGCAGAGGGGTAGCATTCTACTTGCTAGAGGGCCATAGATGAACACTGTTTGTTGTGTGGCCTATATGGGGAGGTATGCACCTAATTAATTTTTTTGTTATATACCATTCGAGCCACAAGGAATAAGGGGCTAACAAAGTGCACAGACATGATCGGAGCTATCCTTGGATGGTGTAATATCAGGGATTCAGGCAGTTACGAGGCCCGAAAGTGCATCTAATCAACCCCAAAACAGCCTCAGCAGAATGAAAAAGCCATATGAACTTCGCTGAGTTGCAATGGGTTTAAGTAATCACGCAAATAAAGATATAACTAACTAACTAACTATATGAACTTAGCAATGCAATGGGATCTACAACACCCACAAACTATCTGGTATCAGGAGAGCAGACAGGCTTGGGATGGCTGGGGCATTATTAGAATCATTGCTAAAACCTGATGATATAATATGTCATTTTTTTCTTTCAGTTTTTGTTTAAATAATGCCTGATGTTATAAATGGGTTTAAAGCATTAAGAGTTAAAAGGCAATGTTTCTGCCGTATATGTACTGTGGACCTCTCAAGGGTTAGAATAGTGCTCAACAAATAATAATAGAATATAATACCACTTCTTATCTCTATTACATTCTGATAGAATCTTTGTCTTTTGTTGAAGTTAAAGTGTGGTTAAGAACCCTGCTGTGTAATTGTAGATGTGGTAAAATGTGATAACTTGGCCTTTCATCCTTGTTCTGTCCTCAGTCACTTTAAGGATCCAACTATGGTCCCACTTACAAGTTGCTGGGTATTGGCAGGGTGCAAACTCCGTACCAGTAATTCCCAGTATTGTGCTGCACCAACCCACCAGCACAGTCCAATTACGAATTAAACCCCATGGAATGGGAAATCACTATGCGTACACAGATTTACCAGATGGTATTCCTGTACGGGGGCCATATCATTTATGGGCACCTTGAAAGTGGGCTGATTAGGCAGAGAGAGGGCAACACCATGAGACACAAGAAGCAATGAAATACAAACAATGTCTCCTCTAACTGTATTAGCTTTTGAATCACCTCAGCGGATGATATATGTGGGATCTATTGGGACCAACATTCCAAATCTTTTTAAGTTTTACAGTAACAGTTCGCATACTTTTTGTTAAAAAACAACAGTTCTACAATAGGAAATTTGCACTTTTAGGTGCCTCTGGCTGAAAGGGAAGGGCAGGGGTCTCCTATACTGAGGAGGTACAGACAGCAAAAGAAGGAACAAGCCTTCTCACCAAGATGCCTGCTACCTAAAAGAAATGTATATGTCTGCAATTGGTTAATCATCAAATCTAAAGGCTGGTTGGGAACCAGTATATGTCCTTAATTGATGAAGTCATTTAAGGGTTCATAGTGACTAAAATGTATTCTTTTTGAGAGATAATGTGAGGTTTGTTAAGCGTGACTACTCACCCGCTAGGGTCTCAAAGCGCTGGAGGGGGGGGGGCTGCAGGTCATATTGGGCGCTGCGGTTCAGTTGAAGAGCCAGGGCTTGAGATCCTTCCTGAATTGGGCTAGCGACAGGGATAGCCTGAGGTGGAGAGGCAGGGTGTTCCAGGTTTTGGCAGTGAGGTTGGAGAAGGATCTTCCTCTGGTCCTGGTCTTGCAGATCCGAGGGACGGTGGTGAGGGCCAGTTCGGCGGAGCGGAGGTGTCTGGTGGGTATGTGGAATGAGAGGCAGTGGTTCAGTTATGCTGTTCCAGCATCGTGGAGGGCTTTGTAGACGTGTGTGAGGAGCTTGAACAAGACTCTTTTGTTGACTGGGAGCGAGTGGAGTTCTCGCAGGTGTTCAGAGATATGGCTGCGGCGGGGGATGTTGAGGACCAGTCTGGCTGTGGCATTCTGAACCTTCTGTAGTTTCCTGAGGAGTTTCTGGGTGACGCCTGCGTAGAGTGTGTTGCCGTAGTCGAGTCTGCTGCTGATGAGTGCGTGGGTGACCATCTTTCTGGCCTCAGCGGAGATCCATCTGAAGGTCCTTTGAAGCTGGCGAAGAGTGTGGAAGCATGATGAGGAGATGGCGTTGATCTGGCCGTTCATTGTGAGCGAGGAGTCCAGTATGATGCCAAGGATTTGTGCGTGGTCCGTGGGTGTGAGGGGGTTCCTAACACGGCGGGCCACCAGGAGTCTTCCCAAGTGGAGGTGTTGGGCCCCAGGAGGAGGACTTCGGTCTTGACTGAGCTGAGCTTGAGGCAGCTGTCTCTCATCCAGGTATCGACGGCCTTCATCCTGTTGTGGAAGTTGTTTCTGGCGATTGTGGGTTCATAGGTGAGGGAGAGGATCAGCTGGGTGTCGTCAGCATAGGAGACGATGTTGAGTCCATGGTTCCTGACTATGGTTGCGAGCGGGGCCATGTAGCAATTGAAGAGGGTGGGGCACAGGGAGGACCCCGGGAAGACTCCGCAGATGATCTCTGTGGGTTCTGAGAGGAACGGTGGTAGTCTGACTCGCTGTGTTCTACCGATGAGGAAGGAACGGATCCAGTCCAGGGCTTTGTCACGGATGCCGGCGTCATGCAGTCTTGTGCTTAGGGTGCAGTGGGAGATGGTGTCGTAGGCGGCGGAGAGGTCCAGGAGGATGACGGCTGCTGTTTCTCCCCGGTCAAGGAGGGAGCAGATGTCATTGGTGGCGGCGAGGAGGGCAGTCTCAGTGCTGTGGTTGCTTCAGAAGCCGGATTGAGACGAGTCCAGGACGTGGTTGACTTTGATGAACTCGGAGAGTAGGGCGTTGATGGCCTTCTCGATGACCTTGGCTGGGAAGGGGAGCAGGAAGATGGGTCTGAAATACTTGAGGTCTGTTGGGTTGGTGGACGGTTTCTTCAGCAGGGGGTTGAACTTGGCTATCTTCAGCTGAGTTCTGCAGTGTGTTCTTTAATGAAAACGTATCAGTAGAGGTTTGCACTCGATACAGTATGATTGCATATTACTAAAATATATATATATATTTAACACACTTGTTTTATCTTAAACATAAAGATCAGAATTATGAGTTCTGTGATAATTATCACTCCCTTACAGTTTTCCCCTGATAAATTCTGGCAGGTCAACCCTGCCTAAATATATTGGGGGGGAAAGGCCCAGAAAAAAGGCAAAACATGCAGAATGTGGTGTGTTGAAACCGATTCTGCGTGTTCTGCCCTATTTTCCTTACAAAAACTGGGAATAGGAGATATTTACTACATGTAGTAAATACCTCACTCTGAGGTAGTGGTATTTACCACGTGTGGATAATACCCGATCCCATTTGACAATCTCATAATGAGGGCCTAAATCTCTCTGCATATTTTGCAGCAGCCTTTTACTGTGTGTATACAATTTTAAAATAATGACGTGCATATTTACAGTGCTTTCGGGTGCAGGCTGGGACTTCTTTGCAGAACAAATGCATGACACTATTCTCCAGTGCACCAACCAGGATTCAGCCCTGTGCCTGTCTGCTTAGACACAGACCATCTGCAGTGACCACAATAAGTAACTGAGCTTTCATAACATAAAAGAATGCATTTCCCACCAGCAATTCAGCCTATGGGTGACCTGCGAAATACTTTGTATGAGGCTGTCTTTGAGGCCCCATCTCCAGCGCAGATCAGCACACATCAAGTAAAGAATTGTGTGTGCCCTGGGAGCTGCAGCAGCCTAGACTAAGACACACGGCAAGTGGTGGGGAGTTTGGTGGGGCAGGGGGGTGGAATTGAGATCAGTGTTCCAGGCCTTATTCTTGTCCAGAAGGAGGATGGTGAGGCTGCTCTGGCTTGTCACCCTAAATCCCCATTGGTGATCCATGAGGACGCGAGGCTTGCTGCTGCTGCCCATTTACCACTCAGTGACAGGAAAATTTAGTCACACCAGCCTTTTCCTCCAGATGCTCCATTGACAGCTGTTGACAGCTGGGCTTCAGTGTAAGATCTCTTTCCTGTAAGGCTATCCACTGTTGCCTTCCTGTTTAGAGAAATGTAACAACCCCTGAGCAGCTACGGATTACAGGAGTGTGCCCATCAGTGCTTAATTTGAGCCTGTGATTTCCGGTGCTCGGCACCGGCACTTGATTGTCAACACTGGCACTTGTGACAGTCTGCCACAAGGTGGCGGTGTCTAGCTAATTTAGTGATGATCACAACAACAGTCAACAATTAATTTAATATACATTAAAAATTACCTTTTACCTGCTGCCTGAGCCATTTCTATAGCTTTGGATGCCTGGAATATCCGAAATGTCACACTTGTAGGAGTGTGATGGTTAGCCGTTGAGTTGTTGCTATCACTCGCAGCATTACAGGGGCAATGGGTGGTGCAAGCTACAGTGGCTCCTGACAAGAGCCCTGGTACTTATTTGTTTACAAATTAAGCACTGGACTGTCTATCCTACACCTGGAAACATGTCAGTTTGACAGATTGCAACATACTGCCAGATCTGCCAGATTATATAAATATGCACCGGTGGCCAGGAAGGAGTGTTGTACCAACACTCGCACCATTGCATGGACCAAGAACTGGGAGGCCTACATTTGAAATGAACAACATTTGTTGGAAGACGAGATTTGCACTACCCACTGATGGAAAATTGTATTGTTTCCCAGGTCTTTCAGTGGCTCCAGCGATCAATCATGGCTAATGGAAATGCAAGATTGCTGGGCACAGAGCAAATAACGGCCCCCCTGGCTTTCACAGATTCATTTCACTCTGATGTCATCTTCCAATCAGTCTGGTATATCATTCTTGTCAGAAAGCAACCAAAATCCATTCTTTTTAGGTCGATCCTGGGCAGTGAATGCTTTGCTCCGCGAGGCATGCTGTATTCAGGTATGGACTTGAAGCTCCGCCCATTTCCCGCCCATCTTTTCAATTGGCTCCTGTTACTGTCCTTTCTAAATGGCTGCTTTTGAGTAATGAATAGGCCTAGTAGTCCCTCTTGAGTAACGCCTTGTCTGCATTTGTAACCTCCCATAAGGACTGGAATTTTTACTTGTGTTGTTACACGTTCTGTTTTATCTACTCTGTGAGCACTATTTTCTTTATTGATTTTCCCCTAAGCTATGTTGTAAACAGGGCTGTAAATCTTGCTCTTATCTTGTCACATTTGCTGTGCATTCAAAGACCGAGGTCTGTTTTTTCCCCCTGTTTATGGAAGTTGCTTTTCCAGCAGTACATTTCCACAGGATACGTTGAGTTAGATCGTATTCCTCAAACTCCACGGAGGTTAATCTCAAAACGAGTCCCTCTCTTCAGAAAAATAGTACGTCATAAATCAGGCCTGAGTGCATTTTAACACGCTTGACTCCTATCTCCTTCCTGTGAATGAAGAACCAGCATTCCACAGTGACAAGAATACAGGGCAAAGCACAGGACAAGGGCGCGCTCTGTTCCGCAAGCTGCAGCATTTTACAGCACAACACACAGCCCGAGGGGTCAGCGACATGTATTTGGGGCATTATGAAAAACAGAACTGTCCAGAAAAAAACAGCATCAAGCAGCCTCCAAGCTGGTGAGAAACATTTGCAGCGAGGTCACGTGATATGTGCTGTAATGTTGTGTCATTCTGGACATATTTCCGGAAGTGCTGTGGCCAAGAAATCTGAATTTTAATCCAATCCAATTCTTAACATCCTGAAGGTTGCGCTCCATCCATGCATAAAGGGATGTATGTGCAGGCATCTATTCCCACCTATTCTACTGCTTCTTCCCCCGCGACATAACAAAATACAGATGACTAAAGATTGTATAGTTTGATTTCATCGCTGAATAGTACAGGACAGAGAGACAAACGCTTTAATATTTAATATAAATACTACTGAAATTGACACATGAGCTCATATAGGAGCAATTACAACACGTCCGCCACATGCTCTTGATTCTCAGCCCACTCCACTTTCCGCTATTTTTCAAATATTGCTCAGAGCTGTGAACATTGCAGCTCTCTTAGTCTATGGGGCGCGCTAATGAACTCTCTTTTCACAGCCCAGGTTTGGTCGCTCTATCCACAACAGGTGCTACGTGTCAACCGTGAGCTTCAACCGTCAGTTCCTCCCACAGGAGCAGGAAGCATTGTTCCAAGAATCCTGAGATTGTAGGTGGCCCTTTGTAAATGCAGAGGGCTTTGGTCTAGGACTGCAGATGTTAGTATGCTAGGTGTGTAACACAGGGCCACACCCACCATTGCCACAATCACCACATGGAAGGCTAAGATACAGTAAACTAATAGGGCCCATAACAAAAACTGCAACTCATCTTACAAATACGACTTTAATGAGCACCACTGATCGTCTGTGGGATAGCACAGGTGGCCTGCCTACAAATTACCTTAAGCGCACCTAACCTGATACAGTGGAATGGGTGCAAGAGAACCCCTTGAGGCAGTAGCACATGGAAATGACATGTTCTTTGCAGTAGGAATCTTAATCCTCTGCGCTATTTTAGCATGAGTGGAAACAGCCACTAGACCTCTCTCCAGCTGGAACAATAATCGCCAAAGTTACCTTTAATTTTATATTGCTGCGTGCAAACCTCTGGACACGCAAGGACATATTCTTTGCAGCAGGCATCTTAATCCTGTTCGCTACTTTAGCATGAGTAGAAACAGCCACTAGATAAAACTCCGATCTCTCTCCAGCAGGAACATTAATCGCCAAAGTTACCTTTACATTTTAGTTGTTGCCTGACAACCTGTGGACACCTGTATTGCAGAATCTTAATCCTCTGCACTACTTTAGCATGAGTGGAAACAGCCACTAGATAAAACTCTGATCTCTCACCAGCAGGAACATTAATCGCCAAAGTTACCTTTACATTTTTGTTGTTGCCTGAAAACCTTTGGACACACAGGGAGATGTTCTTTGCAGCAGGCATCTTAATCCTCTGCACTACTTTAGCATGAGAGGAAACAGCCACTAGATAAAACTCCAATCTCTCTCCAGCAGGAACATTTATCGCCAAAGTCACCTTTACATTTTTATTGTTGCCTGACAACCTCTGAACCCACATGTACATGTTCTTTGCAGCAGGTATCTTACTCCTCTGCACTACTTTAGCATGAGTGGAAACAGCCACTAGATAAAACTCTGATCTCTCTCCAGCACGAACATTTATCGCGAAAGTTAACTTTACATTTTTGTTGTTGCCTGGCAACCTGTGGACGCACAGGGAGATGTACTTTGCAGCAGGCATCTTAATTCTCTGCGCTACTTTAGCATGAGTGGAAACAGCCACTAGATAAAACTCCTGCCTCTCTCCAGCAGGAGCATTAATCGCCAAAGTTAACTTTACATTTTTGTTGTTGCCTGAAAAACTCTAGAGACACAGGGAGATGTTCTTTGCAGCAGGCATCTTAATCTTCTGTGCTACTTTATCATGAGTGGAAACAGCCACCAGATAAACCTCTGATCTCACTCCAGCAGCAATATTAATCGCCAAAGTTACCTTTACATTTGGTCCCCTCCCCCGCACCTAGTCTCTCAAAGTAAAATTAGTTTGTTCCGCTCGCCGGGCAGGGACTCTTAAGAGCTCAACCCAGGGACCCTCAGAGCAGGCGGCATCCAAGGAACTACGCAACTTGCACAGCACCACTTCCTAGCAACGTGTAAGTCACCGATAGTTTACATTTTAGTATTTACAACATCCTGTTAACATGCCTATCTGCCACAATCCTTAAAGAAATTATTGGCACAGTAATTTCTTGCGAGCCAACAAAGGGGCTGTACACTATCTCCAGACCGCTCCCCCCCACCCCACACCATTCGTGTAACTCTCCAGTTGCCATGTATTTGCAAAGCAATAGGTCTCGCATTAGTGAAAGTATGAGCTATTGGCATTGCAAATAATAATGTTTGTTAGATATTATTTTTTCAAAGAAAAAACACAGCAGTAGCATAAGTAATGTGACTTTTCTTTTATTACTTATGCTACTGCTGGGATATTTCCAACACCAATAGCTAATGCGAGACCTACTGCATTGCAAATGCTTGTTAGAATACGCTGCTGGGTTGTAGTTTTGCGAATTATATTTTGTGGACAGAATGTGTAACTTTCATCATGCTAAATGGCTTTAGCAACATACTCGTGCGTTTCCAATCAACAGTATAAATAAAGGACTGATTGTGTACAGCCCTTTTAAAGCAGTAATTTCTGCTTAAGCGCTACAACAAACCGTGCAATTAAATGGCAATTAAATAAGTGAACAGAAGGGGAAATTGCTAAAGTTTGCTTTATGCCCAAAGGTAGCCCTGGGGAAGGAAGGGGATTTGGAGCGATTGTCTTCAGAAAATGGGGACTTTGTGAAATGTTCCCGATTGAGACCATGAACCCCCAGAGAAGCCGACGTGCTCCACCCGTGCCACTTCAGATCCCGAGGCCTGGGGAAAATAGTTCATAAAAAGTAATTTGCTGAAATGTGTCATCAGCACAGACATCTCTGTCTCCTGTCTCCTCCCCTGCATTCCAGGACTCATTACAGTGGCGAAGGAGCACTTCAGAGAGAGCCGTAAATCTCGCGAGGCAGGTCTACGACTTGCATCATAGGGTCCCATGGTCTTTACATTCGGATCCTGCAGCCGAGGTCAGCGCCCTCGGGCCCAGGCAATCACCGCGAGTGCCCCCGCCGCTGCGCTGCCCTCTCCGGGGCTGAATACCGATGCTGTCCATAGAGGTCTCTCGCCCTGAGAAGCTCTTTCATGTCCGAGGAACTGGGGGCAGGAGGCGGGGAGGAAGGGGAGGTGTTATGAGCGGTGTACACCTGCGGCAGGTGAGAGACCCCGCTCCAGGAGTCTGAGCATGCAGGGCAATGTCAAGCGGGGTCGTGGGAAAGGGCCGGGTACTGACCGCCTACAAGCAGGGCCCAAGTGCACGGACGGCGACCCGGCCATCACAGGCATCGAAGGGTCACCGGGCTCAGTGTCTGCAACTGGCAGTCTCGACTCAGTGTCAAGGGCTGGGAGGCATTGTCTATCAAGAATACGTCACTTCCTTGACTGAGTGACTCGCGCCCTTATATACACTCTGTTTGCTATTTGTAATACTTACATTGTATTGAATTGTATTGCAGAATTTATGCAGCGCTTACTACACTCATGTGGGGCTCTGAAGCGCTTGCCTATATGAAGGATGTTGTCTTTGTTATGATTCTATGTGGGAAGTGTTTCTATGTCGTGAGTGATAATCACCGAAGTGCGGTTATCGCATTAGGGGACACAGTCCATAGCAGTGTTAGATGATGAAGTGTGAGGGACAGACACGCAGTTATATGGTTTTCAGTATCCTGATGGCTTTGAACAGCTCTGCAGGTGCTTTCAGGGTACTTCTTATGATATAGTCTTCTTTGCTCGTTACTGCACTGGGTTGTCCAATCTGACATTTTATGTATAGTTGTGGCCTGGCATGGTTGGAGGGCGAGAGAAGTGGCGACATCTGTTGGGCTGGGCATTTTTATCATCCCATGTGTGAGGGTCTTTGTGAGATGTAAAGAAGTGGTAAGATTTTATAGGTACTTGGGACCTGCAGTGATGGACTATATTAAAGGCCCCCAAATTGTTAACTAATGTGCCACAGATCTCTTTAGTTATTCCATGCCTGTCAATTTGGTGATGGCTAATATTTTGGCTGTACAGTGCTGGTGATGGACAACCCTCGTAGCAGATATGTCTTATGTGAATTTAAGAGGTATAAGTTATAATTTGTTGTGGAGTATTATGGTAGCAGTTACTTTTATTATGGTAGCAGTTACTTTTGCAACCGCTTTTCCTTTTCAGTTGCTTATCGTGCTCTTTTAGCTTGTATTTTGAGTCTGTACATTCTCATGCTATACTCTTACCTTCATTGCACCATCACCAGTAATTTTCTTTCTTTTCGCTTATATATTGCACATTCTTTACATAGTCAGTCGCCCAGTCACGTACACACTACTATTGAACTAACCATTCCTCTGACAGTGAATATCTGTATTTAATTGGAAATGTATATTGTATTTATATAGCGTTTACTCTCCCTGATGAGACATTGAAGCGCTATGTATGTGAGCCTATTTCTAGAATTGAAAGGAGATGCATTTAGAGAATAGTAAATTCCCTTTTGTTTGAGGTTGACACCTTACTGGCGATAGTGTAAGAAGCTATATTTCAGCAGACACGTACTATGACCAATTTTATTGTATATGGGTTGTTGCTGGCCGACTAGGTGAATTCCGGTTAGCAGTACATAAACTCATGCAAAAGTGTCTAAAGTGCGGGTATGGGCTGCACATCCAGGGCCTCTGAGTCCAGATAACACTCACAATATCAAAGGGTGGAATAGAAAGTGCCATCCCTAAACATAGTCCAGGGCCAGAGTCAAAAACCCAGAAACTCACAAGTCACCATCTGTTATCTGACCCAACAAAGTCTTAGGTGTTCTTGATGCCACTGGAGGCTGGGGGTAATGGCCAATGACTGCCTGCTCTGCTGGAGTTCAGGTACCAATTAAGGAACTAACTGGCCCGTATGCTCAAGGAGACGGATGGAAATAGTGGACCAGCTCCTGCAATGGAGTCCAAAAGCTGCCTTTTATTTTAGGGGCTTGTATATCGGGATATAAAGTTAAGAGTTTCTGAAGGGGAGTTCACCCATAGGACAGGAACACCCACTGAAGTCTCTGGTACCATCAATCCCAACTAGAAACTGATCAGTTTAGGACTAGTCTTTACTTCAGTTTTCTAGGAGTGTACAGGCCATAAAGATGATTCTGTTAGGACCAGCAGACCCAAGCACCCCACCAGGATTGTGATGGCAGACAGCCTCCTGATCCCTCTGAAGTTGAAGAAGGGGAGATGCAGGCACCCTACATGCACGGGCTGGTGGTGGGATACGTAGGCTTACACCTCTCGATTGGTGAAGGCAACGGAGCAGCTCCACGCCAGAGATGATGCTCTTGGTTCCTCAACGAGCAGCGGGCCACTGCAACCTTGTGACTCCTGGGGAGGTGCAGTCTGTTGAGATATCCTCATGTCAGTCTGTGTCTCAGATGAGCCTTGTGCAAGTTCTTCTCTCGCAGGTCACAGTAAGGAGAGACTGCAGGCTTTCCCAGACAACTGTTTTTTAGGTCTCGGCCTGCACCAGCGCTTGCGCTGGTCTGGCCGAGAGTTTTAGTAAGCGGGTTTTGGAAGTGCAAACCCACTGGCTTTCGGCTGGCGACCAGCTTGCGTTCACGATGGCGTGCACGCGCGCAGCTGCCATCTGGGTTTCCTATCTCTTCCTCATTTCCTCGTCATGGCTCATTAACTCTCTGGACTCTGATGTTTCAATCGCAGCAGCAGCTCAGATTACCAACTGACGGCCCTGGACTACAGTCACATGAAAAACAACAGCGATTAGCATTGAAATGCAAGCTTTTTTTTGTCTAGTTAGAAATATTGCTTCGGTGGGTTGATTTCACCTTATATCGCTATTTGTTTTATATTGGGAGTCACAGCCTAATTACCAGTATTTTTGTCTCACTCTGTTTTTTTAAAAATATTTATTCGCGCAAAGCACAAAGCTATATTTAAGGTTACTTTTTCCGCGTCACTTCTTCACTCTATTTAAACTCCACACCCCCACTCATAGTCTCTCTCCTTCTCTCTCTCTCCCTCTCTAATTCTCTCTCTACTTAATTAACTCTCCCCTCTCTATCTTTTTTAGCCTTTCATTCTCTCTCACCCCTTTATCTGTTTCTCTTTCAAACTCCTTCATTCACTCTCTCTCCCCTTCTTTCTCTCTCTCTATCCCGCTCCACTCTTTATTCTATGTACACCCTTTCTCTCTCACCACCCTCTCTAATTGGGCATTATATCTTCACTCTATCTCTCACTCGGCATCACCACAGCATCACTCAGCGCAACCACAGCATCAATCAGAGCCAGCACAGCATCAATCAGAGCCAGCACAGCATCACTCAGCACCAACACAACACCTCTCAACGCCATCACAGCATCACTCAACGCCATCACAGCATCACTCAGTGCAACCACAGCATCACTCAGTGCAACCACAGCATTACTCAGCACAACCACAGCATCACTTAGCGCCACAACAGCATCACTCAGCGCCACCACAGCATTACTCAGCAGCACCACAACATCACTCCGCGCCACCACAGCATCACTCAGCACCACCATAGCTTCACTCAGCGACACCACATCATCACTCAGGGCCAACACTGCATCACTCAGCACCACCACAGGATCACTCAGCACCACCACAGGATCACTCAGCACCACCACAGGATCACTCAGCACCACCACAGCATCGCTCAGCACCACCACAGCATCGCTCAGCACCACCACAGCATCACTCAGCACCACCACAGCATCGCTCAGCACCACCACAACATCTCTCAACGCCATCACAGCATCCCTCAATGCCATCACAGCATCACTCAGTGCAACCACAGCATCACTCAGTGCAACCACAGCATTACTCAGCACAACCACAGCATCACTTAGCGCCACAACAGCATCACTCAGCGCCACCACAGCATTACTCAGCAGCACCACAACATCACTCCGCGCCACCACAGCATCACTCAGCACCACCATAGCTTCACTCAGCGACACCACATCATCACTCAGGGCCAACACTGCATCACTCAGCACCACCACAGGATCACTCAGCACCACCACAGGATCACTCAGCACCACCACAGGATGACTCAGCACCACAACAGCATCGCTCAGCACCACCACAGCATCGCTCAGCACCACCACAGCATCGCTCAGCACCACCACAGCATCACTCAGCACTACCACAGCATCACTCAGCACCACCACAGCATCACTCAGGGTCACCACAGCATCACTCAGGGCCACCACAGCATCACTAGGCGCCACAACAATATCACTCGGCGCCACCTCAGCATCACACGGCGCCACCACAGCATCACTCAGCGCCACCACAGCATCACTCGGCACCACCACAGCATCACTCGGCACCACCACAGCATCACTCGGCAGCACCACAGCATCACTCGGCACCACCACAGCATCACTCGGCACCACCACAGCATCACTCAGCACCACAACAGCATCACTCAGCACCACCACAGCATCACTCAGCGCCACCACAGCATCACTCAGCGCCACCACAGCATCACTCAGCGCCACCACAGCATCACTCAGCGCCACCACAGCATCACTCAGCGCCACCACAGCATCACTCAAGCGCCACCACAGCATCACTCAAGCGCCACCACAGCATCACTCAGCGCCACCACAGCATCACTCAGCAGCATCACTCAGCGCCACCACAGCATCACTCAGCGCCACCACAGCATCACTCAGCGCCGCCACAGCATCACTCAGCGCCGCAACAGCATCACTCAGCATCACCACAGCATCGCTCAGCACCACCACAGCATCGCTCAGCACTGCCACTGCATCGCTCAGCACCGCCACAGCATCGCTCACCACCACCACAGCATCACTCAGGGCCACCACAGCATCACTCAGCGCCACCACAGCATCACTCAGCGCCACTACAGCATCACTCAGTGCCACCACAGCATCACTCAGCGCCACCACAGCATCACTCAGCGGCACCACAGCATCACTCAGCACCACCACAGCATCACTCAGAACTACCACAGCATCACTCAGAACTACCACAGCATCACCACAGCATCACTCAGTGCCACAACAATATCCCTCAGCACGACCACAGCATCACTCAGCACCACCACAGCATCACTCAGCGCCACCACAGCATCACTCAGCGCCACCACAGCATCACTCAGCGCCACCACAGCATCACTCAGTGCCACCACAGCATCACTCAGCGCCAGCACAGCATCACTCAGCGCCGCCACAGCATCACTCAGTGCCGCCACAGCATCACTCAGCGCGGCCACAGCATCACTCAGCGCCACCACAGCATCACTCAGCACCGCCACAGCATCACTCAGCACTGCCACAGCATCATTCAGGGCCACCACAGCATCGCTCAGCACCACCACAGCATCATTCAGCACCACCACAGCATCGCTCAGGGCCACCACAGCATCACTCAGGGCCACCACAGCATCACTCAGGGCCACCACAGCATCACTCAGGGCCACCACAGCATCACTCAGCACCACCACAGCATCACTCAGCGCCAAGACAATATCACTCAGCACTACCACAGCATCACTCAGCGCCAAGACAATATCACTCAGCACCACCACAGCATCACTCAGCACCACAGCAGTATCACTCAGCAAGACCTGAGTATCATTCAGCATCACCTCAGCATCGTCTCCGCAACAGTCACCACCACCACCACTACCACCTCAGCATCACTCAGCACCACCTCAGCCTGCTCTCGGAATCTGGCATCTGTTGATTCTCCCCTAGCGTCTGGCCGCTGCTAGTGTTATAATACAGGTACTAGTTCCCAACCTTCACCCTCCGATTGTTTATGCCCCTCAAAAAAAAAAGCTTTAACAAACAACCATTGCAATAGGCAGAAACAAGTTGCCAGCATTGCAAGAACAAAAGAAAACTGAGGAAATTTTTTATTGTAAATACTTTTTTTAATATGGTCGTTCAGTTTTACATAATGCCTTCTTGGTCATATATAAAGTAACAAAAATGCTTCTGACGCTTTTTTATTATAACTTTTCAGCATGCTGCACAGCAGCCACACTTCTCTACAGCACAGCTTGAAGACATTGGCAAAGTCAATAGCTCTGGCTAAACACTTATAAGGCCCCAAAGGCGAGACCTATTGGCTATGCCAATGCTTGTTGTATTAGGTGTTTAGTGGCAAAGGACATCACTGAGGAAATGAAGACTGGTCTCTTTCGATTTCAGTTGTGTTTGTTTTAATGTAAGAAGTATGGTTGCTCTTTTACATAATGTTTAGTTATTTTCATAGCAGTGTGATCCAAGTAAATGTGAGGATTCATCTGTCACAACCCTTGTTTCCCAAGGGTGTATCAGGAGCTGGAAAGATTTCTGCAGGGCAAGGGGATCTCAACACGCGCTATTCTGTGATTGACCAGTCTAGTCCATGGAGCACAGAGGTACGCTAAGAGGGGTAACTCTGTAACAGCGTGTCTCCCCAGGATCACCCACAAAGCAATTGCGCTTGTAGTTCCACTAGGAAATGATGAGTGAACTTCTTGCTATGATCAATTCTAATATTTTATTGCTAGGTCGCAGCATAATTGTTTAATTCCTATATCATTACTTGTGTAAAACTGCAACTCCGATAATTTGGTGCAATAAATATGACCATACATTAGCCTTTGTTGTAACTGTACAATGCTGCGTAAAAGCAACAAGACCATCGTCCACTTCTAGCTCTTTTAATAGTGGGGACGGTGGCTAAGTGTGAGTTGGTAGATCTAAGAAGCTTTCTAGGGGAGTAAGGGGTAACCAGATGGCATGAAATGGAGGGACCATGTGCATGAAAGGCTCTGTGTACCGTGCACAAAGATTTAAATTCAATTCTTTGGGCAACAGGTAGCCAGTGGAGATCAATCAAACTCAGTCTGGCTGATTTATACCTAGGTATCCCTGACAGCAAGCATGCATCAGCATTTTGCCCGATGTAGTCTTCGAATAATTGCCTTGCGAGCACCTAGGTACAACGAATTGCCGTAGTCCAGGCACGAAAGAATCAGAGCCTTGACTACCAGCCTCCTCAAAGGCTGAGGGAATAGAGATGCAACATACGCAGGATTCCTAAACAGGTGGTGGACAGTTTGGTAGCCTGAGTTTCCATGGTCAGAGGTTTTTCCAAGCACACCCCCAGACTTTTTATAGCTGGTTTGGGGGTAGGAGGAGGGCTGACACAGACCAGCCAGTCAGAGGCCCTTTGGGGATGGGAATTAATCCAGAGGATCATGAATTCTGTCTTGGCTCCGTTTAGCTTGAGGCAGGATTTGTTCATCCAGCTGGCTACCTGCTCCAGACAGGTTCCCAATGTGGACACTGAGGGACCCACACCTGAGGAAAGTGAAAAAACCAGCTAGGCATCATCCGCATAAGAGACGATGGACATCCCGAAGGGAATTAGGATATCCCTCAAGGGTTGCAGGTACACGTTAAACAATGTAGGATTAAGAGAAGACCCTTGAGGAACTCCACAGGTAACTGGAAGAATAGCAGAAGACCAAGCCTTATCGAAAACCTGAGAGGATCTATCCATCAGGAAGGAGCCAAGCCAGTTCGGGGCTTTCCCTGTGACACCGGCCTTATGAATCCTGTTAGAACTGGGGGTCTCTAGTTGGCAGAGGTAGGTACCTTTGTCCAAATAGGGACCCTTGCTTCTAGTCAGGGTAAGGGGGTACACTCCTGAAATAACCCCTGCTCACCCCTTTGGTAGCTTGGCACGAGCAGACAGGCTTAGTTCAGAGGCAGTGTGTAAAGCATTTGTGAACACATACAGTAATCCAGTGACAACACTACAAATGGACACCACACAGGTTGTATTATAAAAATAAGTATCTTTTATATAGATTTACCACAAGACCATAAACGACAAAAATAATCCACAATACTGTACTTTAAAGATGGTAGAATTAGCTTGAGTCTCTTAAAATGGAAATGCAACACTTTGAGTTCAATGTACCTTAAGATGCGTAACGCAGGGCAACGAAAAGTGTTGCAGGGAAGGTGATGCGGTAGTCCCTTACACGCAAGGACGGTGATGTGTTGAAGATCTGGTGCAAAGAAACAAAGTGGCGTCTTCTTGAGGTTGCGACAACGAAGGGGTGATGCGTGCACGCCCGACGGCCGTGCGGCGATTTCGATGAGTCTTTGGAGCCGCGACAGGCCCTGCGACACGCTTCCCTTGCGATGCGACGGCGTCTGATGCGAGGTCGACGATCTTCTCCTGGGATGCGGGGCGCCTCGTGTTGCGATGCGTCGGCGTCTGATGCGAGGTCGATGCTCTGCCCCGGGGATGCGACGGCGTCTGATGCGACGGCGACACTTTTCTCCGGTGCTGCGAGGCGCTTCGAAGGATGCGAGGGTGTCAGCGGCGTGCTTCTTCGGGGATGCGCCGGCGTCTGATGCGACGTCGACACTCTTCTCCGGCGATGCGAGAATCAGCGGCTGCGGCGACACGCTTCTTCGTCTTGAGTCGCGCTTCCAGCTCCCAGAGACACGCAAGTGTGTCAGAAGGTCCAAATTCCCAGCAAGGGAATACAGGGGGAGCTAGTGGGTGAAGTCTGTTGTCCCTGAGACTTCAACAGGAGGCAAGCTCTGAAATCAAGCCCTTGGAGATCCTTCACAAGTTGATGAAAGTACACACAAAGTTCCCTTCTCCTTTCTTTGGCAGTCAGCAACCACTGCAGGCAGATCCCTCTAGCTTAGGGATAGTCTTCTCCTCAGTTTCTTCTTGGTTCCGCTCCTTAGCAAATGTTTCTTCTTGTTTCCCAAAAGTGATCTAATTTCCTAGGGGTCTGGGTCCCCTTTTTATACACCTTTTCTCTTTGTTCTCTGAAGGCAGAGAGGTCTTTGCCTAGTCCAAAACCAGTTCTGGTCAGTCCTGGAGCACTTTGTTTACAGGACTCCTTCTTTCCTTTCAGAATGTGGGGCAGAGTGCTCAGCCGCCCGGCAGGAGGTGGAGCCAGCATTGTGGAAGGCAGGCACAGCCCTATTCAGACCCAGGTGCAACTCCTCCCTCCACTCTGGATGCAGATCTCTCTATTCAGCCCTGTGCTGACTCACCCTGTCTCCTGGAGTCCCCCAGCCCCTGTCACTCACAAACCCAGACAAGGAATACACCACCTAGCAGAGGCAGGCTTGGAAGGTTAGGCAAGAAAATACCTACTTTCTAAAAGTGGTATTTTCAAACACAGAATGTTAAAACCAACCTCACTAAAAGATGTATTTTATCATCCTGAGTTCAGGCATACTAAATTCGTTTTTCTACCATGTTCCCTAGGTCAGTTAGGATTATAAGGTGTAATAATCAAAACTGCCCATTCTGGCCTATGGGGAACAGGTAGCCTTGCAATAGTGAAAAACGAAAATGGCTGTAATTCACTATTAGGACATGCCACACACACCAGGGCATGTCCTACCTTATACTTACAATGTACCCTGCCCTAGGGCCTACTTTAGGGGTGACCAACATGCAGTAAAGGGAAGGTTTAGGGCCTGGTAAGTGGGTGCACTCTCCAAGTCGACATGGCAGCCCTAGGCTGCACACAGGCTCTGCAATGGCAGGCCTGAGACACATTTTACAAGCTGCTTCTGTGGGTGGCACAACCAGTGCTGCAAGCCCACCAGCAGCATTGGATTTACAAGCCCTGGGCACACTCAGTGCACTGTACTAGGGACTGACAAGTAAACCAATCATCCAATCATGGAGTGACTAATACATAACACAATTTATCATAGGGAGCACTTGCACTGTGGCACTGAATAGCAGTGGCACAGTGCCCAAAGCATCTAAACCAGCAAAAACAGATCAATAACACTGGAGGCATCATCAAAAAATGGAAGGGAGACCCACGCCAAGGATGCCAGGTCTAACACGTGTCCCCTCCAGCTGAAATGTGGGGAGAACTATCCTACTGTCGTGTGGTTTGTGGACACATAGAATGCATTACTAACTTAGCTTAGGCCTGGCTGCCATGATGCCTTTTTGAGCACGTTACTTTGTGCCCTTGTTTTCTAGACTTTGCTATTTTCGAACTGCGTGCCTTTTATCCTTATTCCTGATAGCTCTGGGTCGTGTCTGCACATCATGTACAAGGTCGGAAGGCAATGTCACTTGTTCTTGCTGATCTGGTCAGTCCCTCAAGCTTAGACATAACACTGATTGCAGCTGCACTGGGGGAATTCGTGTGCTTTTAATATTGTGATTTCAGTGTCAGAGGCACTTGGAGAAAAACCTTTCCAGAGAGAAGAGCTGTGCTTGTCTGATGATGTAAACCTAGCATCTAGATATTGAGGTATGGGGGTCTGCCTGTCAATGCCCAGAGGTCTTCTGTTTTTATAATAAACTAGTTATTAGCACGGGGAGGGTGGACAATCCATTTAGCACTATATCCACTGTCTTTATAAAATGCTATCCCCGTTTGTATTCTATGGAATTGTAACTATGCTTATTATATTATTCTTATGCATTATGCTGCTAGTACTTACACGTGTACTGTATCTTAGAGCACGATAGTTGAAATAAACATTTTAAACTATACAGTGTCTCTTATTACGCAAGTTGTGGACAGGTATGAGTGAGTTACGAAAGGGTGTCCTTGCTCCTGCGAGTCCTGAGAGAGAGATACCGTGTTCTGGGTTGTCTTATCATTGGTAGCTTTGCTGCTAATGAGACGCTAATGCTAGCCGGATTAGGGTCGTAGGTACTAAGGTTTATGGTTGGCTCACCACTATATTCCGAGGTCCTATTATCCTGTGCATAGCTCTGTATATGTGCAGAATCCCTATGACATGGCGCCCAACGAGGGGCTGCTTATCTGCGAGACGCTTGAGTAGTACTTGTGCTTGTCCACAACACCCTTCACATACGTTTCCGGAAACGGGTGTGAAGGTGATACCTCCTATATTGATGTTTTTATAGGTTCATTCAAGCTTGAAGTTATTAAAAGGTGCTAATATAGACCCATTATTGTGCTGCCTTGTATTAGGTTGTCGGTTAATCTTAGCCCTAATGGCTGTTGAAATTGCGGCACATAGCCGCGCAGTGCTCAAAGCTCATTTGACAGCGTATGGAGTGCCAGATCTGATCTTCGTGGTACAAGCAGATCCTGCTTACCATTTTGAAGTATTTTACTCGTGGATCACCTTTGAGGCGGTGGATGGGACTGATCAACTGTTCCATAATTATACAGTCACCGCACCTCCAAACAATTACAATCCTTATCGGAATCTTGAAGTACCGCTCACGGCGTGGCAACACCGTGTTTGGTTTGATGGCGCCCTCCCCCAACCGGTAACCACGGTTAGATTAGGCCCCTTATCGATAGACGGGGCCACTTGGCCTGTTTTGGCCGGGTATAGCCCACATCCGCGTTATATGACGCTGCCGGTCGCAGACCTGCGACTCTTGCATTCGTCTTTGATACGTGTGCATAGGGCTTTAGTACAGTATGTTACGGGCAACATCCAGGCAGCCCCGCCTGGAGTTGCAGCACATCCAGCTGGGCATGGCGGCGTAACCATAAGTCCCGTCATGGTTAATTCGGTGATGGGCAAGCGCCCACAAAATAAGGATGATTTACCTTATTGGCTTGCAGAGAAATTTGACCAGCTGGAGGCTGTTTTTCCGAATAATTCTCCTGTAGACAAACACAGGATTTTGACAATTAGTTTGCCGAAAGATTTAATTCCCGAGTTGACAGATTGTAACAACTGGGGTAAGGTATTCGCTGCGGTATATGCAAAATGTTTCGGCACTCCTTCCATGACAGTTCTCCCCTCTGTAATCAAACGAGTACAGGATGAACATGGCCCTGAAGCGGCTGTGGAATTAGGGATGAGACTGGTGGGAGTGTTCGATGTAGTGGCTGAACTAATTCTTGGTAATGTCAAGGGTGATGCAGTTAACTTTCAAGTAGCTAATGCTTTGGCTTTGGTCCCAGAACCAGATAAGCCACGCGAATTACTGAAAATTATTGCACAAGCTTATAAAACTATAGGCCGCAATAGCCTGGGAGTTTAACCTTTTGCTAAAACACAAACTCCATCGCAACCACCACCAAAAACTCAATCTGAGAAAGATGAGAAACCGTTCTTTACTAAAAAGAACTGGCGATTGAAAAAACAGGGTAAGCAACAGAAGAAGCCAGGATCACGAAGTGCATCCCCGGTTTCAGAATCTTCTGAACGCACATATGATTTGCGCGATAGAGCGAGAATAAAATCTCCAGAGAGATTTCATGTTCCTGACTCGCGCTCTCCTCGTTCTTTACAGACACCAACGTCGTTACAGACTGGTGGAGGAGATCGCCCGGATAGAGGTTGGGGTCGTGAGGCCCCGCCAGGACGAGACCAACCTCGGCAACAAGTCAGAGGGACACCCGAGGAATTTCAACGTTCTCGCCCACAGTTTCAGAAGAAAAAGTTGCCGCTGTAACAGCGAAGTATGCCACAGACGGTGAGAACGAGACTCCTGAATTGGACGTGGGCAGTGACGCTCCTAGACAGCGCCGCGGAAGTTACCATAGTGCGAGAGGCACTCCGTCCTCATGTGGAGGCGACAGCAACTGAAACATTCATTACTGTCGAGACAGCTGACACTCGAGTGGCACCCCCTGACAGACTACATAATATTGTCATCCAAATTGAGGGTGACATACAGCGTGTAATTAAAGGGATTTTTGGGAAAATCTAACCTCTTCATATGACATTTTGTTAGCGGAGGCGGATTGGCCGCCCCCATTCGTACTTGCTGCTCGTAAAGGGGAGGAGGTAATCCTTCCAAGCTTTTCTCGCCATGTCCCCCAGGACAAAGCAGAGGCACTTGCAGTGGAATGGGCTGTAGCCTTGGCTCCGGCGTTATACCGCAATCACGTGGGTTGGGATGAGGATTCACCCTCCCATGAAATACCTTTGCAGTCGCTGCCACAGCCACAACCCCAATATCCCATCAAACGGGAAGCTAAAGGTCCCGTTTCAGAAATTCTGACACAGTTAGAATACCAAGGAGTAATAGAAACATGCGTATCACCCCTGAATAACCCCCTTTTCGCGGTTTCTAAACCTGATGGATCGTACCGCCTAGTTTTGGATTACCGGCATTTGAACTCTCATTGTCGGACCTTTGTGGTGCAAAATACCCATAGTTCTGCGCTTGTAGACAGTCTTGTTCGTAAAAAATATAAAACGACACTTGACCTATCCAATGGATTTTACACGCACAACTTAGCCACGGAGTGTAGCCAATGGAGCACTTTTACCTCCGGTGGTAAACAATTCAAATTTCGGCGACTCCCTATGGGCTACAAAAACAGTCCAGGCGTGTTCGCCGCCCGTGTTGTCTCTTTGTTGGACAGCATAGACCCTGATGCGTGTTCGTACGTCTATGATATTTACCTGACAGACGACGAGTTATACCCGCATCTGTCCAGAGTGGACCGCATTATTCTCGAGTTTGCGGTCTTAGGTTACAAGTTTAACTTTGCCAAAACTCACATTGCTGAATTAACAGTTTTGTTTTTGGGCTATGAGTTCAACAATGAAGGTAAGGGCTTAGCCCCTCATTTCTTGGAGAAATGCGCACGTTTGTGCCCTCCAACCACACTGAAGAAACTTCAGTCTTTACTGGGTTTTCTGAACTTCGGGCGTACTTATATTCCCGAATATGCCCAGCGTATCAAGCCTCTTTATGCCTTGATACAACCTAACTTTTCGAAGTCATGCTGGCTTCCCGAGCATTCCTCTATACTGCAGTCTTTGCAGTCTGATCTACTTGAATCTAAATTTCTATTGACACGTGACAACCACACTAACCTGGTGATTAGAATAATACAAGGGACAGTTGGCTTCACGTACTTAACCTTTAACGAAGGTGACACAGTACCGATTGCATACAAGTCACATCTTTATACTTCGGCAGAGTTGCGATTCTCCTCTGTGGAGAAAGTTTTGACTGCAGTGCAAATGGCGATTCTAAAGGAACGCGCACTGGCACAGGGAAAACGCATTTTGGTGGTAACACCATATCCTGCCCTCGAGGCAGTGACAAAGGCAAGTGTACCGAACTCAAAGGCTTTGCACCCCCGTTGGATACAATGGGCTACATCTTTGACATCTCCGGATGTCACTTTTATCTTTGATTCTTCCCTTCAGACACAGGAGTTTTTACAGTATGAATTTGTTCATCCTCCTCCTCTGTCTTTGCTACCGCTTGAGGAGTACGAGTGTATTATCTATACCGATGGTTCGGCACAACCGGCCACGGGTTCCAAGCATGCTTATTCAGCAGCCTGTGCTATTGTTACAGGGACTATGGTGAACGGTAAGTTCAAATCGACTGTAGTGCACACTCAGGCACTAGGAGACAGTACTGCACAATTAGCCGAGCTGCGTGCTTTGGTGCTCGCACTTGAGTTCGCGACTCCAGAAGTGACTACTCTTGTTGTATGCGATTCCTACTACTGTGTTCAGTCTTTCAATGACAACCTCTTCTTTTGGTCGCAAAACGACTATAGAGATGCAAAAGGAAGCACTATTAAGCATAAGACGCTTTGGGTTCGAGTGGCAGATCTAAAACAACGTCTGCCTCTCACACAGGTGGTTCACACACTTGGCCACCAGCGTGTGGGCGCCCATGCTGTCGATAACAATTTGGCAGATGAAGCTGCCAAATCAGCAGTAGCAACGTACACAGTAGCAGCAGTTACAAGATCCATGACTAAAATAGATAAAGATATTTTGGCAGCAATAGCTGCAACAAAGGAAGGTGCTAATTACCCAAGGGGTTTCCCTTCTAAGTACTCTTATCTCTTAAGTCCCGATCAGACTCCTTATGTAAGTATTCCGGACGTTGGGGATCGGCTGATTCCCAACGCAGACCGCAGACTTTCCTTGATAACTGCCGCACACGAAGGGATGGCTTCGGCTCATGCTGGAGTGGCTGCGACAGTTTCTATCTTGCAGCAGCGTTACTGGTGGCGTGGTCTATACAAACATACCCGTACTTATGTGCTTTCCTGTGACATTTGTCAACAAATTAAGCCTTCCACGGATACCCGACCACCGCAAACACCGCTCTGCATTTCTAACAGACCTTTTGGGTGTGTATACCTGGATCACTGCGGTCCATTTTCGTCTGACACTGCCTATAAATACATCTTAGTTGCAGTAGACTCGTGCACACGTTTCATCTGGGTCTGGCCACAACGGAGTGCTGACGCTCGAACTGTCATCAGGGATTTGCGTGTCTTTGCGGGAATTTTCGCCTGTGACACCTTCCATTCTGACCAAGGTCCAGCGTTCACCTCTAGGGCTTACAAGGACGCAATGGGTTCACTGGGGGTGCAGGTGAAATTTTCGTCTCCGTATCGGCCTGAGGGCAATTCGGTCGTAGAACGAATGAACCGTGACTTAAAGCAATCCTTGACAGCTAGAGTCTTAGGTACTGGCAGGAACTGGCTGGCCCACTTGTATACCGTACAACGTGCACTTAATAATCTCCCTAGAAGACCTCTGGGTGGGCGGACCCCATAAGAAATGCTCTTCGGCATAAGAATGTTTGTGCCTGACCTTGATGGTCTAGACATGGCGGCGCAATCCGCAATCTTTGATGTAGATAATCATTCTACTATGTTATAGGACTTACAATTAAACATTTACCTTCAGCCACAGATGCTGCGTTGCAGATTCCGGTTGCCGGCTGGCTTCCGAAAGTAGGAGACCTGGTCCGAGAGAAGGTGGAGAACAAAAAAGAATTTGGCCCCTCTTATCGTGCACCGGTTCCAGTCCTTGGCTTGAAGGGTACTCGTACAGTCATCTTACCACCGCTTCCTGGTCGCAAGGAAAACAGATACATCTCAGTGGAAAATGTCAAGCTACAACGTCTGGCCGATCCTGAATAGTGTTACACCAGCGGTCTCTTGTCCAGTCATTTCGAGGACAAATGTTTGTGGTCTTCCAGCCCGAACGGTCACTGATGTTGCCATTGAGATGGTTGATTTGCCTGAACATTCGCTCTACTACCCGGATTCCCCCTGCAACGAGGAGAACGAGTATACCTATCCCGCCACCGAGTCCGTGGCTCATCTACCAACAACGCCATTGAGCCCCACACGTTATTCTTTTGACTCGGATTCCCCTTCAGTACTTATCCCGTCCAGATTCAGTATTTTTGTATCCTGGTTCAGAGACAATTTTTTAGTCCCCCCCATTGACATACATCTGGTTGGTACTATTCCTGATTTTTCTGTTCATGTCCATTGGCTTTGTCACAGTCTTTTTTCTACTACTTAATGGTCACTATTTACCAGAACGCTCTGCCGTGAACTGTGTCACTGGAACTTTGGCTCCACATTCTTCCTCTCACATCATGAAGCGTGATTACACATTTGTGAACATTACAGCGTTTCCAGTTGCTGATGGCATCGTATGGGATGCAGTAAATTTCCAAATTCATGGCCCAACTGAGATTATTAATGTACCAAATGTCCTCCGTGTTTCAATGGGTGATGTCGTGAAAAGTAATATTCATTCTGACGATTGGGATGTACATGCTGTTGAATCGTTATTTTCTGATCTGAAATATTATGCTGCTTTTAATGCTGAGGATTTGTATTTAAATTCTGCAAGTTATGCCGACTTATATTGTTACCAGCATTGGGGCAACCATTTTCTCCATAAACCAAGTACCCTTAGGGGTCCTTTTAATTACACACAATGGGAACATTGTCCGACCCCTTTACCAGGTAGCTCCCAGACTCTTAAAAATAAGTTTACTTATTTTACAGATTTTGATAGATCGAACCCTGGGTCCTATTATTTTAAATTAAACACTTCATCTACGCAGAAAATAATGTTGACCCATACCAAATTGCTTTATTCGGGTTCCTTTTTAAATGCCTTAGCTGTGGCTGGGTATGAACATTGGCGGGATACTATTGACTTAAAATCTATCTGGGGCTCCAAAGCATGGCAGGTACAAGGCACAGAAGCCTTGCACCGTGCTTGCCTCATCCCAGCCCAGATTCTATTTTTGAATCAAACCATCTATCAAACAACGTGTTGGGGTTTGGCTACTTCCAAACAATTAAATGCACCCTCTATTCCTGTATTGTCTTCCACTCCCAATGAGAGCTTGCTTTTAAATATTTCCATTGAAATTTTACAAGCTTTATTCCAGAACAATTCATTCAACATGTCTACGGTTGTTCAGTCACCCTGGTTGGCTTGGCCCATGGCATCCAATGCCTGCCAACTGCGTTTTCACGACACGGATCCTGGTTATAAACAGGATAGGCCAGACCCCAGGTTTTCTGACTCTCGTACTGTTACAACATATTCTGTTGGTAAATTGTGTAAACAGTGGTTGCAGCACTCTTCCTTAGATTCTGTTAAACAACATTTGTCCATCTTATCAGGCAACATTGATCTGTCCAACTTTGTTCTGGGGCCTCGTGGTCCTCGACCAAAGAGATTCATTTATGAAACTTATAATGAACTCTGGAAGCTTTCGCAAATTGAAGCTGCTTCCCGTCTTCGGGAAATAGATCAAGCAAATTTAGAAAAGGTGCTTGCTGTTGTTGATAATAGTATTAATACCCTGTCTTCCCGCATTTATACGTTAGAGAATATTATTTCCTCTGTCGTTGATATTGTACAAGATGATGTTTCTGTGTTATATCATGGTCAAAATCAATTGCGTTCAGTGATGCAGTTTGCATGGACTATGCAAACCCTTAAGATGGGGAAAGTTCCTTGGCACTTTTTGAACACCTCTGCCTTGTTCTTACCTTTCAATTTGACTGAAAAACAGCAGTTTATGTCCATGAAAGATGCAGCTTACACACTGTTACATATTGAAAGAATAGAGCCATTACCATTCTCGGTAGCAGAATTAGATTCTGCTGCGTGGCTAGTACACGGGGTTATAGCTTTGCCTTTTTCTTTATTTGAATTTAGTTCCTGCATGAAACATTATCCTGTCGGTCGTTTTCAGCCTTTGGGTAGTGCTTTCCTGCATGAACTGTGGTCCCTGCCTTTCATGTATAGGTGTCTTAGGGACGGGAAGGAAGTTTTTCTCACGGGGGAGTCATGCGATTCTACTGTGGGTCATTCCCTTGTTTGTAAACACATTACATTGCACGGAGCTTGTAATGTTTCAGCTCCGAATCTTGCTTGTGTTCTGAAGGGAATTCCTGCTCCTTCTATCTCTCCTACTTTCACTGTGCTTGCTAATGGCAGCTATCTCCTTCTAAATAATCAGGACTGTTGTGGCATGCTTGCCGGTATTCCCTATATTGTAACAGTTTCCCACAGAGTTGTCTGCTGCAAGAATGTGCTATTTCCTCCCCCGCACGACATTGTGGATAGTTCCATTTGGCCTTCCATTCCAACTTTGAAGGCAGATTTCAATAAGTTGAGCAGAATAAAGGCACTATTATTGAATCAGGAGGTTATGCTCACATCCGCCCGGGAGACATTTGTTCTCCAGGTGGCGAGTACTCACAGTGAAATACAGGCCCTGTTAAACACTAACCTCCCACAACATTTCGGTGAGTTAATTCACCGCGTTTTCAATGCATCTCGCACTGAAGGTCTTGTGCATTTTTTAAAAGTTGTGGGCTCTGGCCTTGTTACCTCCTTTCAGACTATATTTGGTGTAATACCGGCTTTTATTCATTCTATTTTTTCAAGTGTCTTTGGCGGCTTTCCGTTGATCCTAGCGTTAGCTGCTGGAATACTACTTTTGATTTGTTTACTACGCAATGGCTGCACCTCATGGAGCCCACCTCGACCGCAGACGCCTTCGGGTGCTCCGTGAACGTCTCCTCGCCGGCTTCGGCGTCCTGCCATTGGCGACACTTGGTGTATCTTACAAACTTTCTTTTCGCTTTGCGTATTTCACTTGCGTGCAACCTGTGATGTCTTGCATCCGATGTCCTTTCTCATGGTCCTTGGATTGCCTCTCCAATACGTCTCTGTCTCGCCCGGATTTTGTCCAGTTGGTGGGTCCCTTAGAGGCCCATGAACAAGACTGTTCCGGACCTGGCTTCATGGCGCCGTGCGGCTGCACTTGGAATTTTGGCACAATGGGATATCTGGGCGGCTGCTCAGGATCTCCTACAACGAAGTTATATTGAGTATCACGCAAGTTGTCCCGCAATGTTGTTCGCTACTGCCTCTTGTGAGGAACATGAATTCAGTTTTGATTTATTGAACTGGATGGCATCTCTTTTTTCTGGCGATTCCAACGATGTCCTCTTGGAAGGTGTGGCGTTTTTCTGCACTTACACTCTTTTTGATTGAAGGGCCTCCACGTTCAGCGTTCTGCCCCACTGGATTTTTTGTTGTTTCTATTTTTTTAATCCCGGTTCATTGCCATTCTGCTCCACCTATTTAAACTCTATCTTCGTCCTATGTCTATGCCACTGGACTGACCAGGGAGGGTGTCGTGTGGTTTGTGGACACATAGAATGCATTACTAAGTTAGCTTAGGCCTGGCTGCCATGATGCCTTTTTGCGCACGTTACTTTGTGCCCTTGTTTTCTAGACTTTGCTATTTTCGAACTGCGTGCCTTTTATCCTTATTCCTGATAGCTCTGGGTCGTGTCTGCACATCATGTACAAGGTCGGAAGGCAATGTCACTTGTTCTTGCTGATCTGGTCAGTCCCTCAAGCTTAGACATAACACTGATTGCAGCTGCACTGGGGAAATTCGTGTGCTTTTAATATTGTGATTTCAGTGTCAGAGGCACTTGGAGAAAAACCTTTCCAGAGAGAAGAGCTGTGCTTGTCTGATGATGTAAACCTAGCATCTAGATATTGAGGTATGGGGGTCTGCCTGTCAATGCCCAGAGGTCTTCTGTTTTTATAATAAACTAGTTATTAGCACGGGGAGGGTGGACAATCCATTTAGCACTATATCCACTGTCTTTATAAAATGCTATCCCCGTTTGTATGCTATGGAATTGTAACTATGCTTATTATATTATTCTTATGCATTATGCTGCTAGTACTTACACGTGTACTGTATCTTAGAGCACGATAGTTGAAATAAACATTTTAAACTATACAGTGTCTCGTATTACGCAAGTTGTGGACAGGTATGAGTGAGTTACGAAAGGGTGTCCTTGCTCCTGCGAGTCCTGAGAGAGAGATACCGTGTTCTGGGTTGTCTAATCATTGGTAGCTTCGCTGCTAATGAGACGCTAATGCTAGCCGGATTAGGGTCGTAGGTACTAAGGTTTATGGTTGGCTCACCACTATATTCCGAGGTCCTATTATCCTGTGCATAGCTCTGTATATGTATAACCCTCGACCTAGTAATTTCTAAAGTGGACTCCACACAGCTCGACTCGATCCTCCCCTGCGACTGGACTGACCATCACGTCATTACATTCCAAATCATGGAATTGGTTAAACGACTTCCAACACAACCCCTGAGAACAAAGATCTGGAAGAGAAACCTGAAAAACGTCGGATCCGACCTTCTAGCATCTTCTAATTCAAACTTACTATGTCCCCCGGATGACCTAGCCGATGTCCAAGGGCTGACCAATCATTATTTTCACTCCATGAACAACCTCCTAGACAAAATAGCCCCTCTTCAACTGAAAAGAACTACCACAAAAGACTCTAAACCTTGGTATGACGGTAGGCTAAATGAAGACAGATGCTCACTTAGAACAATTGAACGACGTTGGAGATCCACACCCTCAGCTGACCACCTCAAGCTACTAAGAACCACCAGAAACTCCTACTTTAGAAAGATCAGAAAATCTAAACCGACTTCTTCAGGATCCAACTAGACCAAGCCAAGAACCGTCCCAAAAAGCTATTCGATCTTATCACAGCTCAAACCAAGAGCGCACCCATTCTCCCCAAGGCTATCCCTGACACTCTACCCAATTGTGATGAATTCGCCTCCTTCTTCACTGCAAAAACAGAATCCATAAAAACAGACCTACTCAAGGACCTCTTATCCCTCTCGGACATGCAAAAGAACTCATCACCGCCCCCTGCAGGTGCCCAAGCTTACTACTCTACAAAATTCAACCTCAAAAACAACGCAACCTGGTCCTACTTCAACACTTACAGTGAAGACACCATACTAAAGACGCTAACTGCCCTGAAACCTTCCAACCACTTCACAGACCCACTCCCGGCTAACTACTTAAAAGACTTCATTCCTCTGCTACTACCTCTCTGGACCAAGATCATAAATACCTCCCTCCTTCAAGGATCCATTCCAGACATCCTGAAAACAGGACAGGTGTCGCCTATCCTAAAGAAACCAACAGCGGACCCTTCGGACCCAAATAACTATCGTCCGATATCTAACATACCTATGCTAGCCAAACTCTTGGAAAAATGTGTTAACATGCAGCTGAACAGACACATCTTACAATTCAACCTGCTTAACCAATTTCAATCAGGCTTCCGGGCAGGTCACAGTACCGAATCAGCCATGACACACATAATTGACGACGCTCTAAAAATCCTGGACCAAAACGAGGCCTGTTTACTAATCTTACTCGACCTGTCATCAGCATTTGACACCGTCAAACATGGCAACTTGCTAGAGCTCCTGAAACACAGAATGGGATTGTCTGGAGCTGTATTTAACTGGTTCGCCTCCTTCCTCCAAAATAGATCTCAAAGATTCAAGGTCAATCAATCCCTGTCCAACCCCATGCCAGTCACGTTAGGTGTTCCGCAAGGCTCCTCCCTATCATCCACGCTTTTCAACCTTTTCATGGAACCACTCACCGAACTTCTCAGTCTCTCCAAGATTCACTTCCATATGTACGCAGACGACACCCAAATCTACATCAAGATCCACTCACTTGAAGACATCAAATCGCTCAACACAACTCTACAAAAAACCCAAACATGGCTGGCTGAAAACCACCTGAAACTAAACTCCTCAAAACGGAGTTCCTCTTAATCGCTCCCCTAACAAAGCATCCACTATCCTGGACTGGATGAAGCACTTAACAGCTCTCAAAGGACAACCTCTCATTGTCGAATCAGCGAAATCGCTAGGTGTGACTCTGGACAGTAACCTAAAGATGCAAAAGCATATCACCGCTTCCACAAAAGGAGCCAACTTCCACATGAAGACCCTACGAAAACTGAAACCCTTCCTGCCAGCTTACGATTTCAAACAAGCAGTTCAAGCCCTAGTAATCCCAAGAGTGGAATATGGGGCTGTAACCTTATGCGGCCTCCCAAGGTCATCGACAGCCCCGCTAAGAGCCGCTATCAACTCAGCGGCGAGACTCATCACGGGCTCAAAGAGAACCTCTCACATCTCTCCAGACCTTAGAGCTCTCAACTGGCTACCGTTTGAAGCTAGTATCCATCTGAAAATCGCTTGTATGACGCACAAGGCCCTACACCACAATTCTCCGCACTACCTAGCTCAGAAACTGGTGCTCTCTGCGGGTAATAGAGCCTCCAGGAGTGCCAAGACTCTTCTACTGAAACCACAACGATTTGCCAAGAAAAAAACCTATAACCGTTCCTTCTCTGGTATGGCTCCCAGGATCTGGAATGCTTTGCCCACTGAAACAAGACTGAACCCTTCCACTGCCTCCTTCAAAAAAGAAGTGAAAGCGATTCTCATGGCTAAATTCACGTGAATTTACTGATTTAGTACTGTATTTTAATTACTAGTGCTGTTGCTTATGCTCCATATTCTAATCGCTAGTTTTTTGTTGTTGTTTTTTTTTTTACTGTGTTTACTATGCCTACTCTTGTTTCCCTCATCCGACTTGTAAAGCGCTCTGATACCCGCAAGGGTCTTGTTCGTGCTATATAAAACCTTCAAATAAATAAATAAATAAATAATAAATATGTGCAGAATCCCTACGACACTACCTCTAGGGAGTTCTCTTCACTAAGGCGGAAAAATCTGGACAGACCATCAGCATTGGCGTGTTCTGTACCAGGGCGGTGTTCCACCGTGAAGTCCATCCCCTGTAGGGAAATGGACCACCTCAATAGCTTTGGATTCTCACCCCTCATCTGCATCAACCATCTGAGGGGCCTGTGGTCGGTCTGAACCCGGAAGTGAGTCCCAAACAGGTATGGTCTCAGCTTCTTCAGCGCCCAGACCACAGCAAATGCCTCACGCTCAATAGCACTCCACCTCTGTTCCCGTGGAAGTAACCTCCTACTAAGGAAGGCTGCAGGTTGGTCTAGGCCCTCCTCATTCATCTGTGACAAAACAGCCCCCACATCATGCTCTGAAGCGTCTGTCTGAACGATAAACTCTTTGGAGAAGTTGGGGGCCAGGAGCACGGGCGCCGTGCACATGGCTGTCTTCAAGGTGTCAAAAGCTTGTTGACAGGTGTCAGTCCAAATCACTCTCTTGGGCTGCTTCCTGGAAGTCAGCTCTGTCAAGGGTGCAACAATGCTGCCATACCCCTTGACAAATCTCCTGTAATACCCGGTGAGTCCTAGGAAGGCTCTCAAGCCAGAATGGTATCTATCTTGGGCTGTAGGGGCGCCACCTGGCCGCTCCCAACCTGGTGTCCGAAGTACACCACGGAACCCTGCCCGATCTGGCACTTACTCGCCTTGATCGTGAGGCCTGCCCTCCGCAGAGCCATCAACACTTCCCAGAGGTGGCGCAGATTTTCTTCCCAACTGGCGCTGAACACTGCGATGTCATCCAGGTAGGCGGCACTGAACTCTTCCAGTCCAACCAACACCTGGTTGACCAACCTCTGAAAGGTGGCAGGGGCATTCTTCATCCCAAAGGGCATCACCCGGAATTGGTAGTGCCCATCTGGTGTGGAGAATGCTAACCTCTCCTTTGCCCCATCAGTCAAGGCGATCTGCCAGTACCCAGACGTTAGGTCAAACGTACTGAGGTGCCGGGCAGCCCCTAACCGATCTATGAGCTCATCAGTTCTGGGGATGGGGTGTGCGTCAGTCCTGGTGACGGAATTGAGTCCTCGGTAGTCCACACAGAACCGGAGTTCGGGTGTGGCACCAGGCGCGGCAGCCTTTGGGACCAAGACCACTGGGCTGGCCCAAGGGCTGTGAGAGGACTCAATTACCCCCAATGCAAACATCTTGGAGACCTCCTCCTTGATGCAAGCTCTCACCCTGTCAGTCACCCTGTAAGCCTTGTGCTTGACAGGAAGACTGTCCCCAGTGTCCACATCATGGACGCACCAGTCAGTGACACTAGGAACCAGGGAGGACAGGTCAGGAAACTGCCCCCCAACAGTTGGCGACAGTCACCTTGCTGCTCAGGTGTCAGGGAGGGAGAGAGGTTCACACCCTCCACTGATCCATCTTGCTCTTGGGCTGACAGGAGGTCAGGAAGAGGCTCGGTCTCCTCCTCCATCCCAGCATCTGTAGCCAAGAGCATGCCCACTTGGGACCTCTCCAAGTGAGGCTTCAGGCGGTTGACGTGCAGGACCCGCAAGGGGTTCCTGGGAGACCGCTTGTCCACCAAGTAGGTAACAGGACTCTTGCGCTCCACCACCTCAAAGGGTCCGGTCCACTTATCCTGGAGCGCACAGGGCTCCACTGGGGCCATGACCCACACTTTCTGACCAGGTTGAAGCTCAACCAGAGTGGCATTCTGGTCATACCACCGCTTCATTTCCTCCTGGCTGGCTTCCAGATTTGCCTCAGCAAGTTGCCTGAAACGCCTAGTTTGGTTCCTGAAGGCCAGCATGTAGCTATATACATCCTGGGGAGGTTTCCTGGGAGATTGCTCCCAGCCTTCCTTGACCAAACTCAGAGGTCCTCTCACTGGGTGACCATACAGAAGCTCAAAGGGGCTGAACCCTAGAGACTTCTGTGGCACCTCACGGTATGCAAAAAGAAGGCATGGCAAGAGGACGTCCCACTTACGCCTCATGGGTTCACCCATAATCATGCCCTTCAGGGTCCGGTTGAATCTCTCAACCAACCCATTTCCTTGGGGGTGGTAAGGAGTGGTGAACTTGTACGTTACACCGCACTCCTGCCACAGGGACTTCATATACTTGGATATAAAGTTAGTACCTCTGTCAGACACCACCTCTTGAGGGAACCCCACACGGGAGAAAATTCCCATCAGTGCCCGTCCCACCACGGGGGCGTCACTGTCCTCAGAGGGATGGCTTCAGGGTACCGGGTGGCATGGTCCACCAAGACCAGGATGAACCTGTTGCCCATGGCTGTCTTGGAGTCCAGAGGCCCCACAATGTCAATACCCACCCATTCAAAGGGGGTGCTGACTACAGGGAATGGCTGGAGAGGAGCCTTCTGCTTCCTCCCACTCTTTCCACTTGCCTGGCAAGTCTGACAGGTCCTGCAGTGAGTGGCGGCACTCCTGCGCATCTGGGGCCAAAAGAAATGGGTGACAAGCCTTTCAAAGGTCTTGTCCTGCCCCAGATGTCCTGCTAAAGGCACATCATGAGCCAAACCCAGTAGGAAGGCTCTGAAGTGCTGGGGTACCACCAGCACACGGGCTGACCCAGGCTCAGCAACCTTAGGCTCGCTATACAGGAGACCATTCTCCCAGTAGATCCAATGTGATCCGGACTGATCACCTGCTGCCTGGTCTGTGGCCTGTTGCCTCAGACCCACGAGAGAAGGGCACTTGTTCTGCTCCTCGCAGAACTCCTCCCTGGAGGGTCCTCCATCTTGCTGCCAATGGGTCAGCTCAGGCAGGTCCCCCAGTTCAGCTACCTGTTCCCCTGTAGGCTCCAGGGCATCCCCCTCAGGGTCTGCCTCCTCCTGGACCGTGGGAACTTCGGGGCCGGTTTCCCGCGCCCCTGCCTCTTCTCTCTCCGGCAGGCACCTGGGCCTCCCTCTCAGGCTCCAGGTCCTCTTGAACACCTCTGGCTGCCATGGACCGGGTGGTCACACACGCCCAATCAGGCAAGCCCAACATCTCCAAATGAGCACTCCGCTCCACCTTAGCACAAGGGGAGCTCTCCAAATTGTTCCCTAACAAACAGTCAACAGGCATGGCTGGCCTCACAACTACTTGAAGAGTACCAGAGACCCCCCCCCACTTAAAAGGAACCTGAGCCACCTTGCAGTGGCTCTCTGTGTTGTCAGCGGCAACAACTGGGTAGAATGCATCAGGGACCACCTGCTCTTTAGACACCAGGTGACACTTGACAGCTGTCACACTGGCTCCTGTGTCTCTCAGAGCCTCCACCCTATGGCCATTGATGGTCACCCACTGCCTGTACTTCTTAGTGTTCTCAGGCAGTTGGGTCCTAGGGACCATCTCAGAGTCTCCTAAAGAGACAAGGGACAATACTACAGGATCCCGCCCACCTTGGGCACCCATCTCCTCCCCCAGGGCTACACTAGCCAACTGCCGGGGACTGCACCAGGGGTGCTGGCTTTCCAAACAAAGGGCAACGGGGATCATTGGCCCTGTGGCCTAGGGCGCCACACTTGTAGCACACCAGGGGTCCCCTATGAACAGGTGGACCTGTCGGGGCCCCGTGCTTATTCTCAGGGGAGGCTGGGAACCTTTCCCTTGGTTCCCTTGGGGTTTACTTTGGGGCCCTCTCTGGAACTCCCTCTGTTTACCCTTGTCCCCCCCACTCCTCTGCTGGGGACCCTGCCCACCCTTGGCGGAGTCTCCCACATGACCCTTGTGGACCCGGGTGCTCACCCAGGGGTCCGCCTCCTCAGCAACCTGCCTAGGGTTAGTCAGCCTACTGTCAATCAGGTGCTGGCATAGCTCAGGAAAACAATTACTGGACAAGTGCTCCCATGCAATCAAATCAAAGAGCGCCTGAAAATCATTTGCTTTGCTACCCTTCACCCAACCATCCAAGCCTCTGCAAAAAAAGTCACATACTCAACCCAGGTACTGCCTTCAATCTTCTTACAGTTCCTGAACCTCTGCCTATAGAGTTCAGGAGTTAACCCATACCTGGTCATCAATGCATTCTTCATGTGGCTGTAGGAATTATAGACTTCAGAGGGCAACTCCAACAAGGTATCCCGCCCCTCACTAAGGAACCGACCCCACAACCCCGCTCCCCAATCCTTCTCAGGGACCCGGTGGGAAGTCATGGCTACCTCATAGGCCTTGAACCATTGCCCAATATCATCATTCTTAAAAAACTCCTTAACCACATCCTTAGGAATATACACCCTAGCCTCAACAGGCACTGACGGTGTGCTGCCACCAGAGGGAGTAATCTCTAACTTCTTGGCTCTGAACTCCAACTCCCTCAAACTTTTTTCATGCTCATGATCCATTCTTTTCTCTTCTTTTTTTTTAATTTTTTTTTTCTCTTTTTTTGTCCTCATCTCACCAATAAGCTTCTGCGGATCTTTACAAAGCCAATATTTCTGTCTAGACGCCCTTTGACTTACCGCACTTGCTTAGGTCGCCCAGACCGGCCCAAATTTAGTTGGGACTTGGTGTAATCATAGGACTGATTATATTAGTCTCAGGTTATGACCCCAACTCAAAAGCGGCTGCCAGATATTAGTCGTGCTTTCCCCTGCACCAACCAAGTCAATGCGCAGCATAGCAAAAGCAGCCTTCAGCCAGTCATCACTCTTCGGGGGTAGGGGTCTTTCCATTTCTTACAAACCTCTCTCCGGGCGAGAAGTATCAAGTATAATAACAGTCCACGCTGTAGCTGTGATGCATTCAGACTGAACGATCCATCGTCGCCAAAAAACACTAGAGATAGGTTGACTTCAACAGGCGCTTTAAAAATGCCACATATAGCGTCTCCCACCTCTTTCCAAAACTTTCTTAATTCAAGACACTCAAAAAAGAAATGGATATCATCAGCTTTGGAAGTCATACATCTGGGGCATTTAGGAACAGATTGCAGGGCAAACTTGGCTATTTTGGCTGGCGTATAGTAAAGCCTATTAATAACAAAAAAGTGATTCTTTTTAGGCATGCTGGTTTAACAAATTTGTATAATATTTTCAGGGAAGGCTCATACAGGTCATCGATGATTGATTCAAAGGGAGAGTGATTCCACACTGAGGACTGTGATGGGATCTCCTGGTCTTCCGCATCCAAAAACTTGTTATACCACAAAGAGATCTCCTTCTTTATTGGATGCGGTGTTTGGAGAGAAAACTCCGTTTCCCAGTTACCTCTAACCTCCTCCTTTTCTGCTTCAAACCAGGAAACAAGTTGTAGATACTTAAACCTGGAGAACCCCATACCGATCTTGGCCTTGAGCAGTTCCCAGGGATGGATCCCCTCTGTGTCTAACAGTTCCGACCAAGTATTAATGCCCGCCCTCTTAATAGGTACTGCCAAACTATCCCGCAGGCATTGGGGGGTACCGGGGGAGTCCTATATTGGAGCGAAGTCTGAATAATATCCAATCCCCCATCTACACTTCACTTTATGCCATGTTTCCAAGGCTGCCTTAAGAACTTTGAGACGTACTCGCTTAAAGTACTTTGGGGCCCCAAATTTATACAGAAAACCCTCTCCACCTCCACCACCCTCCATTGTAACCATTTCCCCCAACAATCTTCCCCACGCTGACTCCTCCGGTTTTAAGAGCAACATCCGAGTACCTTTAAATTGGAACGCAACCATATACCACCTAATATCCGGAAGAGCCAGGCCCCCTTTAATTAGCTTACGCCTCAGCTTTTTCCAAGAGAGCCTCGCGCTTTTCTCGCCCCATATAAAACTCCCAATCTTGCTCTGAACCTTACTTATGTTCTTACTTGGAAACCCCAATGGGATCGCATTAAACAGGTAAGTCAATTTAGGGAGTATGACCATCTTTACCAAATTTACCTTCCCGTAAATAGTCAAAGGAAGGTTCCTCCACCTACTAAAGAGTCGGTCTATTTCCTTTGTAATTTTATTTAAATTAATCAAGGGGATTTTATCCAAATCTTTGACAATATGGATACCTAAATACCTAAAGTCACTACTGATTAAACCCCTCCATTGGTCAATGTTCCAACACATCACCTCGGTCTTTAAGGTATTAACTAGGTAACCAGAGAAAGAACCGAACTCCATTAGTAGGGCTTCAACCCGAGGGATAGTCGCCTCGGGGTTGTTAGTATATAGAATCAAATCGTCAGCATATAAAGCCAACTTACAGCTATACTGTTGAGACTTGAAGGGGTAAATTAAATCGTCCAATCTGATAGCTTGGGCTAAAGGCTCTATATAGAGGTCGAACAAGAGAGGGGAGATGGGACAGCCCTGTCTTGTTCCTCTCTGAATATTAAAACTGGCGGTTAACATGCCGTTCAGAAGAATCCTAGCAGTGGCCCCTTGATAACAATTCTTTAAGGTTTGAATAAAGATAGGGCCAAAGCCCATTGCTTCTAATACCTCCCAGAGATACACCCAACATTCCCTATCGAAAGCCTTGGCCGCGTCCAGGGCCACAATGGCCAGAGGATCAGATCTTCCAATGGCCAGGTCGATGTTACCTATTAACAATTGTGTCTGTTCCTGGATGTACCTCCCCGCTATAAAACCCTTCTGATCGGCATGAACCAGATTTGGTGCTATTTTAGCCAATCTCCCTGCCAAAATGCCCATAAAGATGTTATAGTCGGCATTCAGCAGGGAGATTGGACGATAGGAATCAGCTTTCAAAGGATCTTTCCCTGGTTTTAGTATCAAAACAATAGTCGCCTCCTTCCACGATTTGGGGACTTTGCCAGAAAGACAATATACTGAGGCGAAAGTGGCACCCAAAGCTGGAGTCAATTCTTCCACTAGAAGTTTATATACTTCGTTTGGAAGTGCATCAGTGCCTGCTGCCTTTTTGCTCTTGCATTTTTTTATTTGATCTTTTATCTCTTCGAGCGTAATGGGAGCCTCTAAAATGTCCCGACTTTCAACTGTGAGAGTTAGTAATGATTTACTCTTCAGCCAAGATTGTATATAGCCTATCGACGGAACTAAATCTTCTTTATAAAGGTCTGAGAACAGGGAAAGCAGACACGCTTGCAAGTCTTCAATATTACAAGACTTATCTCCATTACTGTTTATTATTAATTCATTGATATTATTTTTTGAGCGGTCCACTCTTGCTTTCCAAGCCAAAAGGGCACCAGCCTTCTCCCCGTATTCAAAATTTTGCATACTCTTTATAAGCCATTGTGCCTTACATTTTGCATCTAATTTGCCCCTGTATTCTTGCCTGGCACATTCCAGGTCACCCTGAACTTGGGACAGCTTCCTTGGACTACCATGATTTAATTTATTCCTCTCGTCCTCTAACTGGAGTATTCTCTCCTCCATGGTACGGAGCTCTCGAGCCTCGGCCTTTTTTTTAAAAGCTATAAGTCCAAGAAGCCTACCCCGCAGGTTAGCCTTAAAGGCATCCCAGATAAAATCCATAGAGGTTGAACCCATATTCAAAGAGAAGAATTCTGAAGATGATATCTTAATGGCCTGAATTATCTCTAAATCCAGGAGCATGGCTCTATTTAGAGTCCATCTAGGTAGAAATTGATATGTTTTACTAAGATAGGAAAAAAGAATTGGGGCGTGATCGGAGAGATGGCTAGGTAAAACTAACATCTCTAATAAGCCGACCAAGGTAGGCCTATCTGTTAAAATATAATCGATCCGAGAGGAGTGACCATATTTTTTGCTGAAATATGTAAAACCCTGCAGGTCTCCCTCCCTTGCCCTCCAAACATCTACCAGATATAAGTCGTGAAACATGTTTACCAAAGCACGACGGACTCGGGGGGCCCCTACGTAATGACTTAGATTGGATCTATCTTTTAATGGATCTATAAGGACATTAAAGTCACCACCTATAATCAATGGAGGAGTTACCAATAGCAATTTAGATTGTAACTTACATATACATGACGGATCGTCAACATTAGGTCCATAAAATGATACACATATTAACTCCGACCCTCCAAGGTCCATCTGCGCTATTATCCACCTCCCGGACTGATCCGTCTGTACTGATTTAATTAAGCAATTAACCCCACGCTTAACCAAAATTGCCACACCTCTACTATTGATTGTCTGTTGTGAAGTGCAATAACATTGTATCCAAGACACTTTTGAAAATATTGCACGACTTTCTATGAAACTAAGATGGGTTTCCTGAATGATACATATCTGAGCTGAAGAGAGTTCAATATACTTCAGAATCAATCTTTGCCTACGGGGCACCTTAGGCCGTTCACATTCCAAGAGATAAATGTGACCTTTTTATCTTTTAGTGAAATACCTGCCATTAGCTTGCAAACGTTTTATACCGACAGAGCAGACCTTCTTCAAAATTATGTGAGATGAGTTTCCATTTTTTTTATTTTTTACCCACAGCTCCCCACCCAGTGAACCTCTCGCCCCCCTCCCCTTACCCATCCCCTCCCTCTGTGCCCCTAACCCGAACCCCGCTTTCCCGTGAGGAACCCTCCCTTCCAATAGGCGCAGCCTATTCGGTCTCTACTCCTCCGGGGCTAGTGAAATATATTAAGTCTAAAGTCTTACTTGGGTCCAGCTGCCTATTAGTTACATAGCTCCTTCCCCCCCGCGGTCCCCCTCTCTCCCCCTGATCCAATTTAATTTTTGCGATGAGGGCATCAGCCTCTTCGGTTGTATAGATCTGATGCATATGATTATTCCACATTACGCGCAGGAATGCGGGAAACTTCAGCTGAGCCTTTGCCCCCATATTATTTAACTCCTCAAGCCTTTTCCCCAACTCCCACTGCCTTACTGCAGTAATGTGGGAAATATCAGATCTTATGAGAAATGAGAATGGACTTAAACCCTCAAATTTTATTTTGCCTTCCTTAAGGGCTAAAGACAAAATCTCCTCCTTAACGGAGTAAGACAGAAAATTGACCAAGATCTTCCTAGGTTTTTGCCTAGCTAGATTCCTCTTAAACGGATCCCGATGCACCCTTTGTATCTCATGGACTAGGTCCACTTCAGGTGAATTCTTGAGAACAGTCCCCTTTAACAAAGAGATCACAAAGCCTTTAATATCAGACCCTTCAAGGGCTTCGGGTACATTCAAAAGCCTTACATTGTTCTTCCTTGAGTGGTTTTCTAGACGTTCAAGACCTTCTTTAAGTTCCTTATTCTGAACCAATAGCTTGGCCACTTCTGAAGAGGTTGTACAGATAGTCTCTTTGATCTTAGGGATCTCTAGCTCAATTGCATCAGTTCTTAAGGTGACTTCATCTAATCTCTTGGTCAGTACTTCGCAGGAGGCCTGAATGGCAGCCTGATTTGTCTCAGAAACCAGAAATCTACTGGTCATCTCAGCCTGGTTCGTCTCAGAAATAGTAAATCTACTTGACATTTCATCCTTCAATGCAAGTAGGATATCTGCCAGAGGACGTGTTGTATCTATGGGGTCTTTAATCGCATTGTCATCTAAAATTTCCAACGTACTCGAAGATGCTCCCTGAAGATCATGTGCAGCCAAAACGGAGTACCTATTCGAAAGGCTCACTTCTGAGTGCACCACTGATAAATCTTCTTGTTGAGCACTTGACGTCTCTGCGCTTACTATACATGCTTCCATCTGTGAATGAGGGGGAAGATGACTTATAGATGCCATCGGCGGACTCAAAGAGCTATATTCACCCACCTGGGGGCTCACTTGGCTCTTATTCTTCAGGAGATCACAGCCTGAGGCAGTTGAAGTATTCATGGAGGACATAACCTTGTAATATGTTTTCAATGAGGGAGTGAATTTAATTTGGGGGAGTGATATCTTCTTACCCCTGCCTCTGCCCTTCTTCTTACCTACTTCCTCCCCTTGGGAGCAACCTCACCTTTCGTGTCACCTTTCTGCTTGCGCTTTCGTGCAAAGGCTTTTATTTCAGAGACAGGTGGAGAGACTCTAGGAGGAAAATTAGATTTGATGATATCAATATTGTTGGATGAATGCGCCACTCTTGTCCGCAAGATATACCTATTTATTTTAGGTGGTGAGGCGCCTGCTCTCTCTGTCACTGTGTCACCACTTTTCTCCATACAGTATAGGTGAACCTCCTCCACTGTGAATAATTTCGAGATGGAAATAGCCCTTTTCCTTGGGAGGTTGCCACTCAAACCTCCACACATGCCTCCCAACAGGGAAAAGAAAAAAAGCCTCCTCTCACCTCCACTCCGGCCGGCTCTTCCAACTGGACAACACCCCAAATCTGCAGCTCCTACCTGGGTATCGCAATCCAACCTCCACCCGCGTTCCTCACGAACCCAGGAACAGGAAAGCGCGCCAGCTCCAGTGCTGGCTCTGCCCCCGCCGACCCGGAGCCTACGCCGAGCCGAATCCGATCTTCCAAGCCCAGACGCCGCTTCCTCCCAGCGCCAACAACAGATATCGCCGAGCTCCTTGCAGGTATCTCGGCCCGAGCCCCCATCGGGACCAAAAACAGGGGGGTCATCGTGCATGGCCGGGGGGAGGGGGGGACCTTATAGCTTTAAACTGCAGCTAGACCTGTTAGGACATTACGATCGTAATACCCCGGAGAGCGGACCGCGGCCGTTTAGCTTGCGGCCGCCATGTTCCTCCCCCAGTCCAGCTGTTCCTCCCCCAGTCCAGCATTCTTTTCTCTTCTAAGGCCAACTTTCTAGATTGCAATTCATATTCCAACTGCCCCTTGAACTTGAGCTTGGTCAGCTCCATCTCATGCATCCTACTCTTTTCTCTGTCCTCCAGCTCTTCTGGGGACAGACCTCGGGCAGAAACACTGCTACCCATGGGGGAAGATGCTCTCCTTTCCCCTGGACCCACTGGCCCATCCAGCTGCTCATCTGCATTCTCAGCCCCCTCCTCATTCTCAGGGGTATTCCTTGCTTCAACCCAGGCCCTCAGCGCCTTTTGGAAATCATCCTTCTTGGTGATTCCGGTCATAGAAACTTTGAACTTCCTGCAGAAGTGCTTGAGCTGGTTAACGGTGTAGCATTCCAGTTTCTCCTCCCAATCATTATCAACAGATACTATGGATGCTGCTGTATCCATGGTGATTAAACTTGGCAGTTTTTAGCAAAAATAGAAAGTCCCAGAAAAGAATATCTACCAAAAGTATGTGGTTGCGTTTTGGTCTGCACTCACTAGGTAGTGTTCACCAATCACTGTACATGAGTCACAAATGCAAGTCCAGAATCCGACCGCTGCCACCAATGTTAGAACTGGGGGTCTCTAGTTGGCAGAGGTAGGTACCTTTGTCCAAATAGGGACCCTTGCTTCTAGTCAGGGTAAGGGGGTACACTCCTGAAATAACCCCTGCTCACCCCCTTGGTAGCTTGGCACGAGCAGACAGGCTTAGTTCAGAGGCAGTGTGTAAAGCATTTGTGAACACATACAGTAATCCAGTGACAACACTACAAATGGACACCACACAGGTTGTATTATAAAAATAAGTATCTTTTATATAGATTTACCACAAGACCATAAACGACAAAAATAATCCACAATACTGTACTTTAAAGATGGTAGAATTAGCTTGAGTCTCTTAAAATGGAAATGCGACACTTTGAGTTCAATGTACCTTAAGATGCGTAACGCAGGGCAACGAAAAGTGTTGCAGGGAAGGTGATGCGGTAGTCCCTTACACGCAAGGACGGTGATGCGTTGAAGATCTGGTGCAAAGAAACAAAGTGGCGTCTTCTTGAGGTTGCGACAATGAAGGGGTGATGCGTGCACGCCCGACGGCCGTGCGGCGATTTCGATGAGTCTTTGGAGCCGCGACAGGCCCTGCGACACGCTTCCCTGGCGATGCGACGGCGTCTGATGCGAGGTCGACGATCTTCTCCTGGGATGCGGGGCGTCTCGTGTTGCGATGCGTCGGCATCTGATGCGAGGTCGATGCTCTGCCCCGGGATGCGACGGCGTCTGATGCGACGGCGACACTTTTCTCCGGTGCTGTGAGGCGCTTCTAGGATGCGAGGGTGTCAGCGGCGCGCTTCTTCGGGGATGCGCCGGCATCTGATGCGACGTCAACACTCTTCTCTGGCGATGCGAGAATCAGCGGCTGCGGCGACACGCTTCTTCGTCTTGAGTCGCGCTTCCAGCTCCCAGAGACACGCAAGTGTGTCAGAAGGTCCAAATTCCCAGCAAGGGAATACAGGGGGAGCTGGTGGGTGAAGTCTGTTGTACCTGAGACTTCAACAGGAGGCAAGCTCTGAAATCAAGCCCTTGGAGATCCTTCACAAGTTGATGAAAATACACACAAAGTTCCCTTCTCCTTTCTTTGGCAGTCAGGCAACCACTGCAGGCAGATCCCTCTAGCTTAGGGATAGTCTTCTCCTCAGTTTCTTCTTGGTTCCGCTCCTTAGCAAAGGTTTCTTCTTGTTTCCCAAAAGTGATCTAATTTCCTAGGGGTCTGGGTCCCCTTTTTATACACCTTTTCTCTTTGTTCTCTGAAGGCAGAGAGGCCTTTGCCTAGTCCAAAACCAGTTCTGGTCAGTCCTGGAGCACTTTGTTTACAGGACTCCTTCTTTCCTTTCAGAATGTGGGGCAGAGTGCTTAGCCGCCCGGCAGGAGGTGGAGCCAGCATTGTGGAAGGCAGGCACAGCCCTATTCAGACCCAGGTGCAACTCCTCCCTCCACTCTGGATGCAGATCTCTCTATTCATCCCTGTGCTGACTCCCCCTATCTCCTGGAGTCCCCCAGCCCCTGTCACTCACAAACCCAGACAAGGAATACACCACCTAGCAGAGGCAGGCTTGGAAGGTTAGGCAAGAAAATACCTACTTTCTAAAAGTGGTATTTTCAAACACAGAATGTTAAAACCAACTTCACTAAAAGATGTATTTTACCATCCTGAGTTCAGGCATACTAAATTCGTTTTTCTACCATGTTCCCTGGGTCAGTTAGGATTATAAGGTGTAATAATCAAAACTGCCCATTCTGGCCTATGGGGAACAGGTAGCCTTGCAATAGTGAAAAACGAAAATGGCTGTAATTCACTATTAGGACATGCCACACACACCAGGGCATGTCCTACCTTATACTTACAATGCACCCTGCCCTAGGGCCTACTTTAGGGGTGACCAACATGCAGTAAAGGGAAGGTTTAGGGCCTGGTAAGTGGGTGCACTCACCAAGTCGACATGGCAGCCCTAGGCTGCACACAGGCTCTGCAATGGCAGGCCTGAGACACATTTTACAAGCTGTTTCTGTGGGTGGCACAACCAGTGCTGCAAGCCCACCAGCGATACCAAAGGGGACGATGGACGGAGCGCTTGAGCAAATCAAACACTCACCCCCAGTCAACTGATCTGGGTTTAATCCATCATCATTCTTTAGCTCACTCCACCACCCCAGTTCAGACATGGCCATATGCAAATCAGTCTGACCCTGTAACTCATGGGAACAGTCCAGCCCGAACTGCCAAGACATGTCTTCCCTGGACCGGAAACAAGCATCCTGGGACCGGTTTCTGGCTATTCAGCCGTCATCAGCCAGGCTAGCTTGAATCCAGTGGCAAAGTGAGCAAGGGACCCACGTCTGGGCATACCCTGCCAACTTAGGGCGAACAAGCGATACCAAAGGGGACGATGGACGGAGCGCTTGAGCAAATCAAACACTCACCCCCAGTCAACTGATCTGGGTTTAATCCATCATCATTCTTTAGCTCACTCCACCACCCCAGTTCAGACATGGCCATATGCAAATCAGTCTGACCCTGTGCCTCATGGGAACAGTCCAGCCCGAACTGCCAAGCCATGTCTTCCCTGGACCGGAAACAAGCATCCTGGGACCGGTTTCTGGCTATTCAGCCGTCATCAGCCAGGCTAGCTTGAATCCAGTGGCAAAGTGAGCAAGGGACCCACGTCTGGGCATACCCTGCCAACTTAGGGCGAACAAAGCGATACCAAAGGGGACGATGGACGGAGCGCTTGAGCAAATCAAACACTCACCCCCAGTCAACTGATCTGGGTTTAATCCATCATCATTCTTTAGCTCACTCCACCCCCAGTTCAGACATGGCCATATGCAAATCAGTCTGACCCTGTGCCTCATGGGAACAGTCCAGCCCGAACTGCCAAGCCATGTCTTCCTGGACTGGAAACAAGCATCCTGGGACCGGTTTCTGGCTATTCAGCCGTCATCAGCCAGGCTAGCTTGAATCCAGTGGCAAAGTGAGCAAGGGACCCACGTCTGGGCATACCCTGCCAACTTAGGGCGAACAAAGCGATACCAAAGGGGACAATGGGCGATGGCGTACAGCCTGGCTGATGACGGCTGTACGCCAGAAACCGGTCCCAGGATGCTTGTTTCCGGTCCAGGGAAGACATGGCTTGGCAGTTCGGGCTGGACTGTTCCCATGAGGCACAGGGTCAGACTGATTTGCATATGGCCATGTCTGAACTGGGGTGGCGGAGTGAGCTAAAGAATGATGATGGATTAAACCCAGATCAGTTGACTGGGGGTGAGTGCTTGCAATGTTCAACACTCCGTCCATCATCCCCTTTGGTTTTGCTATGTTCGCCCTAAGTTGGCAGGGTATGCCCAGATGTGGGTCCCTTGCTCACTTTGCCACTGGATTCAAGATAGCCTGGCTGATGACGGCTGTAAGCCAGAAACCGGTCCCAGGATGATTGTTTCCGGTCCAGGGAAGACATGGCTTGGCAGTTCGGGCTGGACTGTTCTCATGAGGCACAGGGTCAGACTGATTTGCATATGGCCATGTCTGAACTGGGGTGGCGGAGTGAGCTAAAGAATGATGATGGATTAAACCCAGATCAGTTGACTGGGGGTGAGTGCTTGCAATGTTCAACACTCCGTCCATCATCCCCTTTGGTTTTGCTATGTTCGCCCTAAGTTGGCAGGGTATGCCCAGACGTGGGTCCCTTGCTCACTTTGCCACTGGATTCAAGATAGCCTCGCTGATGACGGCTGTAAGCCAGAAACCGGTCCCAGGATGCTTGTTTCCGGTCCAGGGAAGACATGGCTTGGCAGTTCGGGCTGGACTGTTCCCATGAGGCACAGGGTCAGACTGATTTGCATATGGCCATGTCTGAACTGGGGTGGCGGAGTGAGCTAAAGAATGATGATGGATTAAACCCAGATCAGTTGACTGGGGGTGAGTGCTTGCAATGTTCAACACTCCGTCCATCATCCCCTTTGGTTTTGCTATGTTCGCCCTAAGTTGGCAGGGTATGCCCAGACGTGGGTCCCTTGCTCACTTTGCCACTGGATTCAAGATAGCCTGGCTGATGACGGCTGTAAGCCAGAAACCGGTCCCAGGATGCTTGTTTCCGGTCCAGGGAAGACATGGCTTGGCAGTTCGGGCTGGACTGTTCCCATGAGGCACAGGGTCAGACTGATTTGCATATGGCCATGTCTGAACTGGGGTGGTGGAGTGAGCTAAAGAATGATGATGGATTAAACCCAGATCAGTTGACTGGGGGTGAGTGCTTGCAATGTTCAACACTCCGTCCATCATCCCCTTTGGTTTTGCTAAGCCCACCAGCAGCATTGGATTTACAAGCCCTGGGCACACTCAGTGCACTGTACTAGGGACTGACAAGTAAACCAATCATCCAATCATGGAGTCACTAATACATAACACAATTTATTATAGGGAGCACTTGCACTGTGGCACTGAATAGCAGTGGCACAGTGCCCAAAGCATCTAAACCAGCAAAAACAGATCAATAACATTGGAGGCATCATCAAAAAATGGAAGGGAGACCCACGCCAAGGATGCCAGGTCTAACAAATCCTATCTAGGAGTAGAAGGTGATCTACGGTGTCAAAGGCCGCGCTAAAGTCAAAAAGTAAAATTGAAACTGTGGCCCCTTAATCTAATCTCCTTTTTGTGTCTCCCACCACCGCTAAAAGTGGGGTTTGAGTGCTGTGCTTAAGCCGAAAACCTGTTTGTGTGTGGTGAAGGAATGAGTTGGCCTCGAGGAATTCTGAAAGATGCATGTTAACATATTTTTCTGCCACCTTCCTTATGCCTGGAAGCAAAGAGATTGGGCAAAAATTCCCTGGGTATGTTGGATCAAGGTTAGGCTTTTTTTTGAATGGCTTCAATCATGGCATGCTTCCATGGTTGAGTCACCAGACCTTTCTCCAGAGAAAGGTTGACCATCTTGAATAGGGTGTGGAAAATGGTATCTGCTCCAAGAGCAAGAATTCTCGGAGGGGCGGGGTCACGTGGGGATCCGGATTTAATTTGGCTACAGAATACAGCAAAAGTATCGAGAGGGGGGAATTTCAACAGGTAGGATGGGTTAGACTCCTTGGTGATACTAGGGAGGGTGGACTTAGGACTTCCCTACAGCTTTTGAAAGGAGAGGTAGATATCAGAATTTTTAGTTTTGAAATAGGTGGCCAGAGTGTTACACCTGTCATTGGAGGGTTCAGAGGGTGGTCCATTGGGGTTAGATTCCAGCAATGTTTTGGTGATTATAAACATCTCCCGAGGGAAGTTGGAAGCTTCATTAATTCGAGCTTCATAATAGGAGGCCTGGGCCAATCTAATTTGTGTGTGGTAGATCCTAACTGTGTCCCAGTATTTTATTTTTTTGTGTTCCCCATAATCCTTTCTCCATTCCCTTTCTGCAATCTTGCAATGTTTTTTTAGGACTGAAGGTATCAGGCGTCTGACTTATTTCGTTTATCTGAATGATCCTCTTCCTGGGGATAGGTCAGTCAAGGGAGTGATTTAATCATTTCGCGATCTTAGTATAGGCTGCTTGTGGATTGGAGCCCAGAAACTCAGTGGTCTTACTAAGGATACTTGTCCATTTGTCACAATGTAATTGTAACCAGCATCTGTCTTGCCGGGCAATTGTTTAGGAGGTGAAATAGGAGCAGGGATCGTAAGGACCGTTGGGATCAAAAGATGATCGGTCCATAGTATGGGTATCGGATCTAAAATCTGTAACAAAGGGTAGTTGGTAAAAATGGGATCTCAGAGGTCTCCCTTTAAGTGGGTGAAGCCCTGTACTTTTTGACCCAGTTGGATGGCAGCTAAGTCTGACATGAAGCTAGTTGCTGAAGTGCGGTAGGCTCATCAAAATGTACATTTAAATCTTCCTGAACCATAAAATTGGGCTTCTTAATTGCCAAACTGGCGCAGACCTCCTGTAGTGACTGGATGAATTGGCTGCAGGGCCGGGGCAGGGGTTGCGGTGGGGGTAAATTAAAGCACCAGAGAACGTGGATGTATGGGACAGAGAAATGGAGAATGGAAGAATTTCACAATAGGACAGTGAAAGGGTATCCGTAGTACAAGTAAGCGAGGGCTTCAGTATGATTGCAAGCCCTCCACCCTTTCTATCCTCTCTGTCTCTACAAACTATGTGATAGTCGGGGAGGGCTTGAACAATGTCTGGTCCTTACTCCTCGTGGAGCCAGGTTTCCATGAAGAAGACATCTGGCTTTACGTCCTCCATCAAGGAGAAGATCTCCAGCCTGTGATGAGGGAGGGATCTACAATTTAGGAAAAACATTTTCCAGCCCGCCTTAAAATAAGGGGAGTTATCATCTGGGAGGACAGATAACATGTTATAAGAGCAGTACTTATATGCCATGTTGCCCTTAGTTAAGTCCAAAGAGTGGCGACGTTAATAGTTATAAGGCCCTCTTAGGTCAAGCAAATGCTGCCTGCATACACCACTATATGGGGGTGGGCAGGGTTCCTGGCTCCTGGTTCCGTTCGGGCGTGCCAGAGGCGCACCCGCTGTGCGCGTCCACTGCGCTCCCGCTGTGCGCGTCCACTGCACTCTCGCTGCTCTGTAGTCATTAAATACTGCTGAGTCCAACCACTAGAGCGCCGACTTCCTAGGCAATTCTATGGTTGTAGACTCTATGATAAAAGTGCTCAGTGCTGACAAACATTCCCCCCGTTGTTACTAAAGAATCAACAGTCAATTCAGATCAAGTTACCCCCAAAAAGATAAAAGTAGTATTGAATTTAGAGAAAAAGGAATTGGCAAATAAAATCTATAAAGCAGTACAAACAGCTTGGCATCTGCCTCACAGCGCAGCTCTTTCTCTTCTGCGCTCCCTCTGCCCTGGCATCATTAAATACTGCAGAGTCCTTATGGAAATGCATCATCACAGGTTCATGTGTGGAGGGGCGAATCAAATCTAGATGCACCCTCAGCGTAAACGGTATGCAAGTTTTTTTGCTTTTCGGGTGTAGGATTCACACATACTGCATAGCAGATACTTCTACATGCAATTAAAACACCCACATCCTTCTTACATGGGAAAACGCAAAGGAGATAGGAGAGAACTGTGCATGTAGCATAGACTAACCCCCAACTAAGCAGAAACTAGGCACATTACACATCTGTCATAGGCATCTCACTCAAAGGTGCACACAAAGGACGGAGGAGTGAGGCAGCCAACTCCATTTTCCCCTCAGACACCTCTGAGCAGGCATTGTCATATAAGTAGGAAAAGACCTCAGGACACAAAGAAAGCAGGACGTATCTAATATTATATGGCCCATTCCTGTCTTTTCCCAGCACTGGCACACAATGTGCTGCCAAGCGCCAACGCAGGCACCCTTGCACCATGGTGCAAGGGTGCCTGTGTTGTATGCAGGATCAAAAACAATCCCTTGAGGCATTTTCCTCTTTCTATATGTGCGGCAGCATGCTCCACCCATGGAACGCCTCCCTGGGGCAGAGTTGCACAACGCAGCGATTTGTGCTGCATTACGTAACTCTAGATTTATCAAGCCATAGAGGGCCACGCAAGGTGGCCTTGCATGGCTTGATAAATCTAACTTAAGAATTGCAGCGCTCTTGTGTCCCATTGCATGGCGCAAGGGCAATGCAACTTTTTGATAATTATGCCCCTGTGTTTCACTTCCAGGTTGGGGCAGAAGTTCCGATGTAGTTAGGATAGTGGCAGTATCTAAGACTCTCACAAGTACCTGGTAACATTCCTGGTTGTTTTTGCATTTCTCTTTTGATCAGTTCGTCACACAGCTTATGCTCAACAATTTGTTATTTTTTTCCTTTTCGGTTTAAGCGTCCTTTACTCCTACCTCTCTCCTGATTCTTGATCACATATATTGGCTCTCAACCAGACTCACTCCTCCTGTACGGTACCTTACTTATATGAGGGATCTTCAGCCACAGCTCCTCCAAGGTCTTGCTGCTGCTCCTTCACCTCCGTAACACTCCCATCCTCTCTTCAGCATCAGGGTCAGACTGGGACTGAAAATTGGACCAGGCACCAGCATAAAAGTGGCCCCCCACTAACGAACCAGATACCTATAAAAGTGGCCCACATTTGCAAAAGCGGGCAGTTTAGAATGTGTGCACAAGCTGTATAGGTTTTTTGAAAGGTAGGGGAGCCTGCATGCATTTCTGTTTGCTGCAGTGTTTGTTGTAATATCAGGGAAATCAACAGTTAAGAACAGTCTACTGTGAGGTATTGCCCAGTATGCGTAGTCTGCCTTCCATGCCCAAAGTGAATCCCCGCAACCAGCACCCTGAGTATTCCTTCCTGTGTTTGTTCTGGTAGGGTTGTGGTGGCGGGGCACTTATCCCGGCTGCTGTCTTAAGGTTGGCCTTCTTCGACTGTGCTGTCGGGCGTCACTCAAGATCTCACGAGACCTTGAGCGGCTGCGATAAATGGGGATAATCTGTCGACAAAGCCCACTTCCATTTCTTTGAATGCCGCTTGACTACTGCTGCAGCTGTTCTTTTCCTTCCCATGCAGCTCCTGCTCACCAGCCTGCTCCAGCTCTTATTCTCAAGACCTCTCCTGCTCTTGTACCCAAGCCTGTTCCTGCTCTCTTCCCTGCTCCAGTCTCAGCCCTTCCCGCTACAAATTTCCTTACCTGCTTCTGCAGCGGCTCATCAGATCTGACACTGGCAGTCCTCACCGACTCTTCAGCTCCTCGAATGCCAATGGACAAAGCAAAGGATTATGACTACAGGTTATCCTTCCTGGATCCTGTTTAAGACAATAGCATTACAAGCTGTAAAAGTCAGTGCACTGAGCCAAAAGGACATTTTTGTTGGATATCATGCCTGCTGAGGATTTCTCACAGACTTTGTCTGAGGCACTTTCATGCTTTAATGAACTTTAATTGGCACAAAGGAACCTTCTCTAGTGGACCTTAAGAGGTTATTATGGTACCCTTTTGTATTTCATGAAGATGGTGTATGATATTCCGCATTAAGGAAGGACATTTCTTCAAAGTAGTTAACTCAGAGCACTTGGGTGAGTGCAGGTTAATAAGTGCATGTTGTTGTTTTGGTAGCAATTGTTCACACAAAACAGAATTCGTATATCCTTGGACAAATAATTGGAATGCTCTCTCTCCTTCTGTGTGTCTATGTAGTGTATGGCAAAACTGAGGCAACTACCCAGACGTCTGAGAACCATACTGATCTAGGTGGCCTCTCTGAGAGACAGTACCACAAACAGTACAGAGGTCACAAGCTAGATCTTTCTTTTGTTTTTTCCATTCCCCCTTTCCCCTAGAGGGTGGCTCACCGACATTCGTTTTTGATGTGCGAGTGTTGGGGTCAATCTATAAGGGATTGATGGAACTATCTCTGCTCCTACAGAACCCAAGTGCTCAGGTAGGTGGATCTTGAAAGAAAGCCAAGCCCACGACTATTGTTCTACCCTAGCCAAGATGGAACAGGGCTCCTCACTAGTAGGTACTCCCCTATTTTTGCTGAGGTAGTGTCAGGGCTGTCTATGGAGGAATTAGCCAGTGTTGTAGTTGCTATACAGGCAGAAGTTCTGAGTCTAAAACAAGAGAATCAGGCCTTAAGATCAGAATTGTCAAAGTGCAAGCTCCCGATGGACTCTTGGGGGGGACAAGATGGGAGCAATAGCTAAGGGAACGGGGCCCATTCTTCTTCTAGCTACCTTCCCTGCTGCTGGAAATGGAGTACTGCCCTCAAGTTCAGCCACACCTTCACCAGAGTCTCAACCCATAAACCTAACTGTACTGTCCACGTCTCCTGTGCCTCTAGCAGGTCCAGATAGTTTCAATGGTGACAGTAACAAGTTCAGTATATTTGAGATGCAATGTCACTTACAGTTCGTGTGTCGACCCGCACCCTTACCGGATGATGCACCAAAGTTGCTTTCATGATTCCCTACTAAGTAGGGAATGGTGTTACTTGGGCTGTACCTTTGATAGATACAGACGATCTAGCATTGTCAAATTCTGGGGCTACAAAGAGCAGATGCAAAGACTGTTTGCTAAACATACATTCACGCAAGCCAGCGACAATGAACTATTAAATCTAAGACACGGAAACACAAACTTTGTTACATATATATCTGTGTTTAACAGGCTAGTATCCGAGACCCATTGGCCCAAGGAGAAGAGAACGACACTCTTTCATCGAGGGTTATGAGACAAGTTAAAAGAAGTTCTGGCCCAGATTGTGGACCAAATTGAAGATTGCTCTGCTTACATTGACCTGTTAGTTAAGGTCGTCTGGGAGAATGAAGAGGTGAAAATAATAAAGGAGAAGGTCCTAGAGTGCTTCTCTTCAGAGGGGAAAAGAGAGAAGGAAAGGGAAACAAAAGTACTGATATCCCTCGAGCCTATGCAGATCAGTGGTATTTGAGGGCCACTATCAATGGAAGAAAAAGAGAGAAGGCGTAAATTGAATTTCTGCCTCTATTGTAGTAAAGGAGGCCACCTTGCAAGAGAATGTGCAGTGAAACCAAAAGGAATGAAGAAGAACATAGCAGTGGCGGTTATACCAGAAACCGTGTCGGAAAAATGAGGTGCTCGACTTGGGAGGAGGTCAGCTTGTCGAGTACACCCAAGCATTTGATCCCAGTGGGTTTGGGGAATATCCTAACTCGAAATCCAAAAAACGTCACAATTACCGTTACCATGATTTTAAATACTCAGTCTTGAAAATTCCTTCCTATCTTACTAGATTCTGGAGCTACTGGCAACTTCTTGGATATTACCGTGGTGAAATCTCTAGGAATCTCTTTTCTACGCAAGGTGCACCCAGAACCTGTAAGGGCAGTTGATGGATCGGAGGTCTCGTCAGGGTTGATTACATTCCATACTCAACCCATTACTGTCCTTTGTGATAATGGACATTCTGGGACTCTTAGTTTTGATCTGATTGACAACTCTACCTTTGGAGCAATTTTAGGGGTTCCCTCGTTACAACACAACTCCCAAATAGACTGGTCAGCTAGTACGGTAACCTTGGACTCCAGCCACTATCTCCGTTATTGTTATCATGAAGCCTCAGAGTGGGTAACGCCGTTGACTTGTGCAATGACATCTACACATAGTCTGGAATTGCTTCCTCAACCATACTTGAAATATGCAGACATGTTTGATAAAGTCAAGGCTTTACCCTGCTCCTCATTACAGTTTCGACTGCAGAATAGACCTCATGCAGTGTACACGCTACCATGTACTAGAATATATGCCCTTTCAGAGCCAGAGAACAAGCATCTACATGAATACTTGGATGAACTCCTCTCCTACAGTTTCATCCATTATTCCACCTCACCTGTTTCCGTCCCCCTCTTCTTTGTCCCAAAAAGAATGGGGAGTTAAGGACATGTTTTGATTATAGAGCACTCAAACTCAACAAGGTCACCATAAAAAAGCAAATACCCTTTGCTTTTGATTCCGGTGTTATTGTACCTCGTCCGAAAAGCCTCTATAAATACCAAATTGGATCTACATGGGGCCTACCATCTCATTCATGTCCGTAAAAGGGGCAGATGGAAGACGGCTTTCAGAACTAAGTACAGCCTATATGAATACTGTGTGATGCCATTCAGGCTCTGCAACGCCTAGGCCACATTTTAGTTCTTCATCAATGAAGTTTTGTGTGACATTCTTGATCTTTTCATTATCGCCTACTTAGACGACAACTTGATCTACTGGCAATCCGACCAATAGCACATACATCATGTCAAGACTGTCCTGCAAAGAGTGTGTGAAAATCATCTCTAAGCCAAACTGAACGTCTTCTTGGGATTCATCATAACACCAACAGGGGTTCAAATGGATAAATGTAAGGTCGAAGCTATCCTTGCTTGGCCACACCAACATGTACTAAAGACATCCAAGTCCTACTGGGTTTAGTCAATTTTTATAATCGTTTTATCACTCACTTTTCTGATATTGTAACACCTATCACTGCCTTATTGAAGAAACGAGTTCCCTCCTATAGGTCCTCTGCGGCCAAACAGGCATTCCTTCGACTGAAGAAAACATTTATAACTTCTCCTGTTCATCGACATCTGGATTCAGAATTACCATACTTGTTGAAGCAGGTGCTTCCCAATACACCGTACGATGTATTATCTCTCAAAGAGACAAATAATCAGGACAGGTGCACCCAATAGCCCATTGTTCTAAGAAGCTACTCCCACGTGAACAGAACTACAATATAGCGGAAAGGGAGTTGTTGGCTAATAAATTATCGTTCCAGGAATGGAAGCACTATTTGCTAGGAGCATGACATGTGATAACAATTCATTCAGACCATAAAAGCTTACAGTTCTTTTGCTCCACCATGGCCCTCACCCCAAGACAAATGGAAAGGGTTTTGCTTTTTAATGAATATGATTTTGTAATTACCTATCGTCCTGGGGTTAAACAACCCAAAGCAGATGCGCTTTCCAGAATTTTTAGGCATTCAGATAACCCATCAGGCACAACATATCCATAATCCCACAAGAGATAATAATTGGTTGTTGCATGTCAGAACAATTCCTAAAGTAGCTTAGGGATGCCACAAAGGTCCTAGACCCCACCAATTGGGCATCTAACGAGTTAAATTCCATCGATGATGGGTATTTTTCATCATAATGATAAATATTCATCCCATTTCCCAGGTTTAGGGAAAAGGGACTGCAATGGTGTCATTCGTCCTCTCTAGCAGGCCACCCTGGAGAACAAAAAAACAGGGAAATATGTGCCCACTGGTTCTGGTGGGATACTTTGTCCAGGGATGTACGATCTTTTGTTCAATCTTGCTCCATTTGCGCATGCAATAAGTCACATGTATCACCTGCTAGTCTCCTCTTGCCCTTACCTGTTCTTCATGAACCTTGGGAGACCATTAGTATGGACTTTGTCACTGAACTCCCTAAGAGTTATGGATTCACAACCATCCTAGTAGTGGTGGACCTTTCCTCTAAAATGGCCCACTTTGTGCCCTTAAGAAAACTCCCTTCTTCCCAGGAATTGGTAACAATATTTATACATAAAATTATTTGTCTTCATGGTTTGCCAATGGTAATCATATCTGATTGCGGTCCCCAATTTGTGGCAAGATTTAGGCAGTGAGTCTGCACAGCTCTCCAAATCGATCGCTGTTTATCGTCAGCCTGCCATCCGCAGACTGACAAACAGAGAGAAACAACTAAACGATGGAGCAGTATCTACGATATCTGTTGTCGTTTATAATCGGTGATTGGGTACAGGCTCTGCCCATTGCAAAGTTCACATATAACAACAGTGTTCATACGGCCACTGGTATTTCTCCTTTTATCTGTAACTATGGCCGACAACCAAGACTTCCCTCAAGCAATTTCCTTACCTGCTTCTGCAATGGCTCATCAGATCCGACACTGCCAGTCCTCTCCAGCTCTTTAGCGCCTCGAATGTCTATTGACAAAGCAAAGGATTATAACTACGGGTTATGCCTCCTGGATACCCGTTTATGGCAATAGCATTACAAGCTGTAAAGGTCAGTGCACTGAACCAAAAGGACATTTTTGTTGGGTATCACACCTGCTAAGGATTGTTCACAGACTTTGTCTAAGGTGCTTTGTGATTTAATGATCTTTAATTGGCACAAATGAAATATGAACCTTCTCTATGGGACCTTGAGAGGTTATCAGGGTACCCTGTTGTATTTCCAGAAGACTGTGTATGATATTCCGCATTAAGGAAGGTCATTTCTTCAAGACAGTTAACTCAGAGCACTTGGGTGAGTGCAGGTTAATCAGTGCAGGTTCTTGTTAATACTTTTTAGTAGAAATTGTTTATACAAAACAGACTTTGTATATCCTTGGACAATTAACTCAGACACACTCTCTCTCTTTCTCTGTGTCTATCTAGGGTATGGCAGAACAAAGGCAACTAGCCAGACGTGTGAGAACCATACTGATCTAGGTGACCTCTCTGAGAGACAGTACCACAAACAGTATCGAGGTCATGAGCTAGATCTTCCTTTTGTTTTTTCCAATCCCCCTTTCCCCTAGAGGATGTTGGGGTCAATCTATTAGGGATTGAGGGAACTTTCTTCACTCCTACATAACCCCGGCGCTCAGGTGAGTGGATCTTGACACCTACCAGATGATCAAACAGGCCCATAAGCCGACCTGTCAGAGCAGCCATTTTGGCACTGCCGGATTGACCTATAGGCCAGTATGCTCCTGCTCCAGGAGACAACAAAAAAGAAAGGTGGGAGGAGTACAGGATGATATGCAGAGTACGCTCCATAGAAAGTGGAACAGGGTATCTAGGGACAGGCACAGGCTGCCATGATGGTACACCTGCAATGTAGCTATTTCTGTTGGATGGGGTGCCAGGGCACTCGAGGTACCAAACAGTGAATCCGGAAGGTGGGTGACAAGGTCAAATGGTTTTGTGGATTGGGAGAAGGCTGGAGTACCGGTGGGTTTATACGCTAACGCCAAAGTAATTGGTCTCTTTGATCCTGCTGCTGCCCCCACAGGAGTACATCTTGCAATGAAGCCACCAGAGCCTCTAATCAGCTGAGCCTTTTGTGCTGTGTCTAGGCTTCTTGTTCTTGACTTTGCTGTTACTATTTCACAGGTTCTGACTAGCCCACTCCCTTGCATCTCAACCAACATTTCACTTCACTCCTGAGTTTCTACCTCTCCCCATCCTATTTGCTCACTCCTCAATTCACTTCACCTTCACACAAACTCGCCTCACTTCTGAGTGCCTTCCCTTTTCAGCTCACTTCTCATTCTTTTCTAACTTTACCTCTACCTTCACATCACTAGCAATTCTTCCCCTTTTCAGTCCTGCCTTCTCTATCCAACACGTTACTCCTGGTTCCTCACCTCCCACTGTCACGTGGGCGGTAGGGACATTATCGACATCACTAAGTTAGCATGAGCCGTTTAGCCATGATTCAGCTTTGCACACGTTACTAGCTGCTTTTATTTTTCAACGTTTCTGTCTGTACTTTTCACATGGGAACTGTTCGCTGTGTTCGTTCTCTGCCTGTTCCTGGAGTTTAGTCTGAACATTGTGAGCAGGGCCGATAAACAATGCCCCTTGTTGTTCTGTTCTGGTCAGGCCCTAACACTTAGACACAACATACTAGTGCAGCTGGTGGGAGACTAGCATTTTGATATGACGGGGATGCACGCATGAAAAAGACCTTTCCAGGGAGAAGAGCAATGTGGTTCCTATGATGTAGATATACCATCCAAGCACTAAGGTATGGGGTCTGCTGACAAAACCCAGAGATCTTCTGTTATATAAAAATCCCAATTCCTAGCCAGGGGAGGGAGGTTAGGCTGAACTGTCTTCTCTCTGTTGTCTTTTCATTATGACATCTCCCTTCATGATATATGGTCTTTTTGCTATGCTGACAATAATTTGTATTATGCATTTTTTTGCTTGTTGTAGCACGTATACTGCATTATAGAGCACGATAGTTCAAATAAATATTCTAAACTATTTTGTGTCTCTGTCAGACTTTACTGTGGACAAAACACAAGAGTGCGAGCGAAAGGGTGTTGCCTCGTTACCGCAATTCCTGAGAGAGTCGGGAGTGGTGTGTTCTGGGGTGTCTAATCATTTGCTTCTCTGTGAGTGTGTAGAAGAGCGAGTGAGACACTATAGCTAGTCGGTCCTGGGCTCCCGGCCACTAAGGTGGTGGGAAGGCTTAGCCCCTATACACCGAGGTCCCATAATCCTGCGCATAGTTCTGTGTATGTGCAGAATCCCTGCAACACCACCCACACCACACTGCCAGCAGTTTATTTTCTTTTTTCTCTCTCCCATCACTACCCACTCCTCCCTGCCTTACCTGTATCGCTTCCTGCCTCTTTAGCCTTTCTCGCCCCCACAAATAATTTCCAACATCTTCCCCTTCCACTGTTCAGTCTTTCCCTCCTCACTTTTAGCCCCTTCACTCACCTCAATTCCATTTCTTCCATTGCTATAACTGTACCTCACCTTCCAACAGCACTCCACACCACCGCAACAAGAAAAGAGGCCAGAGACACAGGCAATATGTAACTTAGACTTAAGAGGAAAACAGGCCTAGTAGAGATGAAACAACTGATGCCCACAAGACTTTACTGCAATTCTACAGCTTGTCAGACAGTTAAGTGTTTGACAGAGGTTATAGACAGACCATATGGACCATTTATCTATGAATTCCATTCCGTAATGTCCTGGACTAGGGTATGCTGTTGCACTAAAGGTTTTTCTAAAGTTTGACACACCGAAGCCCCCTGACATGGCCTTTCTAATGATCAGAACAATAAGAACCTACTGACCTACTCATCCATAGCCCTCAAATACATCCACTTACATCTAAACACATAACTCACAACACAGCCACATGAATTGGTTGGAATGACACAATAACTAAACCCATCCTTCTCTCAGTCCAGGGTGTGTTTGGGGAGCAATACCCCTCTAATAAATGCATTCTTGGCTTGGTAGTTGGGTCTGGGGGTCTTGAGTCAGGTCTGCTATGTCTGTATTGGTTTTTCTTGCCATCCCAATTTCACTAAGAGTATTACTTTTTGGAATTCACAAATAGCAGTAGTAGGTTTGGAAAGCACTCAGGTTTCCACGCATACTACTGGCAATCAAACACCCAAAAAGTGATGGAACGAATAGGGGTAGAATTGCAACCTATCAGACCCAGAGGCCCACCTAATGCAAATCAGTACTGACCCTGCTCCTCATGGGAATAGTCCACCCCAAACTTCGGTCATCTCACCCATACACCCTGACACCCACTGTTTTTGCAGTTGGAAAATTAGGGATCCACACCTCCGAAACTCACTGACTAAGCTAAGCCTCTGCCTCAGTCGCTCATCCTGAATGATCCACTTGACTGTATATAGACTTTCCAGATATAATGGGGATTTTGTTAACTTTTATTGCTATTTTTAATATCTACGCAAGAGGAGAAAAGGGTGATCTTGCATCAAAAACTATGAAAGCTCTTGAGGGCTATCTTGATGACCGGCATCCCCAACACCAACTTATTTTGGCATGGGATTTTAATACCACCTTTGAGCCATTCGGCTAGGATGACTTTCAGCTTACCCTTGACGAGGACAAGCTCTAGGGTGTCCCCTACCTGGAAATTGCCCCAATAAAAAGATGGACTCAGGCTGCTATTTAATTGAAGGGCCTTACAATTGAACTTAGGGTTAGAGCAACTAATGGCCGGACCAAATCAGATCTTAGAAGGGCGATTTCATTTAATAAACCCAATTATACCAGTCGTATCGACTACATTCTGGTCAACCTGAGACTTTAAAAGACCCACCAATGATGGTCGGAATGCATAACAAATCAAAACATTTACCCACAGTCAAGAGATCTAAGGTTGAATCCATCGTTCTTTTGCTCACCATGCCACCCCAGTTTAGACCCAGCATATGAAAATCAGTCTTGACCCTGTTGCTCATGGGAACAGTCCAGCCCGAACTGCAAAGCCAGGTCCTCCCTGGACCAAAAACAAGCATCCTGGGACCGGTTTCAGGGTTTCACCCCTCATCAGCCAGGCTAGCTTGAATCCAGTGGCACAGTGAGCCCGGGATCCACGTCTGGGCATACCCAGCGCACTTAGGGCAAGAAAGCAAAAGACACACAAATGATGGACGGAATGCAGAACAAATCAAAACATTCACCCCCAGTCAAGAGATCTCGGTTAAATCCATAGCTCTTTTGCTCACCATGCCACCCCAGACCTGAGCCTGTAGTCATCTGTCAAAGATATGATCAACACGCATATGGTTGAGAGAGACCACAATCCACTATCCCTCTCCTTGCTAGCCCTCTGTATTAGTGACACTTCTGGTCACTGTCCCCCAGATATTATACAAGATCTTGAAACTACATCTAATTTGCGTCACTTGAAATGATGGCAAATAGTTGCCCATCCGGACATTTTTGCCTGCTATAGATCAGAAGCTGCAAGGCTTGCTAGATATGATTCACCATGAAGCCCCAACAAAAGAGGGTAATAAGGCCCTTGCACCCTACACAGCAACTTCGTTATCTCTACCAGAAATTCAAAATGTATAGTTCACAAGTCTAACACCTGGTACAATGGGGAATGTCGGAGACTTAAAAGGTTGCTGGTTCAGGGCTATAAGGCCAAAAACATAGCTCAAATTTATATCTGCAGGAAATTGTACAAACGTTATCTGGGCATTGCTAAAAGGACTTGGGATGAGCAGAGGTGGAAGTACCTTAAAGATGCCTCCTCAGCCAAAGAGTTTATTAAATTTTGGGCACTTGTATCGAAGGGCAGCAATCCTGCTGCCCTGGAACCAAATAATCATCTTTCTCCACTCGAGTGGTTTGATCACTTTAAGAACCTTTATTATGATGGCACCCTAAGTACAGTTGAGGATACTGCTGCAACTCCCTTTTCTCCAAGTAGCGTTGAGCCTCTGTTTGAAATCATGGATGCACTAAATTCATTCAAAGCAGTCCCACGTGGCAGGGCTGCTGGCCCCGATGGCATCCCAGCTGATATCTTCCTTCATGACACTGAAGCTTGGTCTAAATGTATCCTCTTTTTAGCGAATGCTATTGCAAGGGGAGCCCCAATACCAGATTCCTGGAGGGGGGCTATAGTGTTACCAATCTGTAAAAAGAGTGATAGATCCGTGCCTGAGGACTAGAGGCCGATTAGCCTAATAGATCATATCCAAAAGATTTTTAGTCGATGTGTATTAGTTAAGACTCTGGAATGGGGAGACACAAATAACATTCTAAGCTCCTTCCAAGATGGATACCAGAAAAGGGTATCTACCACTGAGCACGTTTTTAAATTTTTACTAATTTACTGGAAAACAGTTGTAATAGGCAAGGGCAACCTCTACATTGCTTTTGTTGATTTGAAATCGGCTTTTGATCTGGTTTCTCGTCCCAAACTATGGCAAGTACTCAGGGATATGGGTATGCCCCACAACATTCTGTCTATCATAGTTCGCTTACATGATATGAACTATGCTAGAATTTGCCAGGGTACGCAGAGTGAGATGACAGAGATGATCCCAGTATCTAGAGGTGTACGGCAGGGCTGTGTGCTCGCCCCAACCCTGTTTTCCTTGTTTTTAAACGATAAAGTATGCTGTCTAACTTTGCCCCACACAGATGCTGTGTCACCGGCCAACACGAAAACCCCTATTTTATTGTTTGCTGAAGATACCATGTTAATTTCCAAAACCCAGAGCGGACTTCAAAAGCTTCTGAACCACTTTGGCGAATTCTGTCGCTCCAGGGGATTGGAAATCAACACCGCAAAGACAAAACTGATGTTTTTTAACCCGCACAAATTATATAAAGGGAGATTGGTATTTGATGGTGTGCCTTTGGAGAGGGTGGACTCTTATGTGTAATTGGGGGTTACTCTGTCTGACAATATGTCTTGGAAGCTTTATGTCAGCATGGCGGTTATACAGCATAAACAAATAGTGGGGGCCATTTCCAAAGAGCAGTGGGCCTCCTTAAGTAAACCAATAGCACCAGCCCTCCAGATTTTCAAGGCAAGAGAACTAGGTTCTGCCCTATATGGGGCTGAATTGTGGGGCATTGTAAACATCGATGAGCTTAACGGATCAGAAAATAAATTCCTGAGAAGTATTGCCCATGTACCACCCAGCACCCCCTCATGCCCTCTGACACTGGATTCAGATGAAAAAAGGGTAGAGGGCAAATGGAGATTGAGCCTGTTAATTTTCTGGAAGCATCTCTGGTCTACCCATGAGTTAGCCCATTACACCGCTGCTGTTCAGGATGTAATTAAATCTAACAGTTTCCACAAAATGAATTGGCTTTATAACATCCAGTGGTTACTTAGCTTCAAAGGGCTAGTTGACCCCTGGGAAAACCCTTCTGGAGCCTCCATCCCTTCCAAGATATCTCTGAAAAAGTTTTACTGGGCAAAAACAGTGTGTGACGAAGCGCCTCTTTGACAAGTGATTTTCTTGATTTTAAATCATTCTGTGTGTATGAACGGTTCTGAGACTCCATTACAGTGCCACTGGACAAAAAACTATATTTCCAGTTTCGAACAGGCACCTTACCGCTGAAATCTTTTACTTTTTAATGGGTCCCATCTGATTCTCCGGCTTGTGTTGCATGCAATCACTCAAAGGAAACTGTAGCCCTTGTTCTTTTCACTTGTCCTGCCTATGCATCCATTTTCATCATGTTGTGTCTTATATGTACTTTTCTGGCTTTGACAGCCGAAATAAAGTTTTTGATGATGATGAATGATCCACTAGGAAACCTCACTGTCAGACAATGGTCTGAAGTGAATGAAATGTCTGCCCTGTACAAAACTAGAAATCTCCTGGGAATACAACATTAGGCTGCGAACCTGCAAAACATGACCTTGGAACACTTCCTAGTAAAGGCAAGGACTTGCACCCACTGGTTTAGTTGAAAGTAGCCATGAACATACCCACTACAGGAACGCTATAAATTGGGTCAAAAGAGTGCTAAGATTCACAGTAGACAACGTATGCTGCGCTATACCAAAACTGGGTAACATAGTATAAAGTAACATAATGTTATGACATGGATATGAGATGTTTGTCTGCATGGCAGGATGCATTAGTCTGTGACAGACAAGCACACCCAGATGCCAGTGTGACAGAGAGCAAAGTCATGATTCTGTAGAAGTCTGCAAAAGTTTGTATATATAGATTATGATATGGCACATTAGAGAAGAGTGCAGTTTACTAGAGAAGAGCACAGTAGTGTAGTATATAGTAAGTATATTAAATGCTGGAGTGACCGGGTTTCTGAGTGCTTGATGCTTGCACAGGGACACAACACAACCTTTACAATGCTTTCTTTACAACGAAACACCTTTACTACAAATGGTAAGTATATATATATATATATAATATATAGAATATATATTATGTGTATATATATATATATATATATATATATATATAGATATATTCTACTGGCGTAGTTATAGTTAGGACCATGTTTCCATAGAAAAAGCGTTTTTTTGACTTGCCTATATCTCTGCGGCCTTTGACGAATCTTCACAAAATTTGCCCCCAAAAGTGCCCGGGTGAATCTTGTTGCGCATGGAAAGCTTTGGGGTGATCCGTCAAGCGGGGGCTGAGAAAAAGGGGGGGTCAAAAAAAGTGTGTTTTCCCATGTTAATTCCTATAGGACCCTTTAGCCCGAATCACTGAACGGAATTACACCAAATTTGGCAGAATAGTAGATTTGGTTACGCAGATCACACTTTCAGTTATTTGGTGTAAATCCGTTCAGTAGTTTTTGAGAAATTAAATGCTGAGCTCTGATTGGCTGCCAACACTTCAATCGGAAGTGTTGGCAGTCATCTTGGAACTCGGCTTCAACAGAGTCCCAAAACAAAAACATGAAAAAAAAGAAAAGGTGGCAGGGTAGGAATACCCTGACCCCCAAGCCTTGGTTTTGGGGTCCCCCTGGGAATTTGCGAAGTTGCAAACTTGCCGCAATTTGTTTTTTAAAATATCAAGCACAGGCTCCCACGCTTATTTTGGAAATAGCCCCTGGGTGGGCCAGGTCCCTGGGCCATGTGCATATACATATAAACATTAAAGGAGACTGGGGTGCACAGGACCCCCCTACTTGGGCCTTTTTATGCCTTTGGTACCACCAACTCCCCTGGGCCTATGTTTGTATTGGGGGGGCACAGACCCCCAGGACCGCCACCTCCCCGTGGCTAACTACCAAGAAATTGGGGGGCCTTGCAATCCCCCCTGCCCCAGGGACCGCCACCTCCCGGGGCTAAATTTATCGTAATGGGGGGCCTCGTGGATGCCCCCGGGGACCATCACTTCCCTGTACGGCCCTGGAGACCACTACTATCCGCTGGGCTGGCCGGTGAACTACAAAGGAGGGGGGCGGTGTGGCCCCCCTCCTGGAGCCATACATTGCCCCCGGAACCGCCCCCCCCACTCCCCCGGGGCCGGCTCTTGCTGTGTCCCTGTTTCTCCTGCCAAGTCACAGCAAACACTCTGCTTTCAGCAAGCAAGAGCTGACAAAATGCTCTCGCTTGCGGGAAGCGCAGGCAGGGAAACAGGTGAAAGGACTGCTTCTTTGAGCTAACATCAGTGATGTTATCAGTAATGTCACTGACCATGTCATGAGTGATGTAAATGTGAGGTCATAAGCAGCGCATTGCGGGGGCATACGTTATAGTTAGATGCTGAATTTTACTGGTTTTGTACGAGTGAAATGTGAGCCTAACTATAACGCCCCTGTAACCTTTGTTTTTTTGTGTGAATTTCTAAGGTTTTTAAAAATTCTATTTCCTAAATATAATGTCCCGGTAACCTTTGTTTTTTTAAGTGAATTTCTAAGATTTTTTAATTTTATCACCTACGTTTAAACTGTAACCTTTGAGAGTGAGTGCATGAGTGTCTCAGTGGGTGTAAGAGTGAGTGTGTGAGTGTCTCAATGGGTGTGAATGGGTGCATTAGTGTCTGTGTGTATGTATATATGGCGGTCACTACTAGGTAGTTATAGTTAGGTCAGTTTTTCCATAGGAAAAGTGTTTTTGTGTTGCTAATAACTTTGGCCCCGTTTGATGAATCTCCACAAAACTTTTCAAAAAGGTGCTACTTTTGAACTAGTTTGTGCATGCAAAGTGTTGCAGTGATTTGTCAAGCGAGGACTGAGAAAATAGGGGGGTTCCAAAACACAAATTCCCCATGCATTTCCTTTAGTCTTCTTTAGAAAGGGCTACAGCAAAAACTGCTGAATGGAATTACACCAAATTTTACAGGAAGTTAGATCTTGGTCCGCAGATTGTGCTTTTTGTGATTTGGTGTAAATCCTTTCAGACGAATTTTAGAAATTAAGGGTCAAAAATATTTGTATATCTGGATGGTTTGGTCCGTGAGAGGCTTGCGGGAGTGCCAGTTCAAAAATAGAGCATTGTGATTGGCCCAGGCAACTTAATTTCCCTTGAGCCAATTTGCTCCAATTTGAGGCAAGCTCTCTGATTGGCTGCCAGCAACATCAGAAAAATGTTGCTTGCAGCCATTACAGGACTCGGGGACTTGGTTCCATGTCCTGAAGTAGTAAATAAAAAATATATAAGGGGTAAGAGTAGAGATATACTGCCCCCCTCTAAACCCCAGAGGACCTGGGACCCAGAGGGACCTACCCTGGGCCAAAACATTTTTTTAAAAATCAGCAGTTCCTGCTGCAATCCTGCTGGACTCCCATGGGATCAGAAAATAAAATGCTGTGCTGGGTTCATTAATTTAGAGGAGGGGCATGCGGCCCTCCTCCTCATGCCATTATAGGCCCCGGGGAGCCCATTCCCGGGGCAGAATTTAGTAAGGGGAGGGGGCATCACAGCCTCCCTCCCCTTACTAAATAGATATAATAGATGGTAAACTTTACAGTATATCATATATCGGTGATAATGTTTTGAACGGATCGATACTGTTACAATAGACAAGTGTTTGTTGTTTTATGTGTTACTCCCCTTGTCTTTGTATTGGTTTAAATGTTCAAATATACATGTGCGTTGAAATGTAATTATTACGCAGAATTTTAGAAGTATCACTGTATTGTAATGTTTTTATTCTGTATGAGGGTCTTTTTAATACTAGATTGTCATACACGGATATTGAAAGTATATGAATTTGTACTTAATGTCTTCAAAGATATCATTAAAGACTTGTAATCCTTTTTATATCGTTGTGGTACTAGTTTGATTGAAACAGGTTGAGTGGATGGTTGGTCCATTGAGGTTGTTGTTATTGTGAGGAGAACACTTTGTTGCCCCAAGGCAAGATTTGCTTTTACTGTTGAATAACGGTGCTCCGTCCCCTTGGTTTGAGGGGCCCTCTCTCTTATTGTATTGACAGCTTCTTTTTATAAACATGTCCTACAGCTACATTGAGAGATCTGGCTCTGAATCAGGTTTCATCGCTATGTAAGTTTACTGTAATAATAATAAAATTAAAATAAACCTCTGGTCAAGCCTCAACAAAACAACACCATAAACCTATGAAACTGCAGTTGATCCACAATCATGTGGTAATATAGCATCCTAATTAGGTCTACCCTAGAGGCTGCTTTAGCTATTCACCAGTCTTGTGAAAGCCAATATATTCCTAAATAAAAAAAATCATACGTACATACATAGAGGGGCTTTTGGTCAGCTCTCTTCATCCATTGTACTATTCAGCTGTTATTCACATTTTGCTTCTGTCAGTCCTCTTCAGCATTGGCTCTCACACTGTGGATGAAAGCATTTTTCCTGATCACATGCACATCTGCTTAAAAAGAAGTGCACTTTTGAGGCTGGTGGGTCAATACTTCACTTTGCCAATACTTTTTTCTTTCCATTCTTGATCCTTTCTTTATGTTTAGTCATTCTTGTGTTCTTAATCTATGTATTCATGTTATAGTAATTGAAAACAAATAATATATTCTCTTTGTATCTATCAGAATCATATTTTCCTGTGATGTGCATTCAAACTAAAAACCTCTTCTAATGCAGTTATAAGAATACCTGCCTGCTAGGAAGCACCAATATTTTATATTAAAATTATATACGATTGTTATTTGTTTTAATTAATTTTTGTATTTCAAACTCATGGCCTCCTAGTTTAGGCAGCTGCCCATTTTCCGTTTCTTTTTGTGGCATATGCTTGCAAAAAAAAAAAACGAATAATGCACCAACTTGCCAAGGCCGGACCTTTTGGCTTTGCTCTTATATTAATAAAATGTGCCACCTTGGTTTTCAGCCCTACAAGTCCAGCGCTATTTGCCATAATACAAAAGAGCTACTTGCAAACTAAATACTTTATAGGCAAGATAATATGTCCCTTTTATGTATAATTAGCAAAGACGGAACTTGCGTTTGTTACATAATGTCGTTTCCAGTACCCTAAAATCTGCAGGCTTGGCCAAGGAATGTTTCATAGGATGCAAATCAATTGGTGTCAGTGGTGTAGGCAAGAAACAACATGCGTCGGTAATTGTTTAAGAGTGTCTGAGACATATCTGTCTGGCTGACAAAGTCAAGACTAAAGTGAAGCTGCCCATCGATGATAACCTAAATCGGAGTCCATGAAGTGAATCATTGAAGCCAAAAAGTTGATGTTCTTTAGTGAAAGTATGAAAACTGACAGTGCAATAAAAAAATTGCATCTTTTCTGAACACTCACTATACCATCATATTCAGTCGAGAAACACCTTTGTGTGATTGTTTGCAGATCTACGATGTTCATACATTTTACATAACTGGAGGTGGACAGATGTGGGTGGTGTACATAATCTTAGGAAATCACAATTACTATTAAAATCAGAAAATGCAGCTCTTCCAGCAGGACTTCCGTGCCCTGAAGTCCAGCTTTTCCTTTCTCTTCTTATGGTGTATAGCTCTCACATTCTTAAAAGATTTATTTGTTTTTGGGGGGATGCATTAGTTCTTGTTTTTAGTGCCTTAAAGACAGCGCTGTGGCAAGAGGTGCTCTGTACCGTCACTGTGAAATCAGGACATGTAAATTGGCTAATGGCCCATCGACCAGCTTGCCTGAGATGTCCTGTGTGTATGGAGAGTGGTCCACGGTCGGAGTAGAAGTGAACAGCTGGAGGTCCCTAAACACACACTTCCGCCTGGTTTCACCCTTCAAACCTTGCTCCCAGTTTCTGTGAAGCCCTGCATTCTCACACCGGTCCGACCTCCCCCTGTATCTGCCTCTATAAGCTATTGCTCCCCGCCCCAAATACTTCTCCTCATTTTACCCATATTTCTTCCTTATTTCTCTGTAACCTAAATCACCAAACCCTGCACTCCTTCCAACACCCTCTTCTTAAGTTTTCGAGCTTTTAGATTTTCTCTTTTTTATCGCTCTTTTAACTAGCACCCTACACAGCAATCTTATTTTATGGCCCCCTGCCTCCCTGGGGGTAGGCAGAGATGAGTAAGTGGCCTGTAAGTTCTAGGCATGAGACAGCCTTTGATGGCATGTTTCGTGTCAGGTCCTTGTCTGTTAGACGCCTTTGACGTGCATCTTTGTCCAGGACTTGCCTGATCTTGGTGACTGGAGTGAAAGAATTGGGCGGGCTACTCACTCGGAATGGAAAATGTTCACAAATAACATATTATGGCCAAAGGTTACCTGAACTGCAGTCGGTGTGCTGTAAAATGGGCTCGAAAACTGTTTCATTTTAATAGCGAGCCTATTCCTGCATCCCCTGTAACACGCGCACACACACGCACACCTTTGTATACTGCATCAGTGGCCACTATAAGGAAAAGGTGGCCCGTGGCTTGTGGGAGCCATTCTGGTTAGAAAATCAGTGGCTGCTCTTAAACTGGTAAGTTGTACCCGAACTCCACCATTTAATAAAAAATACAACTACAAATACATACAAATGTACTCCAATAGCCTTGTTTCAATCTAATCCGTCTACCCCCGAAGTTATCTTCGAGGCACGTAGGGGCAGATTTACTAGCCCCTTGCAACATTTTTGCGCCGCCGTTGCGTCACTTTTTGTGAAGCAACGGCGGCGTAAAAATGAGGCCCATTTACAACGTGACGCATCTAGGGAGATGCGTCACGTTGTAAACCTCTGCGTCACATTATACCTGTGTTAGGTATAATGTATGCAGACTGGGCGTTCACACGCAGGAAAGCCTTGTAAAAGTGACGCAGTGAAAGCTACAAGATTTCACTGCGCCACTTCTAGGACGCCACTGCGTCAAAACCTTATGCCTGCTTGAAGCAAGTGTAAGGAGTGATGCAGTACAATAAGTATAGCCCTCCCCATGCATTGCTGGAGTTGCGTCGTGCTTGCGACACGACTCCAGCAATGCGTGACTTTTGGGCCAACAGATGCGTCTGAATTTCTGACGCATCTGTCAATCCTTGCGCCATGGTGCGCCGTATTGTAAATACGGCGCATCCATGGTGGTGCAAGGGTATCTCAAGCTGGCGCAGTGAAACTGACGCATCTCTACAGATGCGTCAGTTTCTTGTAAATCTGCCCCCATGTTTCTACTTTTAGACTTTTCCTTTCATATTAAAGCAGGTGACTACAGGGCTAAGGACCGGACCCTAAATGCACCTATAAGTAGTGAAGTAATGTATGTGGCAGTAATAGCATTACCTCCAGCCATTACTGCGTTATTTAGAGTATGCCCACTACATTTGGGGAAGAACTGGTGGTAACGTTGTTACTGACTTCATTTCCGCATCCTGGCACCATCAGCCTTTAGCTGATAGAAACCTTTGTGATGTGTGCGGTATTACCATCTCACCCCCCAGTACTTAGCACAATTGATAAATTCCATGTCACATAGTGGGAAAAAAGTCCAGTAATCCAGTTACAGGCCACACTGTCCTCTCCAACACAGTGCCGGCAGGTTCTATATGACCCCCTGAGTAGGCCTTTCTCTATGACCACTGGCGGATTTAATTCTTCTGAGGCAAATTGTCAGTTAGACCCAGGCATTTTTATCAATTTCACTATTTACCAGGAGGTGTGAGGGTAAATCAATACACACACCCAAAAAATCCTCAAAGACCAGGGAGTTACTAGGTAATTTCCCGTTATTACCCACTATTAACAGACATCCTCTAACCATGGTGGTAATGGTTCCTGAAAATGCTGTTGCTGCTGCAGCGATTACTGTCGTATTTACCAGCAGGCTCATTATTGGAGTCAAAGCGTTGGACAGCACCTCATTTACAACGTAACTAGAAGCAGTAGAGCCAAATTCTGCAGCCCCGCGGTCCGCTTCTAGGCACCAGGCAGCCTGTTCCACCACTCAAGTCTCTGTAAATCTAGGCCGATGCGAGACTAGATTGCACTTTAATAAGGAGTGCTGATACCCAATGACCAGAAATGCTTAAGGGCACAAGCCAAGACCCACATACCACACCCAATGCCACTAACGCGCACACAGGCGGGAGTCAGGTCTTGTGTCCTCACCACTGGCATTGGAAGTGGCCTGATCTCGGGTTCCTGTCCTGGGGGCTAACGTGGACTCTAATCAGTTGGAGACTGGCACCACTGGGTACACTGTGGTTGAGTCCGGTGTTGGTAGCACTTGGGAACGGAAATAATGCAACAGTATGTTTATTCATGAGGCTATAACTAGTAGAAAAGGGGTGTGTGCTACAGCCAGTACCTTTACTTCCCAACTGTCACCCCATTTTTCTCCCCTATGAGTCTAATAGCAATTTCCTCATCAGAAAACCTCTAAACGGCCGCCCCCTACTTGTAACCCCTCCCTGACCCATGCTGTCCATTTCTCCCGTTTACAGTTTTCCACGTGTTGGGTATCTTAGTAGAAGGACCAAACATATGTTTTAGTTAGTTGTGCTGTTGATTTGGATCAGGAGACGGAACAGGTACTCGCGTCTCACAGCACCACTAATACCTCAGCATCCCTTTGCATCCTCCTAGTCCCTCACTAACCCACCAGTCCTTGTAAGATTACCCCATGGGCTTCTCTCTCACTCTTCGAGTCCTGGATCTCTCTCCCCTTTGAGTTGCCCTCACTGTCCCCGCAGAATTGCACCCACTAAACCCAAGACAAGAGGTGGCTCTTGTCCCCTGGCACTCTGTGGCTATCTATGGGACAACTATGGTCTCACACTTGTTCCACTGCAGACCATGGCTGCATTTGCCAAATAAACGGCCCGTGCATTTACAGCAATGAGGAATCATTGGATGTTCCATTGCCCGCATTGCCTCTCTTCTGTCCTTTTCTTATTTCAAAACACTAATAATTTAGGGCCTGATCGTAATCGGGCAGTCGAACCGCAGAGGAGGCGGCGGTCGGACCGCTGAAAACGCGATGACGGGACACATCCTGCTGTCATTGTAATCAGGCCATTAGTCATTGGTTTATGCAATGCTTGTTGCGACTAAATGATAACTATCCTGTCTAAGCAATGTAAAGTATACAAGGTTGCATCATCCCCACAGGACAGTCCAACATCTAACAGAGCACATTAAAGCTGACATTTCCCATACATTCAACAAAGCAAAGATATTCTTTATGGTTTTCTGTCACATCGCTCCCAGAAGCACTAGCCACGAAGATAATTCCACACACAAACATCCAACAGGACTAATTAGATAATTTCACATACAGCCATCACAGCAGATACATCACCTTGGAGTCTTCTACTTTGTTAACCAATATCACCAAATATGTCACAAAGAAACACAGTGGAACATAATAAATCTATCACTAACTTAATTCTGGAGAACACGTAGACACAACAGTTCACAAACATCCAATTAGGCACAGATGTGCTATATATCTGGCTATTATTCAACACTTATTGCAGTAGCAATTGTGAGATGCTACAACATACACAATAAAACACAGTAGAGAGAATATTCTACGTTCTTCCATTCACTATAAAACTTGGCACAGCACAGCAACAGAATCAACCACTAACGAGACATACACAAAACAGACGTAAAACAACACATCGCTCATATGTCCTGCCTAGCGCTGACTTGCCACATAGCCAGCAATAGCATGGTCAGAATATCTCTAACTGCCTCGGAACAAACATGTTGTCGACCTAAGATATGTGCAAAGCCTTCTGGTAAAGACCCTCCTACAAAAAATCCTACACCCATGAAACAAAGTCCCTGACCATTCAACAGATCAACCTTTTGCGTGTGATATAAATACTCAACGTCACCCCAGGAAGGTTGCACTACACAAACCTATAAACTGACCGAAACATAATATTTGATGCATCATTCAAGGATGAGTCGTACTCCACCTTGAGATGGAACTACCAGAACCCTGTGAAAAGGCACCCTGATAAAGGACTGTTCTAGAACGACACCGTACTGGCAGCCCATTTGGTATACATATGCCAACAATACAATCTAGATTTTACATCTCTCTGGATCCCTCATCATGCAGCCTTCTCTCTAGTAGCCTCCTTACATTGGAACACCCATCCTCCAATCACCCGTGCAACTGTAGAGGGTACTGCTTTCAGTACTTGTCTCGAGATGAACGTCTTTCCTGGGCAATAGCTGTGTTCTGTTATTGCTTGGGCAGCAATGTTTTAGTGCTGAGGCACCACCTTATACGCTCTTTAAAACAAACACAAAATAACTTTACCGCAGGTTGTACTTTTCATGCTCCACACACTCCTTCTACACTCCCACCAGACTACCTCGCCACAAAGACCTGGAACTCTTTTCCTCTTTATCTCAGGCAATCACCCTCAATTCAAGAAGGGCCTCAAGACCTGGCTCGTTGACTGAACTGCAGAACTCACCCCCAGGGCCTTGAGAGCCTAATGGGTGATTAGCCACGCTCTATAAGAACCCTGACTGATTGGTTAGATGAAAGGCTTGTAGGTGGTCGTGCCTCACTGCTCATCCTGCCTTCCATGTGCCCTAGGTCTGCTTTAATATTTGTAAAGAAGCTTGATAGGTCCTAGGACAAGCTCTTGGTGCAGCATTTTCTAATGCGATGTTAGCCCTGAAAGCATTCATTTTCAAGTTTGTTCCTTGTCTTTTGCTAATCGATATTAATAAGACAGTTTGAGAAATGACCACTGGAGGAGCCAGAAGTAGGATGCAATTTAAATCATAATTGGTTGTTAACAGAGTAATTTTATAATTGGATATTGAAGGGATGGATCAACTATAATACTGGAAGAATATATGTATTGAAAGATCTAGGTTTTGTTCAAGCACTACAGACACCTGCCTCCCGTCTCTCAACATTTAGAACACTACGGACTCAGTTCTAGATATCGAGGAGGTCACGTGGCCTCTCAACCCCTCCTTAAACACATCCTTTGGCACACTGTGACTGGCCCACTTGCATCAGCACACAAAAACGCATTACCCTATTTTGTGATACAGACCATCCAATCTCCGCACAAAATAAAGACCAGAGAACTGGGTGTTGCAGATGATGCACTACACATTTTCCGTGATTCGAGACTGCTTATAAGCTGCCGCAAACCAAGAAACATGTGGTAAAGAGCAATCTCCAAAGAGCTAAGGCTTTATACATTTTACACATGGTAGATCAGTAACCCTTTTAAGAGATGCACATTGGATCAAAGACTGTTGTGAGGGCAGGAGAATGTATTCTTAGCATTTTATTTTACAGAAAACATTGCCATTCCAGAAGCATAGTGATTTCCGGGAGAACTAGAATAAGTGGTTTGTACATCTTTAGAGCCCTTCCTTGGTCGCCATACTGAACACTTCGTCTAAAACAAATAGAATGAGGCCTCTAGAGCAACAGGATAGGTAAGACGATTATGGAACCACTGAGTCCCGCCAATACAAACATTAAAAATTGACTATTTCATCAACTCAATATAAAGGTAGAAGTGAAGATCAATATCCATAGATCAATAGTCATTTCTAAACCAAGTGCAAAAGGAGACTGGAGTAGATGTCTGGACTGTGCGATGTGATATCCTACAAGTGAGGGCGGCTGTAGCCGTTTTATCCTTGCAATGTTTGTAACGATTTGCTTTTAACTAATGATATCGTAACGCTCCACAGGTGAAGGAATGGAGTGGATTTGTTGCTTTCTCCAATGAACCTAGGAGTAAAAATTGGAGTGATTGTCTGCTCTGAGAAGTGTAGTATCGGCTGAAAGGGAGGGGCAAAAGTGATTACTACTTCCAAGTGAATTAGCAAATCCCTAGAGGCGAAGGCTGGGGTTGGCAGCATGTCTGAGAGACGTGGGATCATCTGACTGACATTACAACAGTGGTTGTCAACCACAAGCAATCCCATTATTCCTAGAGGTGAGGGTCAGAATGGCTGTATCCTCTGAATGATGTGTTTTCACCCTACATACAATAGCTGGAGTGATTACCTCTTTTAAGACACAGTTTGTGCCACATAGGTCTGCCCTGGGAAAGTGTTCAGTGTACTCCACGTACGCAAAGAACTTCCAGCCATATTAGCCACATATATTAGTGATGCCTTCTGGATATATCATTCCTAAAACGTAATATGATAATGCAGCTTGAATGTTTTATTTTCAGATAACATAACAACTTGGCTTCAGCAATTTTAAGATATTAAGTTTTAATTCTCGCTCAGTGGCTGAGGCAGTGTGACTCTGAACAAATTACTCAATTTGCCTGTTTCTCTTTTATTCAGTTGTATTATCACGAGTGAAGGCAATTTGCCTTATTCTACGTCATGTGTCAGCATTTGTATAGTGCACCTCTGTCGCCTGTATGTCCTTGTAGCATTCATGGTAGTCTGGGGTGACCCGCATAGTTGAGCAGCTTTGCTTGATAGTAGTTCATGTGAATTGATGACATTATATCAGACCTGTACTGATGTCTCTATTGAGAGATGTGATTACTGATAGCGCCTGAAAAGTTTAATGCTGACTTTAGACCCCACAGAAGCATCGTCCTTCATTCCTTCAGACGAAAGGGTGTATTATGTTCGTAATAGATATCGCCAAACACGTCCATCTTGAACAGTCTGATTATTTACAATGACAATTTGATTTCGGTTTCAAAGAACAAATGTAAAGACAATATATCTTCCTCAACAAACTGCACATCCAGTATGGATAGTTAATGAAGCCTCGGAATGCATAATATATACCTAGGGCATTAACTGTGAAAAATACCCTCATCATGACTAACTATTCAGTGGCTCCAGATAGACTCATGTCCACATAGTGGAAGTGGGCGCCATCGCACAGCACCGGCTGGGGATTCTTCCTCTTCCAGATGCTGAGGGAGTCACGGTGTCCGGGCCAGTGAGGCAGTCCCAAGCGCCTCACGCAGCAGAAGTCGTCGGCCAAGGCCAGTTGGAAGTCACGGGAGGTAGACTGGCCCCAGGGGTTGGAAGAGAAGGTCTCACCCAGCAACTCTCCCACATGTAAGATGGTGTCACCTCTGTAATAACCAAGACAGTCCAGAGAGAAGGTGGCGGACTCTGAAAAGTATAAAACGGAAGGGGATAAAGTTGGGAAACATGAGGGGTAGGAGAAGTAGAAAGGATGCTGGGATGAGAAGCCAAATAAGAGTATTAAGACAATGAGATGCTTCCATCTCCAGCTATCAGTCAAAGCATCCTTCGATCACTATTCCTTTTTATTGCTAAATTTATATATTTATACCCCACATCCACATCACGGTGAATGACTGAATCAAAGCCCTCCATGAGAGTGCCACGTAAATTAAGAAAAAGGTACATTTGACGGGCAAAACAGCACAAGTTGAAGACCCTGAACAAGCAATTGCAATGCCCAAGTCTCGCCCACTGGAACATAGCTCTACTATAAGCTTCCTGCGTGCAGTACTCTTACTTGTTGAGTCGAATGACTCGCGCCATGCGTTATTCATGGATGTCAATAATACTATCATTACATAGTGTCACACAGTTCTCATAGGTCCAAACTGAGAAACGAATTTTAATCCATTTTAAGGCATATTCATTCTCTTCTCTGGGCAACCACATTTACCATTAAATAAACAGTGCACTCCTCGATTTCGACTCAAAATCTCATGGACGCCCTTGACCTTCGTGCACTTACTTTGCTTGCTTGAGATGGTGTTCACTTTGGGGTGCTTCAGGAAGACTTCAATTTTCATTAAACCAAGATAAGCTCAATCCATTAATTTCGCATGCAGGCAGTAATATGCAATAACTACACCAGTACACACCTATAAAAAAAAGCACACAGGCGTACCTTCAGCATCTGGCCATGAGAGCAACAGAGCTCGGTCCGGGAACTGGTCTAGGATAGCAGGCCCACTGGTCTGTAGAGATAAACACATGGGGCACTTTAATGAGTCTCATGGATGTATGCTCTCTGCCTACATCTGGTTGGTCCTCCTGCTCCAACCTAGGGGCATACTTACAAGCCCCTTGAGCCACTGGAGCGTGGCTTTTTTTGACACTCCAATGGCGCAGTGTGCTGGCCCATATTTACAAAGCCAAGCAAGGCACCCTGCAAGGCTTTTCATGGCCTTGTAAATATAGCCCCCTTTCACGCATTACTCTGCGTGAAAGGGGCGTTCCATGGGTATTTCTGTGGGTGTTCCCACACAACACCCATGGAGTCTGACACATTCCCAGATTTAAGGTTTCCTAAACCTGGGAATGCGTCAGATTGTAACGCCTCCCCAGGGGAGGCGTAAAAGTGGCACAACGAGGAGAAATATCTTTATTTCTCGTTGTTTTTCCTCTTTCTATGTGTGCTGGAGGAAAACACCGTCAATGATTGTTTTTGTGTTGGAAGGTGTCCCTTAATGCACAAAAACAATCATCCCTGCAACGCAGAAACCCTTGCACCATGGTCCAAGGGTACCATAAATTGGTGCTAGGCAGCCTATTGTGCGCCAGTGCAGAGGAAAGCACAGGGATGCATCGTACTATTGTAAATACGACGCATCCCTGCACTGTCCTAATGTTGCAGCTCGGCGCAGCAAGATAGCTTGCAGCATCGCGCTGCGTCATTATCTTGTAAATATGCCCCCTCGTCCATTGCATCTGAAAAACAGTGTCATTGCTGTTGGGTAACTGGGACAGCTCAGGGGATTTCCCTGAAGTTCCTTGCTGACTTAACAAACCCAGATATTGATGGAAACTTTACCCAGTGCCTGCCCCTTCTGTGTCTAAGGCTTGATTTTTTGCTGTATGTGGTTGTCCTTCAGCCTTCTCTTTGTGGGTTACTTAAGCGGCAGCTCCGTCATCCCACTGGCTCAGCCAGCAGCTGAAAAATAAAACAATATTGTGTTATTTTTCGGCTGCTGTCTAAGCCAGCGTGTGTGGGGCGGGCCGGGCCATGGGAGGCGGGCGGAGTGATGTGCACTACTAATGGTGCTTGTCTGTTTGGCCGGCCGTCTTAGACCTGCCAAACAGACATGCTAGTTAGGTTTCTCCAACCCGGCTGTATTTTACAGCCGGATTGGAGAAACAGCACACACTCCCTGTGCCTGAGCCGAGCGTCAAACCAGATCGCTCAGGCCAATACCGCGCTGCTCTCATAACATGAGAGCAGCACAGGGATTGCACAGGGAGTCTGCTGCAGTCCCAGTGTCTGCTGGGACCAGGAAGCAGAGGAGCTCCGAGGCACAAGGTGGCAGAAGCAGCATGAGGTAAGTTTTTTGAAAGTTTTTTTATTATCCCCCCGCGCTCCCCAACCCCCCGCACTCCCTCCACCCGGCTCACCACTGTTAATATGCGTCGGCCACCTCTGGGTTACTTACAACCAACGAAATACACTGTGTGTGGCTTTGCCAGTGCTACTGCTCTCTCACTATAGTTAATGGAAACATCATTGTTGTGCTGCAAGCTCCCTTTACTCCGGGAAACATCGGTTACATCGCGGTGTTTACACCGCAATACCTTTACAACGCGGGTATTACAACGCAAGTCATTACAATGACTTGCGCTGGATGGCGCTCTAAGCTAAGGAATAGTATGATTTACTATTCCAACACCTTCCCTACTGTAACGTAGGCTGGAGTTGGAATAGTAAATCATACTATTCCTAAGTCCAGCGCCCTCCAACGCAAGTCGTTGTAACGACTTGCGTTGTAATGCCTGCGTTGTAAAGGTATCGCGGTGTAAATACCGCGATGTAACGTCGTATATTCTTTACTCCACTGTCATCGAGCAGATGTCTAGCATGATACAACACACATACACAGAGGAAACACGCTGAACAATTCCTCAGGGGTCTCAACATTCGTTTCATTTACGTCTTTATTTTTCATGATTGGAATAACCAGAATGTGGCAAGCACATGAAGGTGTCCTCAATGCTTCTTCAGTGCAAACATACAAATGCTTCTGACTTGACACCATTTTCAGTAGCCTTAAAAGAGTGCACTTAAACCGGATTTTCGACTCCCCGAGTCAACTGTTCATCACGTACCTCCTGCCTGGTTTTATTTACGCGCCAGCTAATGATGGGGCAAGGATCCCTATAACATATGCTTCACTCACATTGTCAGTCATAGCTGTTCTATACCTTATTACCGTCTTTCTCCTGGAATCCGATTTCCCGACAAAGACTCTCTGAACTATGCCCTACTCATAATTCTGGAAGAGGTTATTTGGATTAATGCCCTATTTATCGGTGGTTTGCCCACTATGGGGTTGTTATACTTTAGTAATATATCTTGTAATTCTGTGTGTTGTGGCTTGTTACTAATGCAATCTACAATCTCAAGCTCGTAATACTGATGCATTCTATAATTCCAAGCTCTTTTTCTCTTACTTTACACTTTTTAATGTTTGACTCTCTACTTATAAATGATGTCTCCTTGCTTCTGGCCGCATCTACTCCTGCTCTTCACCTGAATAATGCTTTCCCTCTTCTTTATATCTTCTCTAAAGGAATCTCCTACTGAAACTATAAGGCAGCTGCTTATGATCACCCTTCTTGAGGCTTCAATTACTCCAGCTTTACTCTGAGTGTCTGTGATGTCTTTCAGCAAAACCCTATTTGGAATACTATTTATGGGGTGGAGAACAATATTAATTATTTATTTCTTCCCATTTTTGGACAGTTCTTGTGATTTTTAGATTTTTAGATTTTTAGATTAAAGTCCTAATAAAAAGTAAATTATAGACCAATATCAATATGTAAAAATGAAGAGGGCAATACTGGTAAAATGAATAACCTGGCTCTGCAAAGAGAAGATGATAAGAGAGGAAGTTGTCTGTCACTGGAGGATCAATCTTTGTGACAGTTCTGTCACTATTCACACTATTCAAAAGCACATGGCTGACAATTTCCTAGTTCAGGGGTGTTGATTGAACAAGATATACCTTGCACCCTTTGTATACAAAAATCCTATTCTGGAATTAGGAAAATAAATGTGCCTGTGGTAAGTTAGGTTAATACCTTTAACAGAGTTTACAATTTACCATAAGCAGTTTAATGGTGCAAGGTAAAGAATATCACGAGAATGCAATCTGGAAAATGCCCTAATATCCCAAGATGTCAGAAAAGGTTAATTTGAACACTGAAAAAAGCAACAAATTAGCAAAGAGGATGAGGGGTGTGCATAAAGCACAAGGACATTTTTATAGTCACACATCTTTTGTCTGCCTGGTAATGAGAAACCAGCCTATTCTAATAGAACAACACAACCTTTGGAAAACACCTCATCTAGCTGCCTCGTCTGAGGCTTTGCAAGTATGAGACAAGGTCTCCCCCTAGAAACAGGTAATTCACTTGCCCTCTATTGAAACAGAAAAAAAGGTCTCCACTTATCACTCCTTTTTCATTCTATCTCCCATGCCTTGTATTAAATGACCTAGGATGGCTCAATCACACATTTTTAGGTCTCACCTTTAGATATCTTTTAGCTGTCTTTTGTCGAAGACCTATTGTGGACAATAGCAGCACTAACAGTGGACTTGGGTCAGCCCACTGCTTAACACTGGTTGGCTTTCTGGTCAATTTAATTTGCTTGCTTCTTATTCGATGGCTTACCTTCCTCTTCTTTTGTTTGTCCTTCCTCTGCAGCATAGCTTCAGATGACTTGCATCTGTCCATTGCTCACATTCAGTGAACTACTTTTTTTTTGGACTCTATGGGAGTGCATATGTTTTCTTGCTGTCTTCCGCCCTGTGTTCTGTTTTCGCCCTCACACCCCAGCCTCTATGTTCTCTGTGATGAAAGTTCAGCTGTTGCTTTGCCAAGCTATTTTTGTCATTGCTTTTTTACCCACCTCCTCCACTGCACCATTCACCATTTATGTCGCCGCTCAGCAGCGTTTCCTTTTCTTACAAATTGGTAGTCAGGTCATAATGCATGAGTGAGCATGCATGGTTACCCATTCAGACTCCTGTATCATGTTTCTAGGAGGCTGTAACGTCATGATGCATATGTGAGCATGCGTGATCATGCACGTGCTGTACACTTCATCACACTTTTTTTTCAACTAATGCTCTTTAACATTAGCATTAAAACTTCTTTTTTCTTTCTGCCTATGCTGAACAGCATCAGTAAAAAGTATGGCAAAGTTAATAGGTCTGCATTGGCAAACCCAAAAGGCGAGGCCTAATGGATTTGCCAATGCTTGTTATCAGTTTCTGCTGGAGACCGGTCTTACCAAGCCCTTACCCACCCTCCAGGCAAGACTCCTAATTCAATATATTATGTACTGTATGTACACCGTAAATGTGATTTAGCACCATAATTCAGAAAGACCTCTTGTGCAGGACCGGTGATCTCGCTTTAGTGGATCAGCCCATAAAAAAGAATGGTTTGTGCTGAAAGCACGGGACAGATTACTACCCAGAGCCATATTCTAACAGACTTGGGGCAAGGTCTACCCTGGTCATGGGGTGTTGTTTGTAGGTGGCCCTGCTATGTTGGTCACAAGCTTGAATCCCGGTTCATAACCTGCTAACCTCTACGTCTCCATCGAAGACACAGTGCTCCTCAAGAGAGACAGAAGTCTGATGATACCATGACCATGGGTATGTCGGCAGGTAGGATGGATGCATAGTGCTCCATAGGATAGGAATGGCCTGCCCTGCAAATGGCCCCGGCCTCGTGAGTGTCATGATCTAGGTGCAACCCAGAATTGGCAGTTGCACAAAAATAACAAAATAGCACAAAGCCCGCCCTAGCAGGGTTTTTGGCTCTATGGATGCCAGGGTGTCGGTGAGGCCTGGTGCTAACGTCTTTTCCAAATGCTTGCATCTAGCTTGTGCAAATATGTCTCCGACCAGACACTTCCCTTGACATTTGTGCAATTTCGTAATTGTGTGTGGGCCTATCTGGGAATTATCGATTTATGGAACATATATAAATCATGACAGCAGGCAGGGGGTTAAAAACCTTTGGTTCATGAAGATATCATCATAGTCAACATGCACGATGGTGCAAAGCCCTATGCTGCACTGAAAGGAAGCACCTGACGAGCTCATCGGGTTCTGAATGCCAGCATGCTCAAAAATATAGTATTCGCTGCCTGAGAAATTGCACAGTATTATAAATCAGTCAATGGCTTTTGCTTGACAGGATAATAAACAGGGACCTCCTGCCCACAAGAGGTGCTGGCAGGATTCAGATGCTACTCCTTCTACTGATTATGATCCCTAGGAAACAGATCCTTGGGGAAATCTTTCCTCCAACAAGGAAAACCGCGCCAGGATCTCAGGATAACCTGGAATTGCAATGCTTGACAAAAGTCCTCAGCACAACAACATTTTTCCACTAGAGTTGCACTCAAGTGGAAGATTATTTACCTTTAGCCACAAGCCTGTTTGAAATGTCATTCTCAAGAATGATGAGACGCTGACAAGGCACCTATTAGATGGTACTAGTACAGTTTTCTGCACACGTCAAGGTAGGCTTCTTGCTGGCCAGATGTTTGTCCCTCTATTGAACAGCAACAGAAGAGGCCTCACAATTTGGACCAGTGGACAGAGAGACGAAGGTGACTGTGAAATGAACCTTAATTTCTCATTGTGACTAAAAATATATATGCCTTTGTAGTTCAGTCCTGGATTAAAGATGATCAGAAGCACTTTGACACATATATTGCAGAAAACTGGAGACCGGAACCTCCTTAAAGACAAAACACCTGATGAACTTTCAGCTGCAACAGCTTCAGCAGCAGCGATTTGTGCAAATATGGTAAAGTCATTTTCATGACCAGGGGCTCGAGAAAAAAAGTCTTGCTTCATGTTCCATTCTCAAGATGCAAACTATTTGGGGCTTAGCTGGAGGAAGAATTATTTAGCAAGCAAAATCAATACTCCGGTGGGAGGGTAAGATCTTTTTTCCCACTCATCTTCAGAGCCTCTTTCTATAATTAGGGTTCCAGTTGACCCTCTGGCAGATGGTCTGTGGTTGGGGGCCTTCTTTTAGGACAATCACTGACTCTATACTGTCGCCTCCGGCCCCACCAAGGACATGATTATGGTAAGGGGCAATGGGGGGGGAATTATGGTGGGGTAAATTGCAGTAGTTCCACAAAGTAAGACTTACATTTTGACGTATGACTCTACAAGTAGGGAGGGCCAGATACACTATGGCTTGCAAGTCCGTGCACCTAGAATATTATTTTTGGCAGAAACTATTTCTGAAGTGCTCAGTGAGTAGTAAGGTGTTACGGTACACAACAGTCTTATTAGTGGAGAAAGACACAGGGCTTATTTTTCCGCAGAAAGATGATTCCATAGAGCAGTCGTCAATTCCTTCCCTTGTAAGAAAGCCCACTACAGACGTCCATCCAGTAATGAATTTGAAAGCTAAGAACAGGTATCCCGAGTACTGGCCATACAAGATGATGATTTAACAAGTGATAATCCCATGGATCCATTCAGGAGTTTTCATAGCGCTATGTACAAAAAGGACATCGAGCTACACATACTGATTAATGCTACCCATCTGCACTTCTTCAATATACAACCAGCTTTTTCAGTTCAAAGACTGGCCTTTTGAACTGTCCTCCACATTTCAGATTTAGTTTTTTACCATGGTATTAGCGCCTTTTGTGGTTATCAATTATGAATGTGGTATGAAAATGTTCACATATTTAGACAGTTAACTAACCATCTCCTTCATTTACCAAGGCAGCAAAAGATACAAGTCTTGTGTCTTCAAAGCTGAGTCACGATAAAGGAAAAATCCAAGCTAGTGTCAGGTCAAGACAGGAAACGTTTTGGTGCATATTTCCATACAGACCTGTGAAAGGTTTTTCTTCCAAAGGACGTGATGACTGAGCATCAGAGTCATTTGGTAAAGTTGTTGGCGAAGTCACAAGTTGAGACATAATGCATCAAAAATGTGTGGGCCAAAAGCCAGCTCTGAGTTGAAAGTTACAGGATTTCTTTCTCTTCCATTGCTCTCCCTTGTCTTGACAGTACTACGACAAAGCACTGCACACATGAACACCGCTGAGCTACATGGCAAAGCTATTCATCATGATTTCAGTTGGCTCAAGAGAATTCACGAGCAAGAAAACACTACCTGGAAACACGAAAATTCCAAATGCCATAAGTTTTAAGGTTATCATTCTCAGGTGCTGCAACGACCAAGTGGAACGTCCTTTCGATTAAACGAAGAACGTTCCCAGACATCAAGCCATTCAGAAAAGGACTGAAGAGCCATCTTTGCAAGTTATATTTAGAATGATGCTGTATCTAGACCTGAAGCAAGAAACTCAGCCAGTGTTAATAATTTTGACAACCTTCTGCATAGAAACAGTTCTTCGAAATCTAGCTACCATCCAACTCTGACAAATTTAGTTTTACATGTCAAATGTGTCGCTTCACCCCTTTGGTATTGATGGGCACCTCTGATTGAACTCTGAAATTAGTTGTGGATCATGTCTGAATTAAGCTGGTTCCAATTAATTATCCGATATTTCATACCCTTTCCAAGCCACCAGATAGTGAAGCTCATCTCTGTACTACCTAGAATCTAGAATGGTCTCTACTTCATATCCTGGTGTTCCATCTATCAATGTAGGGGGAGGAGTGGGTGGGTTGTTTGTATAAGCGTCTTTTAATGTGAGTCACATGAAAACCTGGATGAATCCACCAGTGGCTAGGAAGAGCAAGCTTTGTTTCTGCTGTATCCACTAACTTAAGGATTGGGAACGGACCTATAAACTTAGGCACAAACATAAAATGTACCCCGGGAATGGTGAGATAGTCAGTGGATAACCATACGTTCTCCCTAATGGAATAAGTTGGACAAGAAGTACGTCTGTCAGCAGAGTTCGTATACCTGGTTTTAGCTACTATGAGATGCTGAAGTGACTGTTCTGAGGAAAAAGGGTAGGTGGGAAACGCTGGAGGCCAAATATGATGATGATCATGAAGTGTGAAGGGTATAATTATAGAAAGGTTCCACTATTGGTACCTATTGTGTTAATTATTCTGCATGATTCATTGAAAATATCTGAGGTATTGCTCCAAAGTCTGATTCTGCCTCTCTGTCTGCCCATCAGTGTGGGAATGGTAACTTGTAGACATGCACTGTATTACTCCTAAATATTGTAGTAAAGCCTTCCAAAACTTTGCAATAAACTGGGATTGTTGATCAGTGATAATAACATTAGTTAGTTCATGTAATATCACTACCTCTCTCAGAAAGGTAATGGCTAATGAATAGACAGCAGGCAATCTGTTAAGAGGAATGAAAGGAGCATTTGTCATAAAGGAGTCCACTACAGCTAAAAGTACTGTATCTCCTGCTGATGGTGGCAGATCTGTGATATAACCCATTGATATCTAGGTCAAAGTAATTGAGAAGTGGGAAGTGCCTGTAGAAGTCCCACTGGTTTCCTTCTTGAGTTTTTGCTTAAGCATATAAAGTGCTTAAGATGATCATCAACATCCTTTCTAAGATCTGATCCCAACACTGCAGAGAGATTCATTTTTGTGTCTTTCATATACCAGGATGGCCTGTTACTGGTTAATTATGCTCACGTTGTAAAATCTGCTGTTGATGATCTTTATGAGGAATAAACATTCTGTTACTATACTGCAGTAGTTTGTGTTGTTGCTTTCTTTTATCAACATCCTGTGAAATCCAATGCTCCATATCAATTTTCTGGTATCTTTTTAGGAGTAATTGTAAGAATCCTCACTCTGATTTGAGTAGCTTGTTTTAAGTGGCCAGAATAGAGGGAGGACTGCTAAAGAGTCGACGTTCTTCCACTTGTCTCTATAAATCGTCAGCTTTTCTAGGTCTATTTCCTTGTCGTTAGTGTGCTCCATGATAAAATCCGGAAAAAAACCAGGACCACCGGGCATGTCAGGGGTTCATACATTTCATGGACTTCAGATACCTTAAATTTCTATTATTTGTCCAAATGGTTATTATACGCTTCCAGTGAGACAACGCTTCTTTTCATCGCTAATAGCTCTATGTAGATGGTGTAGTTAACGTCAGATGATTGAAGTGTTCAGAATTAGTAAGCTACAGGATGAATTTAATTTGTTGCTGGGTCTTTTTGGGAAAGGATAACTACTTTAATAGCGAAAGATTATGCATCTGTCTCAACAATGAAGAGCAGCGTACAGTCTAGATGCCTCCAGATAGGTGCATTTGTAAATGTTTTCTTAAGTGTTTCAGATGCTTCTTCTTGTTATTTTCCCCAATGAAAGGAAACTATTTATAACTCAGCTGAGAGAAGATTTTTTTTCATCAGCTGAGAGTACAATCTCTGAAAAGTCTTGAATAAACTGTATATAAAAACTGGAAAATCCTAAGTATCTCTGAATCTCCTTGACAGTTCTCGGCACCGGCCTCTTCCACGCAGCTTTGATTTTTCTTCACATACATATGTATTCCTTCTTGTAAAATCCAAAACCCAAAGAACCCAAGCTCTGGTACTTCGAATAAGCAGCATTTACTAACTAGACAAAGAGTGAATGTTCTCTTAAGCGTCTTAGTACCTCTTTGACCTGTGATGTTCTTCCAACTATTCTGAAAATATCATCAAGGTAGATAAGGACGTATGTGTCCAATAAGTCTTGAAAGATATAATTCACAAAATGTTGAAAAGTTTCAGATGCATTGTATAAGCCAAAGGGCATTACTAGATACTCACAGTGTCCATATGTGGTGTTGAACACAGTCTTCCAATTATCCCTGTTTCTAATATATGCACCAATTTGTATGCTCCTCTAAGATCAATCTTTGAAAAGATCTTTGCTGACTTCATTTGATTTAAGAGGACTTACATTAAGGATAAAGGCTATCTGTTTTAAGTAGTTACAGCAGTGAGTTCTCTGCAGTCTATAGAAGAACGAAATCCCCCCCCCCCCCACAGCGAGGGGATGATGAAAACTGGGGGCCAAGCTGGTGAACTGGAATAGCAAATGAACCCCCACCCCCAGGGTTTTGGCGAATCTTATCTTCTTTCATTGTTAGTGGATAGATTCTCTCATGTAGAATCTTGTGACCGGGCATCAATTTGATGGGAGAGATATATGAGCGATGAGTTGGTAATTGATCAGCTTCCCTTCTAACGAAGAAGTCCTGGAAAACTTTTTATGCTTCTGGTATCAATGTTTGATCAACATTCTTGTGTATCACACAGCACATTAAAGTAAGATCCCTTTCCAAGCCCTTCCTAGAAAAGCAGTACTGATGGCAGCTTTGCAATGAAAATGTAATGGTTTGCGTTACCCAGTCAAAGGAGGGACTGTGTCTTCTTAACCAAGGCGTACCTAACACCACATCGAAGGCAGGAGTTTCAATGAGTCTAAACTGAATGCTTTTGTAGAGTTGATTATTTAATGGAATTCCCCAAGAGGGAGTTTCATAACACACTTCTCCAGGAGTCAGAGGTTTTCCATCAATCCTTATGATAGGTTCAGGAACTTCCTTGTGTTGTTTAGGTAAAACATTTCTTTGTTGAAATCGAATATCCACCAAGCACCCTGAACTGCCACAATCAGTGAAAGCTAAGGTAGTAAATGGTCCACCTGCAGATAGTTGCACATGTTGTCTGCCGCATTCTTGTGTGTTAGAGGCTTATCTTGGAAACAGAAAAGGACTCGACTGTAGTTCACCCTTCACATGCGAGTCCTGCAGTTTCCAGAGAGGTTGGAAAATTCCTTTACCAAATACCTGTTTCCACCATAAACACATAGTCCTTCTTACCTTCCATGCTGCCTTTCTGCTCTGGTTAATGGTTTATAATAATTTCTGAGTTGCATCACTGCCTCTACCGAGCCAGAATTCTTTTTGAGTGTTTCTTAAGAAGAGAGAATGAGCACCTTAGCAGGGATCCATCATATTTCTTGTTGTTTTTGTGTTTGTTGAGCATCAATCTGTAGCATGAGATCGATAAGCGCTCTACTGATAGTGGGTTGATTCACAACTAAAGAAAGGATCTCCTTCAGTCCTTCCTGTATGCCTTTTTTTTTTTTCAAATATCTTTATTACTTATTTAAAAAAGAAATACATTTGTAATACAATAACAATACAACAGATCAGAATCAAATATATAATAAATAGTACCGAAGAATTTAAAAAGGATTTCATAAGCAAGAACCATTGGACTGGGATAAAAAGGGTAGCAAAAATATCATTTTAAAAAGTGAACAAATAAATATCATGACAGATAATAAATATTATAAATTCTTCAAATATTAGTATAAATCCCAGAAGTATGGATCCGGTGAAGCAACTACATATATCAAACAGATATATTTTAGTTGTATTGCTTAATAGATAAGATAAATCAGCAAGGGGAAACGGGGAAAAGAAAAAGAAGAAAGAGTACTAGGGGAAAGGCAGAAGGATGGAGAAGAAGGGAATAAAAAAGGTGGGAAAGGGACATCTGCTACATTGGTAAGAAAATAAGTTAAGAAATGGAATCAAGAGGATATTGAGCTACCAACCCCTGAGAGGACAAATTCATATAGTTGTCCAGAGACCGCCAAACATTACTAGAAATTGAAGGCGAGTAATGTTTTTTCTCAAAAAAAGTAGGAGCTCCACGAAGGTATGAGACCCATGCCCACCAAGTATGATAAGACAGGAGATGAAAAGATTTCCTTTCTGTGAGTATAATTTTAACAGCAATGGATAAAAGTAAATCTAAGAGCTCCAGATCCGTATTGTCAAGGGGTAAAGGAATAACTGTAGCCCATGGATCTAGCAAAATCATAGGCAAAGAAGGAACTATAGATGTATTAAAGATTAATAATAAGTGTTTCTGTATCAGGCCCCAGAAAGAATTTAATAACGTACTTTCAAAAACCATATGTTGGTGTGTGCCTGGTACTAAATTACAATTCCAACAAAGATCACGATCTCGTAGTTTCAACCTATGTAATGAGCAGGGGTCCAATGTAGAAGATTTAGTGTGAAGAATTTAGATTGGATAAGTGAAGGAGCAATTTTATTACGTAGGGATAATTTCCCAATCAATTGCCAGGTATCTTGTGAAATAGGTTTAAAAAGTTTGTCTTCAAAATGATGAGACCATTCAACATAAGTAATTGTAGACTGTGAAGGTAGTGGAGCGGATAAGAATTTATAAATTTTAGAAGCAGTATGGCCTGTATGTATCCACATAGAAAGAAGTGAAGCAATAACCAGATCTGTAGAGAGGGGTATTTTAGAAAGTTTAACCTTTAGTTTAAAAAAGGAATAAAAATCCATGTTGCTGAGATTATATTTCCTGGCTAAGAAAGAAAAAGGAAGCGGGTCATGATTAGAATCATAGAGGTCTTTTACCAATCTAATACCTTTGGCAGCCCACGAAGAGGCCGTGCTAGGATCAATGTCAGTAAAGAGTTTAGGATTGTACCATAAAGATGACCATCTTGATTTATGAACAGGTTTGGATACTTTTTTATCAATATATTTTAATGCATTAATCGTATCTAATATAATACGTTGAGAATGAACTAGAGCAAGCTTAGAAGCTGTGAGAAAGGAAAAAGGAGTGCATAGCTCTCGTTCAATAAGAATCCAAGGTGGTATATGTTGGGAATCCGGTAAGAACCAAAGTGCACCTTGAGACGCTAGGAAGGCAATTTGATACAGATTCCAATCCGGAAGATTACAGCCACCTAAGACAGAAGGCTTCCTAAGGTAATTCAATTCTAGCTCTCTTATCATTCCATAAAAATTTTGAAGAGATTAAATCAATCCCATGAAAGAAGGCAGAGGAAAGCTTTATAGGTAACGTGGAGGATAAAAAATTGATAATCGGGGTTATCATCATTTTAAGAGTTTGTAATCAGCCCCACCAAGAAATATATTTAGGAGACCAGGAAGACAAAAGATCCTTAACCTTAGATATGATGTGGGATTCATTATAGGTGATTGTCATCTAAGAAGTTATTACAGAACCTAATCCCTAAATATCTAATTCAAGTCGATTGCCACTTAAAACCTGAATCACCCATGTGAGAAGGAAAACACAGCAAATTTAGGGTGAACGATTCAGTTTTTTCTTTGTTAAGAGTGTACCCAGAGACGAGCGAAAAATCACTAATGATGTTAGAGATAACGGGGATTGCTGTTGCAATATCTTCTGAAAAAATAATAACGTCATCAGCGTAAGCGGCCGTTTTAAGCGTATATGATCCAAATTGAAAACCCTTAATGGTTCAGATTAAGGAGACGAAGAAGTGGGTCTATAGATAGGAGAAAAAGAAAGGGTGAGACAGGGCACCCTTGTCTAGGGCCTTGGCGAAGATTAAAAAAAGAAGACGTAGCGCCATTAATTCTGATATTAGCTTTTGGTCGCGCATAGAGAGACATGACGATATTAATAATGGATTCGCCAAGGTTATGGGATTCTAATACTGCTTGTAAAAAAGGCCAAGAGACTTTGTCAAAAGCCTTTTCGGCATCAATAGCGATTGCCGCCGATGGCAATATGGAAAGTTTTGCTTTTTCGAAAATATGAAAAAAGGTCCGAATATTGTTTCTGGCCGTCTACCATTAACAAAACCTGTTTGGGAATCATGGATGAGATTGGGAATATGACCTTCTAAGCGTCTAGCTAAGATCTTGGCAAACATTTTAGCTTCCATGTTTAATAACGAAATTTGACGAAAGTTTTTAGGATCAGAATGATCATTACCTTCTTTCGGTATAACTACTATAGTAGCCTCAGCTGCCGAGCCTGAAACCTTGCCAGAAAGAACATAATTATCAAAAATCTTCTTAAGATATTTGACTATTGAAGGAGTAAATGTTTTATAGAAGGCAATAGGAAACCCATCCGGCCCTGGAGCTTTCCCGAATGAGTAGCCTTAATAGCCTGAATGATCTCATCAGTATCAATCGGTTTCCCCAGTTCAGTCATGTCAGTATGCGAAATAGTATTAGTAGGGATCAAATTAAGAAACTGTTGGCAGATATTCTTGGTACATTGATCCCAAGGTGTATATAGCGTTTCATAGAATTCTCGAAAGACCCCAAGGATTTCTTGGGTATGAAACTTCTTCAATCCGTTTTTATCAGTAATATGGGTAATATGAGTAGCATTGGTATTCTGAAATTTTAGAGTGGCAGCCAACAACTTACCAGCTCTATTCCGTAGCAATAAATGAGGGGATTTTTGATCATGTACTCCAATATAAGCTCTTTTAGTGACTATGGAATTAAAGGAGTATTTCAAATGTTTTATATCCTGCAGGAGTAATTTGTCGTTAGAGTGTCTATATAATTCCTCTTTGCGTTTAATGTCATCCCCCAAAGACTGAAGAGATTTTCTAATGTCACTTTCCTATTGGCCATTTTTTTAATAATGCGACCCTGTATAGTACATTTAAATGCATCCCACAATACTATTGGGGAGTTCAACAAGGAGTCATTATCTTTAAAGAAATTATCAATCTCATCATTAAGTTCATTAACTTCATCATTATCCTCCAAGATTTCTGTATTTAGACGCCAATTACGAGGACCTCTAGTATCCGTGAAATTAATGATGGTTAAAGAAACTGCAGCGTGGTCAGAAACAACTATTGGATGAATCATAACATTTATAGTATGTTTTAAAAGTGAGGCATCAACCAAAAGATAATCAATACGAGAGACACTAGAGTGTGGAGAGGAAAAAAAACGTGAAATCACTACCCGTAGGATTATGTAATCTCCATGCATCCACAAGATGATGAGATGAGCACATATTGAGCATATGTTTGTGCGCCCTTGGAGGCCGAAATTTAAAGGCAGAGTGTCTATCCAAAATAGGATCAAGGGGGAGATTAAAATCCCCTCCAACAAATGCTCTTGTATTCTGTGGAATATCAGAGAGTTTTTTATTTATAGTTCGCCAGAAAAGTGGATCATCAATGTTTGGGGCATATAAATTCATAATATATAGATCATCCAAACCATTAGTCAGGCGAGTAAGTAACCATCTGCCACTGGTATCGTGTTCAGCTGTACCTATAGACAAACCAGAGCTTTTAGAAATAAGGGTAATAACCCCATTCCTCTTCCCAGACGCCTCGGAACATGTAACATCAAGTACCCAATCTTTCCTCATAAGAAGAGCTTCTTTAAAGCCTATCTTAGTCTCTTGAAGTAGAACCACATCACCAGATAAACTCTTACAATAGTCCAAAATCTTGGCCCTCTTAACAGGGTGATTGAACCCCCTAACATTAAGGTAAACTCCATTTAAGCCAGACATAGATATGTATGGAACAATAAGAGTGAATGCATCTGATAAAAGGGTAAAAGTGCATCCAAAATATAATTAAAAACTAAAGGAAATAAAGCATGTATCCCAAAGTAAGATGACGCAGATGTCCCAAATTTAAGGTGGAGAGAAAGGAAGGGAATGAAGAATAGAAGGACGAACAGAAAGAACAGGAGTACTCCTAGAAAAAACGGAGCATCAACAAACCACCAGGGGATGTCCATGGGAGACAAATTGCATGGGGGGGACAACGTGGAGGAGCAACAGCAGAGGGTATTAACGTCAGTGTGGACAGCTCAAAGATAAACAGCCCGCAGAGCCGTGAAACCAGTATAACATTCTCAGATGTATTACTATATTGCCTATACCTTTGCTAATAAGAATAAATAGTGTAAAACTCAATAAATATAATATACTTGAACATTTGATGAAAAAAGGTAACATTTCATAAGCAAATAAAGCAAGACTATATTAGCAGATAAATATCAACCTAAGCTATTATAAACCCGTCCAAAAAGTTTATATAAATAATATCTATTGAGGATAAACACAGTATTCATAAGCAAACCATCAGAACTATAATAGCGTAAAACTTCATATTAGATATACTTAAAAAAGCTAACTCGAAAAATGAATAAATAGATTCTAAGTTGGTGCATTTAATAATATAAATCATCAAAATAATTTATCATTCCAATGGTGATCAATAATATCATTAAATAGTATATACATATAAATAAATTACCACCAAGGCAGAGCACCGAGAAAAGATAAGAAATAGAATAAAAAGTAGAATAAACAGGCCAAACAGAAAATAGAGTAAAAGGTAGAATAAAGCGAAGAAAAGAGAATAGAATATAAAATATAGGATACTTACCTATATCAAAGAGATTATGGAAAGAAAAAGTTAATAATAAGTCAAAAGAGTAAATAGAAACATACAATCGTACAGATTTATAGGGAAGCAATCCCCAATAGGGCTAATTACAAAAACAAAGAATTGCATAGCTCGGTTATCCAAAAATAAATCGAGCAAGACAGTAATAACACATAAATACCAACCTATACTTATTACAAATCCATCTATAAAATTTTTACAAATAAGATCTAAGAAGGTACGTATTATGTATAGCATAAATGACCCACTATAAAGCTGTGAGATAAAAATATCATGAACCATACCATTCAGTTAGAACAAATATAATAAAAGAATTAAATAAAGTGTCTGTCATAAAATGTCATTTCATAAATGAAACATCATGACTATACCATAAAGCAATTGTACAATTATCATGTCATTGGTGATCAATGATGTCATGAAATAATATATCCCATGTAAATAGATTACCGCCTAAAAAGACCACTGAACAGAGAAAAGGCAGAACAAGAAGTAGAATAAAAAGTTGAATAAGCAATAGAATAAGGGATCAAATACCTACTAATAGCAAAGGATTAGAAAAGAGGAAAAAATTGAAATGAGTAAGAGAATAAATATATACAAACAGTAATTCAATTATAACAATATACCTGCAAAAAGAACCATATGAATTAGGTCGACCAGCATTGTTCAGAACAAAACTAGGGATATAATCCTAAGTAGAACTAAATACAGTACAAAGAGTTGCATTGTCCTGTAAGAGAGAATAACAATTAATAGAGAGTGACTAAATTAGAAAGAGAGAAACATAAGTGTAAACATCACCAATTGTAGGATGCGCTCAAAATAAAGCAACAACTACAAATATTGTGGGCAAAACACAAAGAAGAGAGGAACCAGCGTATGTACTAGATAAATGAAAAACATATTAGGCACAGGCCATGTCAATAAATACAAATCATTAGAGGCGAGAAGTACCAGGAAGAGAGTCTGAGTCCATCTGCGATTCAAAATGATAATCCCAGAATGTCGAAAGATCTGAAGGTTCATTAAAAATCTGTGGGCGACCTTTGAAAGTGATCCGGAATCTTGACGGACCAGCAAAAGAGAATGGAATATTCATATCAGTGAGTCTCTTGCGAAGATTCAGGAAGCCTTTGCGGCGGATCACCGTGTCTCTGGCAAAGTCTTATGAAAAGGATATTCTGTGACCTTCCCATTGTATCGATTTGATTTTCCTAATTTGTGCCAGAATTTGATCTGATTTTTTGTTTAAAGGTTGGAACCCTGTGAGTGCGCTCTATCTCAAAGTCTTTATTGAAAGAAATATTCAGGGTATTTGGGATCCAATTAAGCAAGAAATCAATTACTGAAGGAGCAGACTTTTCACAGTCCTCCGGTAATCCAAAAATACGAAGATTACTTCTTCGATTTCGATCTTCCTGTTCTGTGCGATCTCTCCTCAGTGAAGTAATGGAACGCTCCAAATTTTGGATATGCTTCGCTTGTTTATTTGTAAAGTCTTCCACACTACTTATTCTCGTTTCCGCATCAGAAACACGTAGTGAGAGAGATTTAAGATCATCACGAATTGCAGCCACCTCTGCTTGAAGCAAATCAGTATTTGTTTTGGTACTTTGTGCAATATCATGAACAGAATTGAGTTTAAGTAAAATCGCTTCCAAAGTTGAGGTAGACTCAAGACTACCCTTAGCTGGTGATTCCGGATTAGGAGAAGCCTGTTTGGAGGGTTTTAAATTTCCCTTGGAGTCTCTGTCTTTGGTATTAACACCCATGCCTTCCACCATTAGATAAGATCGTAACAACCGCCACCAGAAAGCCTTAAGATGGTTAGAAGGAGCAGATAAGGCGATGTATGACCTTAAAGTCAGAGTGAAGAATTTACTCTCCAGTGGCCAACCAAATTATTCCTGTTGTATCGCCAAATCAATAAGAAGCACCAAAGCAGAATACTATCATGGTCACTTTACATCACATGGAATGAACAACCAGCACTACAACCAGGCTCAATACCAGCTTATAGCCATTTAGTTGAATAATTCAGTTTGAGACGAAATTTCAGTCAGCTGTCGCCATTTTGAAGCTTCAAATCATGAAGAGAAAGCATCCTTGCGCAATACTAGATAACTATGAACACAGCGCTGAGTCAAGCGAAAATAATGCAGTAAAGTACCTTAGGCAGCATCAAATGAATACTTAGGAGCTTTAATAGTGAGACTCAGCATCCTCATGTCGTATCGTGAGGAACATTACATAGACGGCCGCCATTTTGGAAAATATCACGACACCACATTTCATGTTGCAGCCTCAAATTACGTGACTCGAGGGAGGAAAACACTCCTTGATATTCCTTACCTGGCTACCCGTTCTTTGGGGCTGAAGGGCAATTAGAAATCCCCAGTAACGTATGGGAATTAAGCGACTATATAGGCAGTGTCACGAAGCCCAAGAGAATGTAGCCACCTCCGCAGTGCGATAAGCCACTCCCCTATATTTATGGACACAGCAATGTGTTGAACAAAAATAATAAAGTACAGTACCTTAGGGAGCATCAATATAGTAAATAGGCGCATTAGTAATGAAATGCAGATTCCATACGTCGGGTTGTGTGGAGAATTTCACCGGCGGTCGCCATTTTGAAAAATATTTCGACACCACACTTTGTGTCGCAGCCTCAAATTGAGTGTTATGCTGAAATAAAACACTCTCCGATGTTCCTTGACTATTCTGCCGCTCTCCGGAGCTGAAAAGCGATGAAAAATCACCTGTATCGCATGTTAAATGAGCGTCCGCACCGGCAGAGTCACGGAGCTCAAAAGAAAGCAGCCGTCTCTGCTGCGCGTCAAGCCACGCCCCCGTCCTTCCTGTAGGCCTTGATAGAAGGCTCCTGCCAACTACCTCATCCATCCAATCGGCTTATGCCATGACCTGCTGGCACCGGCTCAGGTAGGATATTAGGCCTTCTTTTCCTTGGCGAATAGTGCTGCATGTGCGGAGGCTCAAGATTGTCTTTCTCCAAAAATAGCAGTAAACTGCTGCACGAATGTCCAAAAATTAAATAGCCACGGGCTTTGATTTAAAAGTAAAGGAGTTGCCCTGGCCAATGCGTCTTTACTAAAGTAGGGCAACATAAAGGAAACTTTTGCTTGGTCATTTGCAAATCCCTGTGGCTTTGGTAGAAAATGTAATTGGCATTGAAAGAGATACAGGTCTCCCATACCCATCTTGGTAGCGCCAGAACAGAGGAGGCATACTGAGGCACTACTCCAGCCAGAATCAATATTGGTAGATTAGGGGAGTAGTGGGAGTAACTCAGTTTCACTGGATGACCCAGGCAAATTAATTGCCTGATTCAATTTCTCTAATAGGTAAGCATCCTCCTGGTGTGCAACTTCAAGATTGCCTTGGATCTTGCTGATAGCTTGTGCCATGACCTGTAGATGATTGACCTTAGGCTCCATCTTGTGTGATCTGGCAAACTTTCATGGACTTGGTATTGCGAGCGTGATGATGTTGAAGCCAATCCCTCCATCTACTCCAAGATGTCAACACACCCCCTTGTATGAGGTCAGGGATGGGAATGAAGCTTGAGGCTGAGAGAGAGAGAGAGAGAATGAGAGCGAGAGAGAGCGAGAGACTCCTGAAGGTTGGTTGGAAGATCCCAACTGGATTCCTAGGCACAGCATCTTGAGTCAGACTTATCAAGGTTAGGTCCCCACATACATGTGAGAGAACACAAATTACTAGGAGGTCTACACACAGAAGATAAGTACAAGAGACTAATACCACAGACTGGGACTTATCTGGTGCATACAGATGGTATGCTATACCAAGCTACGGGTGTACCATGAAACCATTACAGGAGCCGAAGATGAAGACCACTACAGGACAGGATAGGAAGGAGATTGGGTGGGAAATACAAACTCAACCAAAGGGTAAGCAAGAACATAATAAGGCACAACAGGAGAGGGAAGAAGGAAACTGAGGGAGCCACACAGGAGGGAAACAACAAATGTGCAAGAAGACGTCAAGCTGGGTGCAAACTAATGTGAGTAGTCACAAAAATGCTGCTGCCAAACAAGTGAGCTCACTGTGAGTCAGGCCTATATATTCTGACTGCCACTAGTGACTTGGAAGGAAGTGTGTGTGTGTGTACTAGTCGTCTAGTGGTTGGAGTCACAATTTTGACTCTGGTAAATGTAGTTTTACATGCCAAATGCTGTAATATGCATTGTCTTGTGTGCCATCTCTTCCAAGTTTGCCTTCTCTTGTGCCATGCTGTGTCCCATGACATGATATCCTCTACCATAAGGAATTCTGGAGGCCCCTACTCTAGCGGCAAGTGTTAGACTATCTTCTCACTGGATACCCTCTGCCTCTCTACCCTCCTTGTTCTCTTCATTGATGTCAGCATGTCTGCAAGGAAACGATTTGAGGAATCATGCGACAAGGAACTGTGGTCAGGTGAAGTTTACCAGCCATCCATTTGAACAGAAGTGAATGCCATTTATCAGATTCTCCTGACTTTTACCCTGTACAACAGAGTCAAATGCTCTTCAAATGCAAAATCTACCAGGTGTCCAAAGCTAATATGGCAAGCAGGACGGACAAGATGTTCAACATTAGCACAAGTAACCCCGCGGATTGTGCTCCGGGATTTAAATCTACTCTTGTTGACAGAGGCCTATCTTCCCGGGATGAAGAATAGGCATGCTGACCATCTCAGCCATATATTTGTATTTATGTATGTGTGTGGTATTTGTATAGCATTAACATTGCATAAAAGGCAGCAGAGAGCTCCCAGGATCACATCATGAATCTCTTCATCTGTAGGTTTGCCATTAGATCTGCCACAAGTGTAATCCCATTCCATTAATTTCCAGAGATCTGACAAAAGTGTTGCAGGAAACATTGGAGGTAATTCTGGTGGCCGTGGTGTGGCCTGTTTGTCCCAGGTTTCCTCTTCTGATGGAGTTAGCTCTGGAACACCTTCGATTTCTCTCACTGAACCATTCCCTGCTTTGCCAACATCAGCTCTATAGAGCCTTCATCTGGTGACTTTGAAAAGTTACGCTTGGAAAGAAGAGGGGGCCTCAGATGGGTTGCCCTATTCTTTCTTCCAGCATGAAGACCTTCCAGTCAGAATGGCATAGGGAGATAGGTCTTTCATCAGTTTCAATGGTTTGAGAGAGGGTGGCCTCTCCTTTCCATATTGAGTATCACCCTTCCAGTTTCTTTCACTATGCCTTTATTTCCTGAAGAGCAGTTGCTCTATCTAATTAATTGATACAGAGCTCACTATATATTTGGAGCAAGTGGTAACTTTCCACCTCATTAACCCCATACTTGTCACATTTGGTCTGGCAGTAAAGGGTAGGAAACACTCAGAGGCCAAGCTAAACAAGTAGGTGTCAGTGACCACCTCTGGTGTGACAGCTTTCTCGACCAGACCACTAGGACATGAATTGATTGGCGTCTGCTGCCACATGGGCTACTCCACATAGATTTTTTTGACCCTTTAGGTTTGGTGGATTAGTCTTATTCTGTTTGACACTCAATTATGAAGCACAATGATTGACTAAAGTCACAGTTGGTGCACCTATTCCATGGCTTGGTATTTTTATAGTTCTTGCCATCAAATGCCATGTCACTGGTCCTCGATTGTTTAAGGACATTGAAAAGGACAAAAGAAAGGTGGTGATGGCATGATTGCAAACTTCATTACCGAGTTCACAGTCCTTAGTAATGCCATCAACAAGACTGCCAGACTCCTTTAGTAGAATTCAACTTTGTACATTTGGAAATTGGCCCTTGCAGAAAGACACATGAACAACTTGCCCAGTTTACTTGAAAATAAACATGTTTTTCACTTGCAGAACTTTTGATAATCACTAAACTTATTACGTGATTGTTACAACACTTATTGGTATTGCACACTCAATTACCTAAAGATGTCCATACCTATACAGGGAAGTGGGCCCAGCTCGTGTTAAATGAGTGTGTCCTACGCAATCCATTTTTAGGTCTCGCCTAGCGTTGCAGCGCATGCGCTGCTCGCTCTGCGAGACCTCTTGTAATCGAGGAGATTTTGGAAGTGGAGTGGAAGCTCCGCCCATGCTTTTCATTGGGGCGCATCATCCTTTATGGTAAACCCTGACCTCTGATTAGAAGTGAGGCTTTTTGGTGACCGCCCTGTCTCCTTTAGGCCCCGCCCATCCGGACTCGATCGTGTACTGGCGGCGTTACACGGTCTCCTTTATAACTTCGTCCGCACTATGTTTTTTCCACTCAGTCCCGTGTTGTGTCCCGACCACCAGTTTCCGTCCCTCGCTGCTCGTCAGGCTTTGTTTCAACCCCACCCCCCTACACAAACGCTTTGACTGTTGCAGAAAGTCGTCATACTTTGTAAAGGGTGGTGCATACACAAGAATACTTTTAGTCCATCTTCAGTATTTACATAAACTAATTTCCCTGATATTTTTAGCCGTTGATCGCCGTGTTTACAATCCTCACGCATGTGGTTTTTGACAGGCTGTGCCCCGGTGAGTGCCAGTTTACAGCTGAGCGCGTCCGCGTGTGCCAGGCCCGGCTAGCAGACTCCTGCCTGTGTCGTCAGCGACTGTCTCCTTTCTGACAGACGTCGCGGCCGCAGCTTGATTGATGTGACACTGCCCGACGTTGTGCTGCAGGGATGAGAGCTCCCGTCCAAGTCTTGACCCCTTTCATTCCTGTGCTTTGAATGGAAGCTGCATTACGCAGCATTGCCATGGCTACGAATAGTAAGTAATACAACACCTCTTGGAGTTGGTTGTGCAAGAGAGCTATGAGAATACGCATCTTGGTGCTCAGTAGTGCAAACAGATTACAGCAGCGTGCGTTTAGACAATGTATGTGCTTAGAAGGTTAATTTGGCATTTCTTTCTACATGACCTTATGTAATAACACTATATTTTCCCTTGAGAGAGCTCTGCTTTATATGTGTCTGCCTTTACATCTCAGTGCGTTGTAGTTTATGCGAATCATTCAGCGGTGCTGTTTTGTGACACCTTACATTGCAGTGCAACATTATATATTGTAAACCAGTGCTTTTTTGTGGTTTGAGCTGGGTGGAACTGGTATGCACAAATCCTTGCAGTTTAACATGTAGCGTTCATAGATGCAGGAGGTGGGTAATGCTGCACTTACAAGAGAAGTGCTCCAGAGGAAGCACCTTGCAGAAAGTCTGCTCTTTCACCTTTGCCATACTCGTCTGTAAATGAGATGGGCGGCACAATGAGATTTGCCATTGGTATCTGTGTGCATTAGACTTGTGTCAGTACTCGCAGGGGCATTGATGACCTACAAGTCGTTAGGCCTTGCAGCAATGCTGATTCCCAGGCCTGGGCCACTTCTCAGTCATTGAGAGATGACATTCGTGTGATGGCGCTGCGAGCTTGTTCTGCACCAGGCTCTTTGGTGATCTGCTACAAATGGCAAAGATCAGTTAGTACAAAGAACTAGAACATAATGTAACAAGATAGTCCACAATGAGTCTGAACTCAGAAATTGCACTTGTGAACGACTGGAGATATGTCCCGGTCGACGAACCGTCTATTCTGTTAGAAAGAACTACACTGGTATCGCCCCACTTCCTGCATTACGTATACAGAGGGAAGGGCCTAGCTCGGCTTTATCCCGGAACACGAGCAACGTTATTGGCCTAGGAGAAATCCACAGACACCTTAGGAGCGAAGGGCAAAATCACCCCTGTGGGAAGGAAATCTACTGCGAGAGGTGGCCATGCTAGAGAGAGACACAACGAAGGCATTCTACAGCCTACGAGCAGAGTTCGAGCTACACCACTTGCAACTGTTCAAGAATATTCAAATACAACATGCACGTCAGGTGGAAAACCTTTATTGGGGGACAATTCCCAACTATGCGCCAGTTAAAGGGAGGTTACTGTTGGGAGATCTAGGACCGGGTGCAGTATCTGCCATTTACAAAACTCTTATTAATAACATGCCTAATGGACTCTGCAGGCTGAGGGATAAGTGTGAGGCAGACGTAGGAGAATGGGGAAGAGCTTGATTGGGAGGCTACCCAGATGCACCAGAGGGAGGTGGCTATAAGGTCTCAATTCCACCTTATACAGCTGGAATTTCCACACAAGGTCTATCATAACTGAAGCAGACTTTACAAAATGGGGAGAGCACCTACACTCCCCTGTGTGAAATGTGAGACAGCTGACCCTACATGCAGTATGGGGGTGCATAAAAGTGCAGGAATACTGGCAGCTAATATTGAATGAGTTGCACTAAGTCTTGCTGTGAAACATACCACTACACCCCTGCTTGTTAACCTAGCGATATTCAGCAAGGTGGTCCTCCCCAGACCCAAACTTCTATTTTGCACGCTCGCCCTCATAGTCAACAAGAGATACATAGCAAGGAAATAGGCGGTAAGGATGATGTCAACTATAAACCAGTGGCGGCTGACATAGATTCATATATAAGGAGGCAGAACAAGTAACCTACGAAAGCAGGAGGTGCCTCAGGAAATGTAATAAAGTGTGGCAGTGGTGGAGGCACTTCCATGGATTGGGGAAATAGTCTCACAATGGACAACAGAATGATATTGCATCCACTGCTCTGTATTCAAGTCAGTACAGCATAAAAGTAATGCTGTGACCTATTTACACTTACTCGGCTACTTACTTTGGAGGGGTACATCTGTGTAATACTGAAAGAACGTGTTAGCACTAGACCTAAAATGTAAACTAGTGGCAATGTGTGTGTTTTTCTTTTTTCTGTTTCTGTTTATTTGCTTTTGAACAAAATTGAAATAAATACATTAAAAAAACAGAGTCTGGAGTAACAAGTTAGGTCCTTCTGCGGATAATGGAAGGTGCTAGTGCCCCAGAGTATTCTGCACCACAACTGGCACACATTAATCTGTAATACCAATAGATTGTAGATTTCCTTAGTTGTGCATTTGAGTTGTAAATAAGAAGCGGGTGATGCATGAAATACCCAAAACTTGGAATCAAATTGGTTGCTAGTGAAGCATTTGCAATGCAATAGGTCTCGCATTTGCGAGAGTTTGAGCTACTGGCATTGTAAATGAGAATGCCTTTTATTTATGTGTTGGTTTTCAAAACATGACAAAAGGCATTGTCATTTATAATGCCAATAGCTTAATCTCTAGCAAATGCGAGACCTATTGCATTGCAAATGCTTGTTTATGTAGTTAACAATGGACTGGCTTATACACAGTGAAGCATTGGCATCAGAGCCCTCACTTCCAAATCTGGCCCAGTAATACAAATGGTTGGTAGGATCAGACTGAGAAACCCAAGTAACTTCAGAGGAGGTACACTTTAAAAAAGAATTTTAGACATGAACGATACTTTTTTAATGGATTTACGTTCTCATTTAATGGGATCAAGTGGGTTGGTTGCCTGTCTCAAGGGTGAAGACTCGCCTCATTCTTTCACGGGCTTCACCAAGGAAGCTTTGGACTAGGAGCAATGAAGATTACCAGTAAGTAATGAGCAGTTGTCTAACAACAACCTTCTGTCTCGCTGGAAAAGTTAGAGTAACAAATTTCGAGTTTGTAGGTTGCACTATTCCCAATCTATGGGTACCCTGCCATCTAGTGGCTGAAGTTATGTATTGCTCTTTCTTACACAGGACATCCCCTGCATTAAATGTCCTTGCACGATTCACCGGAGCTAAGTGCCATTTGTGGGGGTTCTCCACTCATGTTCCTGTCAGAGAGAGATGCGGTGTAGTGACGTGGATCCACATGCAGTCTGGAAACATCACGCGCCAGATACTTAATCCCAGGACAATGGGCAGACCAGCCAAGATCCTGAGACATCTGTTTGCTGAGGTTTATTCGCTGATGCAGCGTCTCTTCTTTTCTTAATTCTCTCCCATGAGATCTAGCGACAGGCTAGGAATAAGAGAGAGCCAGGGCGTGGGAGCGGAGCGGGATGAACGTATCTCACCGATGCTCCTAATTCTGAGGTTCCAGCTTATTTCCAACATTTCCGTCAGTGGTGAAACTCGTCACACCTACAGAGCGCTTTAAAGATGCTCACGGCGAGGTTGCCGGCCTTCCTTGCATAGCGCAAGGAAGGCCGATTGAGAGGCTATGGATGTGAAACACACCCTGCAGAGCCCAGCTGCGCTAAGGTCTGGATAAACAGCTCTGATAACCAGCTCGGGCCTGCCATTTCGCACGCACGAGTACACACCACCACCACTGGCGGGTCTGGGCTGGAATATGCATCTTTCACACTCAAATACTCTCTACTGTAGGGCTTGTGCACCACTTATTTTGTTGCCATTTTAGCTGTTTCTCTCGCACTCTTGCTTCTTCACCTGCACCACAACACCCTGGACTCACTCCGTGCACACTGCTCCACAGGCAGCTTGCAGCAGTTGAGCCTCATTCACACTGTGTATCCTGCCACAACCATCCAGCGAGTGTAGCCCATGCTCTGTGCCACCAGGGGGCGACAGTCTCTTAAGACCTGCCTCTGAGGTATGCAGAGCGAGGTTCATTTATTTATTTAATGCGATTTTATATAGTGCAAATTTTACCCAAAGGTGTCAGAGCGCTTTACAAAAGGACCAGTTACATTACATAAGGACTTCGGAGTACATGAGTTACATAAAAGATACAAACCGAAAAATTCTAAATTCACAAAAGAATGGTAGTAAGTACATACCTCTACTACAGATACTAGTGGTTAGAGTTGCATATATACAAGTTGAAAATTCACTCAAGGAAAAGATACAAACAGAAAAACTCTAAGTTCACAAAAGAATGGTAGTAAGTACATACCTCTACTACAGATACTAGTGGTTAGAGTTGCATATATACACAAGTTGAAAATTCAACTTGTCCCCATCCTGGAAAGCGAGCATGGAACCAAGCTCCTCAGCGGCCAGTATGAGGAGCATCCTATCCAAGGCCCCCCCCCTCTGCATCATGGAGGCCACCCTAGTGGTGCTGGAACAACTGTCCGCGCGGGGGTGCTACCATCCACGCTACAACACTGGAGTCATTGGGATTGTGAAAAATACTAACGTTTTGCAAGTAACAAGTACAACGAATGAACCACACCCATTCCGTAGAAGAGTGGTCGAGGTGTGGTATGTGGCCCGTGGTGCCTTTTGGAGTATGCTGTTGCCAATATATCCCTAAAACATGGTGTGGTCGTGCCACTGCCATTTACAGACAGCAGTTTCTATTGAAATGGCAACAAAAGCTCGCACAGGCATGCATTTTTACTGGTATAACTATATAGCGGAGAAATTTTGTGAAAAATGTGTGGACATTGGGTTTCATCCGCTATTTATCATTTGGACATCATTAAGTGAAATGCAGCCGCGGCCCGTGCAGGTAAGAGGGGTGGGGTGGGGTGGTGGGCCAGGTGAGGGGGGATTTCGACAGACGATGGCGAGGGAAAACTAATTATTTATTTAATTTTCCCTCATCATCGTCCGTCGCAATCTCCCCCCCTCCCCAGCCGGCCCACCGCTCTTACCTGCACAGGCCAGGGCTGGTGAAATGTCTTGATTTGGTTTGATCCTATTAACATCTTTGTTACTATCACACAACAGAATTGCTTCGTTTGTGCTTTCCTAGCTGCTGATATATTTTGAAATCTTTGTGCAGTTCATTCATAGTTATGTACAATTTGTTGTGTGTTGATTGTTAGAGAGTTCACTTTACAAAAGTCTCTAACTTTGCAGTCAAGAAAGGAAAGTAAACAGTCGAGTCTCAGCTTCCTTCAAAATGCTGTGGTCTAGTCAGTCACTGCACTCTGGGGCAAGCTAGTCTTTCCTTTCGCCTACAGCACAATTAGGTGCACTTCTCCCTCAGTGGGTGCATTTCTAGTGACTACGTTTCTCACAGCTCTGGTGAATTGAAGGGGTTACACGTGGAAGTTGAGAAAGTATCCTTTTGAAGGCACCCCTCAAAACAATCTCAACTGGAGAATGTCTTTCTGGCTTCTCCAACCTCCCAGTGGTTGAGCACAACTCACACAATGTGAGGCAGAGGTTGAGGAGGAGAAGGCCCCAGTTCGATAAGCAAAGGATCAGAGTGCAAGACGAAAGCAACAATGTGATGGGGGAATGCTTGAATTAATCTCAGTTAATGGTAATTCTCTGGACTGCATTCCAGTACATTATTTTTTTTATCCATTATGCCACTTTAGCCAGTGACTAGACATGTGCAAATCAGCTTTGCCCTGCCCCAATAGGCACAGCTCAGTTCGAACTGCCAGGCCAGGTCCCCTCTAGACAGGCACACAAGCAACCCCAGTTAGGTCTACTTAGGCGTTATCAGTGAGGTGTTGGTTGAGTCCTATCACACAGTGGGCACAGGGCCTACGTCTCTGAAACCCGTTACACTTAAGTTGCTGCGCAGAGGATATCAAGTGTGGTCCTTTGTGGGACACCCTAATTTCAACACGTATACCCAGACGTGGGTCCCTTGCTTAGAGCGGCACAGGGATACCTAACCGAAGACTACATTTCCATCTTTTTACATCATTTCCCGTCTTGAGGGGACCTTGCTTGGTAGTTCTGGATGGCCGTACCTATTGAAGCAGGAGCAAGGCTAATTTGCATATGGTTGGTCTCTGTCTAGACTAGCAAAGGAGACAAGCAAAAGATGAAGCAGATGCAGCCACTACCAGAGGCTGAGATTAATTCAAGCATTCCACCCATCATCTTTTTGATTTCCACCGTGCGAGAAATAAGCAGGAAGGGTTACAATCCCTAAGTCGGTATACTATTCCACCACTCTCCAGTACGAAGGAGGGATGGGAAGGGGAGTAGATGGCCTGAGGCCACAGCCCAGTCTGCACCCACATGCCTTAATATGGGGGTCCTGCTTCAGATTTTCCTCTACAGACTGAGGTATAAGCAAGTCCACCTTCCTCTTTCCGTAAGTGGATCCTTGAGGCACACTATGGCATGACTGGTTCTTCCCCCACGATTCTAGCCATGAGTGTTCCAGAAATCCATCAGGCCAGCAAACTGTCTACAGTGGGTAGTTAGATGCATACATTTGCAATTTTACATTAGCTGAACCTCCGCCACACAGAATCAAGACCACACAGGGTGCATTTGATCCCTCCCATCAGTCACAGCACACAGCCAACCAGGCGTTGTAGATCCATTCTTTCGGATTTAAAAACAAAAAAAAACATTTTTATTGCCATTTGTAAAAGACAGCGTTCAGGTTCATACACTGCCACGATATAGAAATCAAACCACAATAGGATCCACCGAAGGTATTAAAGAAATCCCATGTTTAAACAAATGGGCATCAAACAAACCGAAATACATCCCATCGGGCAATATAAACGAGAACATTACAATTTCGGTGGATTAAGCTTACAAGTATATAAATTATATCAGGTTAGTGGATAATTGTGATGTGTAGGCCAGCCGTAATGGGACAAAAATAATCTGTAGTCACCTTCTCATGTATAGGATACCTGGGGGTGCACAATACTAAAATAGTCAACTATTTAAACCCATAGAACCAGTTCAGGGATGTCATGAGATTAATGTTCTAGGGATGATTGAAATGGAGTGGACGCAGGAGGGGGGAGGAAAACTCCGAACTCAACTCTCAGACTCAAATGTCGGCATGTTTTTGCCGTGTGGAGGAAAAGCATGGTGGAATCCAGGGGGAAGAAGTCCTCACAGTTTAAGTCTATGTCTGATATGTGTGGGGTACCTCCAAGAAAGTCCATTCCTCACCCAGAGCACCTATCTATCCGTCATTCAGTCGTATGCCTCTGTGGCTGCATACCTCTCTCAGCAAGTGTATCATCTTGGTCATCCAAGCTGTCCACTGCTTCTCTCTCCAGATGCTCCCAAGTGTCTAGGACCTCCGCCCACAATCCGGTTATGGGACATCTCCGCAGTCCCCGAGACTCCTCGCTAAGTAGCACCCATCCCTTAGCTCCAGCCCACTGGCTAACATCCCTCACCCAGGTTCCAACCACTGGCTGGGCCCTGGACTTCCAGGCCATTGCTATCCTCCTTTTAGCTAGTGCCAATGCCAGGTCAAGAAATCTAGTTCCCACCTTCCTTTTTGATGGCCGAGGAAAGAGCCTCAACAAGCAAACCTCTACGGAGGGTTCAAGAGGTCGTCCCTGCATGGCTTCCAAAGCAGCCACGACCATGTTCCAGAAAGGGTGTTTTATATTCACGAGTTAGGCCCATGTAGCGAAGCAGCCTATTTCTTACATTGCTCTAGAAAATAACATTTCAACTGTGAACTTTTGCACACATTTGCATGCACGACAATGTTGGTATAGTTTCTCTGAAACTTCTTTGTTTATACATCCAGCTTCGCACAACATTATCACGATGCTTTGAACATCATGTACTAGGCCTCTCTACGCAATAGGTACAAAAGTGCTATCTACATATCCACAACATCACTAATCTAACGTGCACATCGCGAAGACTGCTTTTTATCATAAATATTAGGCATCCCAATAGATTGGTAGGGGCGGCACTTCTACTGACACTGAAGATCTATGTATGCTGAGAATCCACCACGCACTGGTCTGACATTCCGAGAGGGGTGCCCAACTCGAGACCAAGACGGGGTCCTTCACTCTATCTGATCAGGTAATGGGGTTGGATTGTCCCTTGGGGGGATTCTTGGCTCTCCACCCATACACACTATAGGTACACTCAGAGTAGGGTCCGCTTCGTAGGAGTACGTTAGATCATCATATTGCATATATGCCTGCATATATTCATTGCTTCAGCACCCTGGTAGAAATGTATCTACTGTTCACTCTTTTGGTGCTTCGAATCTCCTTTATATGCTTCTGTCTCCTAATCATTGCACCACACGTATCTATGCAAGAATAACGTTGGTTTAATAAATATTATTGAAAACGTCCCACTGTGTATTCACTGTATATTTCTCTGCGAACAAGTGAGCACGAGTGACTGAGCGAAAGGTACTGTATTGTTTCCACGATTCCTGAGTGATCAGGGTTGTCATGTTCAGTGGCTGCCAGAGTCTATTCGCTTCCTGGTAAGGTTAGGGGGGCTTACGGTGGCACTGTGAGCAAGCTGGTCTATAGGCCAACATATCCAGCGGGGGTGTCTGGAATGAGTCTTGACACCAAGCCTTTTAGTTTATATTGTCCAAACAATGCGCAGATCCTACGGATTAGTAGGAACTACACGACAGACACAGTCCAGAACATCCCCAGATCCATTCTTTTTGATAAGTATTTTTGCGAATATATTTTCATCCCACATGGTGTTGGTTTCCTTTCTGTCCATCTTGAGAACTAAACTTAGGGCCTTGAACTAGCCAGACCCTCAAAGTTCTGCAGGAGTCTGATTCGGACTCAGCCCAGTTTCCTGTGTCTACTGCTCTGTTAAATGCACAAGTTGCTCTTAGATCGCTCCTCATACCAGTTGCCCAAGAATCAGTCCATGTATCTCTTACCCCATCACCCATCTTGTCCTGCTTCGGTGTCAAGCCTGCTCTGGTCTCTCCATCAAGACCCTGAAGTCACAAAGGGGACTCACCTCACCTTCAGAGAAACATTCATCTAAGGAAGCAGAGGCTTGCAGCAATGCTGTGACCAGTGGATTTGGTTCCTCCTAAAGTATTTTGCTTCCCAACTAGGGCATTTCAGGCGCAGTCCATTGAGATACTGTCTCCAATACCTAGCAGAGGGAAGAACTATGCTCTAGTGGAAACCTCGTTCCTATGCCAAAGTCTTTGATCCCCATTTTCATCAAGCAATCACAGAAAATTTATAGGACTGCACGTTCAGCGCCTGCAATCTCAAAATTTCGGGCAGGTAACAGAGCACTTCCAAGGTCAACATAATGGCTATTACTTAGACCATCCCCTAAACTTAGTATTTTGATTTAATAGTTTATCCTTAAAGAGCAAAGTTTCATCTTTGTATGTGACTATTGAGGCAAAACGTCTAGCGAATTAGAGGAAACAATACCAGTGGTCTCTCCTTCTGGCAGATTAATGTTAGTGTGATAAGCACTGGGATGAACGTATGGCATGGGTTTCCCCTTTGCTACCCAAGCATGTTCATGAGTACAGATTCATGCACAAACTTGGCAAGAAGGTGGCTTAGCAGAAACTGCTGGTGCCCCGGTAGATCATCAACACTGCTGCACATTCCATGACCACTGGCAATGCATGATGTGCAAGGCTTGGCTGAAGACTTTGATATTAAATGGCCCAGGACAAAGTTATAAACTTGCTGTTAAAAGTAAAGATACCTTTTTTAACACTTCAACAGATGAGGTGCAAATTCAATGGACGCCAAATAAATCACAAACACTATCTAGGGTTTTAGATATCTTCAACCATCCATCTTAGGGAATGCAGGTCACTCTAGATATTCACGATTCTGATCAAGGCACACATTTAACAGTTCAGCAAAACCACAGGTGGTGGTCAGTGAACTCAAAGTATGTATGTTTTCACATCCTAGTATATCAAAACCACAGGCATATTCTCAGCTTTGCCATAGCGTACCAGCATTCCCCTTTCAATATACCATTCTTGGGCCTGATTGCACTTCCAAGCATGTTCACAAAACTGTTAGACATCAAGTTCTTCATTTGTGAACTTCCAACTTAGCATTCATCAAGTTGGAGATTCATCAGAATAACATACTCCCATCCCTTCCATTTGCGGGTCTGAGAATTTGTCAGCCTCATCTGACTATACCTCATCTGACTATAAAGGCATGCCTTTGCGTGGTCATATCTAAGGTGGCAAATATATACACAAACAGTACCACAGCGCAGCACACTTCTATGTCCAAAAATGGGATGTCATCTATTCACTACTACTCTGCCAATTGGTGAGCCATTATGTCTTTCTTTTGGAGTCTGTGGGGACGGAAAAGTGCTCTGCATGGTTAAAGGCGTGCACCCCTGCTCTGAGTCCCTAACTGTACTGTTTCCTGGATCCCTAATGCTGATTGTTTTGTCATAGGTAAACACCGATAATGCGTGTGTGCCATGACATAGGCCTGTCTCACGGATTACGGTCTAGTTGGACCAGGCCCAAAGTGATACCCAATAGTGGGGGCAGGCTACCACAATAACCAGAAGTTAAGTAGAACAAGTGTGATAGTGGCAGCATACCGAGTAATGATCAGTAGTAGTGAACAGGACCTTTTTACCCTGTGTCACAGGAGTGAGGCCTACAAGCTCACTAATTTTAAAAAAAAGTTTTGCACTGTGTTCTTACCTCAACCTTGCCTGCATCAGGTAGATGTAAAGTGATGTGCAGTGCAGGAGTAGTGATTCTGCGCGGGATGTATGTGTGCCTGGAAAGGGTACAGTACAGGGATTGAGCAATACTGTGTAGGACATGTGCTCAGTGCAAGTATGCCTGCAAGGAATACATGACATGGAAGATGTAGTGCTGTGCAGTGCGTAAGCAATAAAAGCATATGCTGGGTGTATGTGTGCTAACATGAAGTACATAATACATGAAGGGTGAAGTGTTGTACAGATCACACATGGTGGGTGTGTGTGCTGGCCGAGTGTGTGTTTGCAAATAACACACCCTGGTACAGTTTAGAAAAGCTTCAGTGCTGAACAGTGTGCGCAGACTGAATGTGTGTACTGAATGTATGTGTGCTTGTAATGTTACAATGCATGGCTGTAACAGTGCTGGACAGTAAGTTTGCTGTGACTGTACACTGAGTGAGTGTGCCTGAATTGGTACATTACTTGGAGGACCCTGGGTTCCCCTTCGGGAAGCCCAGACCTGCCTGGTGAAGACATGAAGATGCCCCCAGACAGATTTGTGTATTGCTGTATTCCTGTGAGCTGGGTGGAACACACTGGAGGAAGGGAGCCTCCCTTTACACTTCAAAAGCTTGCTCTTTGATTCAGTGATAGATTACATGGAAGGGGCCTGGACACATCTCAGGTAAGGAGATGGGGCTGATGGGGGAATCATACATACTAGGGCTGGGAACCTACGATTAACCTTTTGATGCATATATAACTGAGGCTGACATCCAGGTGTGAACTCTGGTCAATCCCATGAATTGTGTTGTGGGCCAATCAGCTTCGCAGTCTTGCCTGCTGTGACAGCCATCCTTTCAAGGGGAAAGAAGAAAAAGAGAAGAGGACACTTCAAAAGAAGCAGAACCCCAACATAAAACTTCAAAGACACAGACCCTAAATCACAATCTGATGTCTGGAAATTGACTATAAGAAGGGGAGGTTAAGACCCCAAACTTTGTCAGACGGGCTGTGTGAGAAGGGGAAACTCTGCAAGACTTCTGCCTGTGACCAGGACTGGGGGCAAAGGCCTGCTAGTCTCCCTGCTGGGTGAAGGACATCACCCAGGAAAACCAATACCACCTGCCCTGGAGCACCAGCGCCAGCCTGCTTGCCAAGACCAGTCTGCCCTGTGATGAAGCGGAGAGCTATGGAGGGAGCGAGGTCCAGTGGGGAGCCCTGTCGAGAGGACTCCCTGAGCGAGGTGTGAGGGAATGGCTGCGCACCGATCAGGTTGTTGCTCGTGTGCAGTGTTGGTTCAGCAACCCTCGTATGTTAGGAGAGGACCGTTCTGCTGCGGTAACCTCATATGCCAGAAGCAGCCACCGATGAAGTTGCTGCTGAAGGAGTGCTGAGACTCGTAACAACGGTGGTGGAGGCGTTTACACCAGAGGCGTCTGAGTCCGATTTACCAAGTACTTTGGCAAGACCATATGCCAGGCGGTCTGCTGGTATCTACATTGCTAAGAAGTTTGAGTCGTCGCCCAAGGAAAAAGACTGAATCTGCACCTGGCAGGTTGAGTCCCCATAACAAGAGAACTACCCATGACTGACCCCCAAGGACTTGCAAAGGATGCCACAGGTGACAATGGAAGAAAGGATTAGGCCCCCTCCTGCTGGGGAAGGCTGACTTCCTGTGTCTTCCTGAGCCGGGAGCTTCTACCATAAGTGGAAAAGCCATGAGCCCGCTCAAGAGGGACAGCCTGTGCCATCGGGTGCTGCTGCATGGGCCGCAAGCAGCCCGACTTCTCTGAGCAAGATCAGAACTCGCGGGTGTCCGCACTAAGGACATCCGCTGCAACACTGAACATACCCATGCTGCAGGAGAAGGTAAGATGTGAACTGGGCCTGTTGGGCCCTGGGGGGCTCGCTACTAATATGCTACAGCAACATAGACTCTTTTGACTAATTCCTGAAAAATCAAAGAGGAACTCTTGAGTACCATTAGTGAATGGGGAATAACCCCGAGCACGCTACAAGGAAGAGGGTGGGACAGGGATTTGCCTGACAACTACTAGCGCCTCAAGGGAGCTGTGTTATTGCTTGAGCATATAGTTATTTCTTTGCATGTGTAGACTCAGAAATAAAATGTTTATTTTTCTTATAAAAGCAAGTATTTGACTGGAAATTGATTTATGGATTGTACTATTTGCACTTTCAGTTATGAGTTGTGTTCACTGATCTGTATCGACCTATCTCTACATTTACCCGCGCCCTCCTGAGGAGGCCTTTGACTGCTCATCCACAGTTACCACTGAGAGTCAAGTGCAGAAGGGGTACTTGGCCCAGTTGCTCAGGATCCATAGCAGGTTGGGCCCTGGGACATCAGGAGTAAAAGGCCTCAACCACCTTGGTTGGGCCCCATGGCCCTCTGGAAGGGGTTCAGACAGACTCCCATCTTGCTGGTGCCAACCCGAGTAAGTACCTTTACGTATCCCATGAGTGGGACCTCAACAGGGTATTCCTATCCATGTTCATGGAAAGCAGTCAACTGAATACAGATGCACTTGAAACACACCTCAATTTGAAACAATACTTTTGCCTCCTGATGGGCAGGGCTCCATAATCACTGATGGAAGGTCTCTTGAAGGACTGGTTGGAGGATTCTGTATGACGTCACTAACCCTCTTTGGTCTAAGGGCCCTTCAAGCATTAAGAATATCTATAGGTGCTCAGCCATCCTAGTGCCCCATCTTGGCCACAGCAATTCCGGTTCACAGACATCCTGCATTTACTTTAGGGGTTGGCCTTCTGACTTCCCCTGACCCAAGATCTCCTAGCCGAGGGGAAGTTTCACTATCTCTCTCTAAAACTTTGCAGCTCAAGCACCTTTGCAGATAAAAGCTTCTTCTCTGCCAACCTTGACATACTGTGACTGCCAGGAAACCCACAACCAGTTCCCCAAAGAAGTGGATGAGTTTCTGCTATGGACCCTGTATAAAATAATCAAACCTTTTACCTGTTCTATAGGTAATGTAATTGTATTTGCAGGTACTTAGAGTGACCAGCCACAGAAGTGGACACTTTCAAAATCTATTTGGCTGGACCTGAAATAATTAGAGACCTGATTTAGAGATTGCCTGACTTACTCCTGAGCACTGCCGGTTGGTAGATGGTAAGGGTGAGTGGTGCAGCTCTAGTTTCAGTTGTTCAAGGTGAGGACGTTTATTAGCAGTGCTTGTCCTTCTGTCTCTCCTAGATTGAAGTTTCTGGAATATGATGGCCACCAGGTGCAAAAAACATACACTTCATTGTGCCCATGTTTACATACTCCTGCTTAGAGTTGGACCCATTGCTTTGCACAAATGCTGTGACTGGAGAGCACCCTGAAAACTACATTTGACAGACTGTTGTAATTTGGCAGCATTTAAGTTAAGCATTAGCTGAAGACAGCCTGTATTTAGAGGCTAAATTGTCCGCTTTGTGGAATCCATTTTGTATTTCTGGCAGCCATTTTGGCTGCCATGTGCTACCATGTGCTCGCCATGTGCTCTGTCCTACCTTTCTGTCAACTGCTCTTGAAATCTGCCTAGAGACAAGTTATATTTAGTTCCTCTTGCTTTGCACATGCTCAGTTGAGCTTGCAGCTGTTCCGAGTTTATAAATGTCAGGATGTGTCTACTAAAAGTAGAAACTGTTAGCTCCACCCACTTGTCGACTGTGCATTCTCTGTATGACCTTATATGTACCTAAAACCAGCATTTGTGTTAGTACCGCCTTCATTTGAGCCCCTGTGTGGGTATAAAAGGACCAGGATCCTTCCATTCAGTGTGCTACTTCATGCATTACTGAAGGGTGATGTGCGAATGTTAGCTCCACCTCATGAGGTTTAATAAACTCTGTCTTTTATATTTCAGTTTCTGTGCCAACTTCTTCCTAAGTGTCTGAGGACTCTGTGCAGAGAAGGGAGAACCCCTAAGCACTGGTAGGCCTTGCTGAGGCTCACTACAACAAATTGGCGCTTCCAACGTGGGACTCATCAGCGACTCGGATGCCCGAAGGACTGGTCGCGACGAAGGATTGGAATCTCGCTTTTGGACGCGATCGCTGCCTGAGGAGACCTGAGTCTTGGCACCCACGGCGTTTTCCTTTCTTTCTGATCTGACCATCCCGGCGGCGCCGGTCCTTGACTGAGATCTCTTCTGTTGATTCGCCGTGCAGTGACCATTTGGTCGATTTGAGAACTTGGCAGTTGGAACCTGGACACCATTTGATTGGTAAGAGCCGTTTTGCGGCACTTGCTGTTGGTTTGATGCCTTTGATTGGTAAGGTAGTTTTAGTAACACTTACTGTGGCTTTGTTTGTATGATTGGCCAATTTTGGAATCTGTTTTGTAATTATATATGTATTGCAATACATATAGGCAGGTAATGAGGAGAATTTTCTCTATTTACAATTGTTTGAACAGCGCAACGTAAGAAAAGTACCTTAAGCGCTACTTTGATTATAATACTGCATATTTTGCACTATTTTTTGGCATGCCTGTTTTCAGCACACTTCGTAGGATGTGTTGCTTTTGTAGTGGTACCAATTTGAGACTTGACGAAGCACAACCAGCCCCCCCGGAGGGGACGCCTAATAGGGATATGTATATTAAGTATGGTATTTCTTCTATAATGTACTGCACGTTATGGAACAAATATACTAGTAAAGATCCTGAGTTGCGTTGGCCTATGTATGGGTCATTTGATTTGCGAAAGATTCAGTATGTGGAACAATGTATGTTTAAACACAAGACTAGGCAAGATATGTTTGATTGTGTGCGAATGTGGGAGAAAGAAGTGCGTGAGCGAATGAAGCGTGAGCAAGCCTTGATTGACAAAGAACAGCGAAAGACCATTTATGCGAAAGCATTAGAGTTAAAAAACAAGGAGATGAGAGAAATTAAAGAGAGGGAAGATAGGGAACGCCATTTACAGGTAACTGGCCAATATGCTGTTAGGCAGCCCCTTTATCCTATCCTTAATAAACCGCAAGATGATTTCCTGTTATTAGATCGTTCTCCACCTCCGTATATTTTTTCTTCTGCTCCTCATGAGTCAGATGAGGACTCTTTTCAGACCAGGATAAAGCTCGAGAAACTCGTTCCATGCTATCTGCTGAGCGTGCATCTGACATTAGATCTACTGCACGTAAAGCCGTTCGTAGTACTACCACTGCTTCTGAACTTTTAGATAGTATAAAAGGATGGCAGGAAAGGGAGCAAATATATTTTACCGATACATTTGCTGCAGAGGTTATTGAACAATTTAGGAAGTATTCGGTAGAAATGGAGCCCGATGATGTAGCAACTGATTGTAAACGATTACGTGACGGTCTTTTTGTCTTCTCCCAGGTGGCTGACACGATCAGACGCTTGGTTAAACTGCGTGTTGAAGCAGCCCGTTTGCGAGAGGAGAAAAAGGCAGCAGAAACAGCTGCACTAGCATCTCAGATCAGCATGGCACAAACTTCTACTCCTGAAACAGATAAGAATGCTGTAATTCATGTGAAACCCATGCGGGAAGCCGCGCCTTTATATGTTCCTCCTAAAGGAACGGGTACAGAGGATGATAAGACTTCTCTTAATGCGAAAGGGTACTTTATTTATAATTGGGTTTACACTCCTTGGAATAGAGCAGATGTTATGGCCCTTAAAAATGCATTGCCTGACCCGCGAAAGAATCCAGCAGCCTTTTATGAGGAAGTTGAGGGTGCAATCAGCTCTTGTACTATGACTTTGTCGGATATTGATTTGTTTTTGGATTAATATTACCACCTGATATGTGGAGAACTGTGCGCAAAATAGATGATAATGCGACATTTGGAGCATTGTGGAAAGATTTAGAGCGGTTAGATGAAGATAGAGAACCTGCAAAGAAACCGTGTCAGTTAATTTTAAATCTTCCGGCAGCTATATTAGTTAAGTTAAAGACGATCATTCCCCCTAAAAAGATAGATTGGACAGTGCTAGCGTCTTGCAAGCAAAAGGTAGATGAATCAGTTTCTGACTTCTTCACACGCTTTGAAGAAGCATTTCACGATTTTAGTGGCCAGTCATTGACAGATGACACGGGTAGGCATCTGTTTGTCGATAAATATGTCGCAAACCTTTTGCCAGGAATAGCTAGTCGCTTAAAGGCCAGTGAGAGCTCATGGACTACATCTTCTCCGGTTTCCCTTTTAACTATGGCCCAGTATTATGAGCGGCAAGAATTAGAAGCCAAAGGTAATGAGGACAAAAAGTCTAAAGAGTTGAAAACAAAGGTTATGTTGGCTCAAGCTTATGGTCCGCCTTCTAGAGATAATGATAGAGGTGGACGTGGATCTTATGGTTTGTCCTTTCCTTCCTCTGCCCGTTCGAATTTGTCTGTTGATCAGTGTGCGTACTGCAAAAAATTTGGACATTGGCTTTCTGATTGTCCAGTGCTGCGTGCTCAGCAGAATCTACGTGGTCGGGGACAAATGAGAAATCGTTCAGGATATCAAGGGCCTAGAGGAAGCGCGAATGATCGTGCTCGGTTTGATGCCAATACACGTGGGCAGAATGGGTTTAACACTTTTGATAGAAGGAACCAATATCAAATGTCTGACTATGTGCCTTCTGATTTTCAAGATTCTGCTTATGCATAGGATTGCCTAGGACGGGGTAAGGAATCAGTTGAAGTTCCAGTAGATCAGAGGGGTCCCTATGTTACAGCACATGTTTTGGGTTCTACTGATCAGTTTCTGGTTGATACAGGAGCTACTCGTAGCGCCTTGTCTAAACAATTGGTTCCAAGGGCTCCCCTGTCTGGCTTAACCATTACATCGATAGGTTTCGATGGAACACCTTCCCTTAGCCCATTGTCACAACCACTTGCATTCAATGTTGATAAGTTTACTGCTCCATGTCCGTTTTTGCTTTCTCCAAACACACCAGACAATATTGTGGGTCTTGATATGCTTAAATATTTCAGGGCTACGATAAGGTGTTCTCCGGAAGGAGTACGGGTTATTTTGAATGACAACTACCCTATGATTGAGAGATCTTGTATTGTTAAAGAGGACATTGCACTAGCCTCACTCCCTAGTACTTTGTGGGCTACTTCGGATACTGATGTAGGGCAAATGGTTATTCCACCAGTACATATTAGTGTCAAGGAGGGCGCTTTATTGCCAAGACTGCCTCAGTATAAAATTTCTCGAGAAGGAGAAGAAGCACTCACACGTATTGTACATGATTTAATTAAGGTGGGGGTTGTGGAAGAAGTTCCTTACAATATTTGCAATAGTCCGATTCTTCCCATTTTGAAAAAAGATACTGACACTAGGATTTATAGATTTATTATCGATTTGAGAGAAGTCAACAAGATTGTAGTACCACAGTACCCTGTAGTCTCTGACATAACGACATTGCTTACCCTGATCCCTCCAACAGCAACTACATTTTCTGTAATTGATCTGAAGAACGCTTTCTTCTCGATTCCTATTCATCCTGATAGCCGATATTTGTTCGGTTTCACTTTGAATAATAGATCATACAGATTTTGTAGAGTTCCTCAAGGCTATACTGAGAGTCCTAGTATTTACAGTCAAGCATTGAAGAGACAGCTTGATTCCTTTACCTTGCCTAAAGGAGTGGCTCTCATACAATATGTCGATGACATCTTGTTGGCAGCCGATACACCTGAGCAGTGTGAGAAATGCACTTTGTCTTTGCTTTCTTTTCTTGCTACACACCACCATAAAGTATCACGAAAGAAATTGCAATATTGTAGACCGAAGGTGACCTATTTAGGACACCTTCTGTCTAAGGAGGGCCGTGCACTGACACCAGATCGCATTCAAGCAATTTTAGACACCCCAGTACCTTCCACGCAGAAAGATGTCCGTGCATTCATTGGTCTGACTTCGTTTTGCAGGCAATGGATATTGGGTTTTTCACACATTGTTAAACCCTTGCTAGCACTTTTGACTAAAAACACTCCGATCCCCCTTCCATGGACAGATGAATGTCAAAATGCTTTTTGTCAGTTGAGACAAGCTCTTTGCTCTGCACCAGTGTTAGGCACACCAGATTACACGAAGGCTTTTACACTCTATGTACATGAGAAAGAAGGATGTGCATTGTCAGTTTTAGTACAGACACACGGGGACAAACAGCGTCCTTGTGCATACCTTTCTGCAGTTCTTGACCCTGTTGCTCGTGCATTGCCTGGGTGTTTCCGTTCAGTTGCAGCGACGGCTGTGTCCATACGTCAGAGTGAAGGGATAGTTTTGTCACACAAACTGTTGGTGCTAGTACCCCATGCAGTAGATGCCCTTTTGAATCAGACTAAGACTCAGCACTTAACTAGTGCTCGTTTGACAGGATACGAATTGACACTGCTAGCACCTCATATTACCTTGAAAAGATGTGCGACACTGAACCCAGCCACTTTGTTGCCATATCCTGCGACTCAGTCTCAGTCAAAGGAGCCTCACGATTGTATATTCCTTACTGAGGAACAGACAAAGGGTCGCATCGATTTGCAAGATACGCCCCTTCCAGATGTAGATGGGGAACTGTGGGTTGATGGGTCCTGTTTGAAGTTACCAGATGGCGCGACTTCAGCTGCTTATGCAATTACCACGCTTGAGACAGTAGTGGAAACAGCTCGCATACCTCAGAAGTCAGCTCAAGCAGCTGAACTAATAGCTTTGACACGAGCGTGTGAGCTTAGCACTGACTTGTGTGTGAACATTTACACGGATAGTCGCTATGCTTTTGGAGTGGTTCATGATTTTGGCCTACTCTGGAAGGAAAGAGGCTTTCTTACATCCCATGGGATGCAGATAATGCACGGAGAGTTAGTGCATAATCTCTTGACTGCACTTACATACCCAAAGAAAGTTGCTATTATGAAGTGTAGCGCACACAAGAAAGTGACTGACAAAATAGGACAAGGCAATGCCTTTGCAGACCGCGTAGCCCGTGAGACTGCGATGCAGCGAAGCACTACACCCATGTACGTAGTGAAATCACAAGCTGAGCGTTGGCATGATGCTAGAGAGGAAGTATTGGATATACAGAGATCTGCTTCTGTGGAAGAGCTTGAGCAATGGTCTAAAGAAGGAATATTAGATGATGAGGGTTGTTGGCGTAACAAAGAAATGAATAAGTGGAAATTGCCTGCGGCCTATTTACAACCTATGGTTCAAATGGCACATGGGCTGGCACATGTTGGAGCTCTAGCAATAACTAAATTGCTTACACAAGTTTGGGAGCATCCTGAAATTGCTAGCACAGCCAAAAGGGTAGTACAGTCCTGTTTGATCTGTTGGCAGTATAATCCTGGAAAAGGGACACGAACTCCTACAGGAGGGTTTGCTACACCAACTGCACCTTTTGAAGTTTTGCAGATGGATTACATCCAACTCGAACGCTGCAATAATCTGAAATATGTCCTAGTGGTGGTATGTGCCTTTAGCAAATGGATAGAGGCATACCCTACGAAGGATAATACTGCTCTCACCACAGCAAAGGTGCTTCTAAAGGAGTTTTTCCCTAGATACGGTGTTTGTAAACTTTTGTGGAGTGACAATGGACCTCATTTTATTGGGCAAGTTGTTGAGCATGTCCTGAAAGGATTAGGGATCAAACAGAAATTCCATACAGTTTTCCACCCGCAATCAGCAGGATTGGTGGAAAGGTATAACGCTACTCTAAAAACAAAGTTGGCGAAAATACTGGCTTCCACGTCTCTAAAGTGGCCAGATGCCCTACCTTTGGCATTGTTGTCCATAAGATCGGTGCCACATTCACGATCAGGTCTTACCCCCTATGAGGTGGTGTTTGGGAGACCAATGAACATTTGGGGAATTCCTAAGCCACGCCCCATACATGATGTTCCTTGTGTTCTGATGAATGATTATTTGGCACAGTTAACTGACAGTTTGATTTCTATTCATCAACAGGTTCGAGAAGCTCTTCCTGACAGATCTACAGGTGAGGCCCACGAACTCCGTCCTGGTGACCATGTAATGGTCAAGGTCTTTGACAGATCGAACAGCTTGGAGCCAAGGTGGCGAGGACCAGAGCAGGTGCTCCTTGCGACAAGGACAGCAGTTCGAGTGACAAACAGAAAGAATTGGATCCACAGCACACACTGCAAACGTGTGTCGCCTGCCTTGGTGGAACCTGCTGTGTTGACCGACCATCGAGAGATTCTGGAGACGGAGAAAGGCCAAGCTATCTCACCTGACGAATCTGCGGAAGTCTTCCCGGACCACACGATCACTGGAGTATCCAGATATCAATTGAGACCGAGGAAAGGATCTGCAGTTTTGAAAAAGACTGGTTGAGCTACCACCCTGGGTTAGTGAAATGGAGAGCCATTGTGGCAAGGGGAGGGGGATCAGCCCTGTATTAGTGTAGTGACACCTACTTTGGCCCATGGTGAAGAAATCAGCGGCTGCCCAGGGAGAAGAGCTCCAACGACTGTTTTCAACAAGTTTTCAGAAAGATCAATCATTACTGTTGCTAAAATGAAAAAACAAATCATTTGTGCTGTAGGGTTTGTTGTTGCTATGGTGGCTATGGCAGCAATTACGTGGTACATCGAGAAGGTGGCTCCTGTTCGACAGCTTTTTGTTGCCACTACGCCAGTACCCGTGGAACACCACTACTTTACTCTTCCTTACCATGAGCAAAAGCATCGACAATCTTACCTGAACAATACTTTTATCCAGATGTTGCACCATACTCACAATGCTACGAATACTACCAACTGTTGGGTGTGTGGGATGATACCTGCACATCAAAAGAAAGGAGGAACACCTTTTATTCCTCTTCCATTTTCTCACAATGGTTCTTGTCAAGCTTGGTATGCGCTCTTATTTGCATATGGAAAGCCTTCAGTAGGTGGGATTATATTTCAACTTAATAAAGTGTGTTATCAAAATAAAGAAGGTTATCCACAAGCCAAAGGGACTAAATGGGAATGGGAAGAGTATCAACCGGACAATATTTCAACACCATATGTTTTCACAAATGTGAGAATAATAAAGAACATTGGACCTTTTGTGATTTCTGTGACAAAAGCTAAAGCAGATTTGTGTATTTGTAGTGTTGGAAGAATTCCAGTGGGGAGGAGCGAGTGTACTGTAATCCTGACCATTGAAGGTGCCAATAAGAGCACTTTCACAGCCTCGCATAACACGTATTTTGTGTGCGGAAATAACGGATATTATCAATTACCTGTTGGGTGGTCAGGAATCTGTTATGTATCTTTTCTGTTGCCCCCTGTGTTTCTGGCACCTGCATTGTATCACCGTGATTTTAAACTGTACAATGACATTTCCACAAACAGAAATAAGAGGACAATAAGTATGGATGAAGTTGACCAAACCGACACTACCATACAACAATATGTTGATTTCAACTTGGGCTTATTTTTCTTTGTGGGTGCTGCATTAAACAGCAGGAAAATCCGACGACTGACTCGTGTTGTGGAAGCTGTTACTAATCAGACAGCTATGGCACTTGGGAACATTACAGAAGAACTACAGATTGCAAGGATTGTAGCACTCCAGAATAGGATGGTGCTAGACGTGATTTTGGCTGATCGAGGTGGTGCATGTCGCATCATCGGTAGCAGCTGTTGTGTATTCATACCAGATCACTCACCTTCAGTATATGACGCAATATCAAAATTGCATAAGATTGCTGCAGAAATTCATCCAGAGACTGGAACTTGGACTTTTGCTGGATGGTTTTGGACTCTTGTTTCTGCTTGGGGCTGGAAGCTACTGACTATCCTGTGTGTAATAATTGTAATATTTTTTACATGCTGCGTATGTATCCAATGTGGTCCAATGCTTTGCTCCATTTGCATCTCTGCTTGTATACCTGCCAGAGGGAACATTGCTGAAACAAAGGCCCAACAAATGTTGAATAAAGAGGTGGCCGAAATAATGTTAATAGATGTACGGGATGAATATCTAGATTACCCCAGATAAACGAATGTCTTCAGCCAATGCTGAAAGGGTCGTCTGTTGTAATTTGGCAGCATTTAAGTTAAGCATTAGCTGAAGACAGCCTGTATTTAGAGGCTAAATTGTCCGCTTTGTGGAATCCATTTTGTATTTCTGGCAGCCATTTTGGCTGCCATGTGCTACCATGTGCTCGCCATGTGCTCTGTCCTACCTTTCTGTCAACTGCTCTTGAAATCTGCCTAGAGACAAGTTATATTTAGTTCCTCTTGCTTTGCACATGCTCAGTTGAGCTTGCAGCTGTTCCGAGTTTATAAATGTCAGGATGTGTCTACTAAAAGTAGAAACTGTTAGCTCCACCCACTTGTCGACTGTGCATTCTCTGTATGACCTTATATGTACCTAAAACCAGCATTTGTGTTAGTACCGCCTTCATTTGAGCCCCTGTGTGGGTATAAAAGGACCAGGATCCTTCCATTTAGTGTGCTACTTCATGCATTACTGAAGGGTGATGGGCGAATGTTAGCTCCACCTCATGAGGTTTAATAAACTCTGTCTTTTATATTTCAGTTTCTGTGCCAACTTCTTCCTAAGTGTCTGAGGACTCTGTGCAGAGAAGGGAGAACCCCTAAGCACTGGTAGGCCTTGCTGAGGCTCACTACAACAAGACGACCAACCCAAACCAGTCCTAAAACTTTAGACTGTGGATCCGCATCCCCTGTCTGGAAAATGTGTATAAAAGTGTGATCCAAACCACCCCACTTTGTTCCAGTTCCAAGTTCTTCATGACTGGGGAAAGGAGTGCCCAACAAAGGCCATCTCCTGAAGTCTGTACTTTCTGTCGGAGGAGCTAACGGTCTGCCTAGTGCCGAGAAGCTTGCCTACAGCGAGAGTTATGGGAAGTGCTTGGCCCTGAAGGAGAAGAGACTGTCCATGAGAACCCCAGCTTGTTCCTGATGTAAGGAAAAAGCGAACTGCCCTAGAATGCAACACCGGGAGCAGCCTGTGTTGTGAGGCGGTCTAAGTCTCTCTATGTGGTTCACTTGAGACCCAGACTAAGATTTTACAAGCACAAATGCTAGCATGTCCACCGGCATCTGCTGTGTGTTTGCAAGCTGGTGCTGCCACTACTTATGCTGGAAAAGAGAAGCTGCATTGCCACTGCAGTGGAGCTTGAACTGTCCTGGAGGCTGCAAATGCTGAAGACACATCACAGCTGACAAATCAGCCCATAGGCTGTAACTGCCTTGCCTGGGTACCTGTCTGCACTCAGACCAGTGGCAAACAACCACAACCATCATGACTGGGGGCCAGTAGCCCCTGTCTGCCATGTGGTCCTCAACAGGGACTGACATGCCTCATGTACAAAAGGATTTTGCCGCTTCAAAGCCTATGATTCACAAAACCACAGGGCTCCCTACTGCAAAATACCTTTGTAACTCATCCTTAATCACAATTAGGAGGCGGTGTGAAAGGGCATCCATTCCGCATTGCTATTCGCAATGACATGTATCACTGGTTTGGGACTGTAATTGCAGTTGCAAACCATTGTCAGATAGTAACATCCTAGCTGGGTTGGTACATGACTCGGAAAGGGGAAGCTGAAACAGCTTTCCCTTTGGAAATCATGTTGGGCCGCATCGGTATCAGGGGACGCAGACAGAGTTCCGTCAGACCAGAGGAAAATCTCACCAAAATACTCACCATGTAGGTAGCATGCAACTCTCTCCCCTTTAAGTGCGATGTTAATGTCAGATGATATAGAAGCTTTGGGGAGGGAAATAGGAAGAGGTCAGTGGGGAGTTGATTCTGAGGAGACATTGAAATAACTTTTCAAAATATTATAACATAGGACTATTCTTGTAGTTTACCTTCTTACCTAAAATGTCCAAACTATCCTTTATTCTTGTTCTTTCTTAGTCAAAGTCCTTCTTAAATTCGGGCGGGTGAAGGTAATGTGATTCGATTCCCATGGCTGTGGGACTTTCTATGTTTGCAAAAGAGTGGGAAACAGTGGTTGTGAAAGGTGGTTTGTTTACATATTGCAAACGCAATAAAAAGATTTCTCAAAAAAAAAAAAAGTACTTCTTACAAACAACAACAACAAAAAAACTTCAGTGATTGTTTTCACCAGCAAAGCTGGCCCGGCTTGCATAAGATATCTTTCACATGCTATCCTTCCTCTGCATTCACCTTTGTTGAAAATCGCTTTATGGCTATTGCTACTAAGTTTAGGCTAATAGTTTCCAGTCCAAGAAGTCGACCTAGCCATCTGAACCTCATCTAAATTGCGAACATCAAAGCAGGGAATGATTTTCTCTTTAGGTTATTTCAAACAGGACCATAAACATGTCCCTTCTTATTCCTTGTATTTCTTCCTATTTACACTGGCCCTTTGTCCTACAGGCAACAAAAACACAGCAGCAGTCCTCCTAATTCGGAAAAATGCAATAGACACTGACAAACACTGCAACACAGAAGCGCAATCTTTGGTCGACCAACAGAACTCCTCCACACCACATCTAAATTTATCATGAAGGAAAAGGCTTGACAATTTAACGTAATGACAATCTTCTTTACCTGAGGAATACTTCCACTGGGATTTCTCAGAGCATAAAGGCACAGACATTACAGCCAAATATCTCCTTCAGTGACTTGAAACTATGTACAATATGCAACAGTTAACATACAATATCCCTCCTCTAGTGACATCTTTTTACATTGCACCAACCTTTTCAATGTATTTTCGTTTTGTAAAAACTTTATTGTACAATACCTCTCTAAGCCCTTTGCCTTTCCATCATTATCTTTCGTTTCCAGGAAACCTTCAACATCTGTCAAATAATCCGCTTCTACCGCAACTCTTGCTGAATGATGGAACCCAGTCCTGGAATGCCTTATGTTGCCAGGGGACCAGCGTATCCTCCACTGACATCTTTACAAACAGGACACATTTCTTTAAAGCAGAATCTGTCTCTCTAAGAGACACAGGCTGCTTTTAAACAATGTGGAATGAAAACGCATGGATGGAGGTCTGTTGTCTCTTGCAAGACACGCATCCATGTGTATGTAAGCAATCACAGTGCTCTCAAACAGTTGCCTGACTAATTAATGGTCACAAGGCAGGTTGTTTTGCAACCCCTCTGAATGGGCACTTTGCCATGTGACCTATTAGATGCAAAATGACAAGCAGGTCGCAAAATGTCAGTGCGAAATTTGTATCCATTATTTGTGACCTACTATATATGAAATAGAATGCAAACAACTACGTTATCACTAAACCATAGGCAACAATATTTCTTTTCAGCAGACCAACATGAGCATGGTGTCACTTTTATTATTCCTCTTCAATGGATATTTATCAATGACAAAGAGCCGGATTCAGAGTTTGGCGGTCAGGGTACTCTGTTGCAAGCGCAATTGAGTACCCTGCCCGCCAAACTCTTGGTCCACCCACCTCATTTAGAGAGGGGCAGACCGGAAGTATTCCATTGGTGGATACCCCGTTGGCTATGTCAACTGAACACTTCCTCCAAAAGCCCAGCAGCATAAGGGCCATTGGAAGAGGGGCATTACACCATCTGCCCTATTTAGGATGGACAGTGTAATGCCTTTGTTTCCTGTTTTTTTCTAGGAAAAGATCCAAAATGACCTCCACACCCAGGAAAAAAACTCTAAAGGCATGGGGACCATAGGTTTTTTTTATTTTTCAAAACACATTTTGAAGAACAAAAAACTTTAGGCAAGTTTGGTGGCCGTCCGTCATGGCTGATGCTGTCAAAATGCTTTCTACACTGACAGGAACTGCCATGACAACGGTTCCTGTTAATGTACAGGTATGTTCGTGCGGCCTGCAGATAGCTCAACATTTGGTGGGCAGAGGTCTGTCAGGATTGTGGAGGTAATGTCTTTTGTCATTCCATCATCCCAACATAGTAAACTCCATCTGCAAACTCTAAATCTATCCCAAAAAAGCTTGGTCCCATTCAGGACAGCCACAGCCAACACAAATTTCGCCCTCTGCAGCTCGCAGTACTGGCCTTTTTCAAGGTAGGAATATGCTTTAGTAATTGTAAGAAGAATGACTTGGCACTTGAGAGCTATTCAGGCACATAAATAAATAACCATAGACCCATACTTAACATCTGGTGGGTCAGTACATGAGGTGTAGGTTACACTGGTTTGGCACAGCACGCAAGATGCATATAAAGGGCCGCAGGATGAAATTATGTGAGAGTGCGCTGTCAATCAAACACATTTATGCAAGCTCCATAGAAACAGGAAAATCACATTATAAAAATTACATTCATAATAATTCTATGATCTCATTTAAACTGCTATGTCGCTTATGTGTAAATTTGCTTAATGTGATAATTGCTTATGATATCGTAGTTTCAAAATAATAAGAATATTACATATCTCATACTATTTTGAATTCATTTACATAATCTGGGTTTAAGCAGAGGCATAATTCTTTATTGTCTTTGTATTCATGTAGTCTCTGCCTGATACATGGTCATATGGTCCATCATTAGGAGTACAAGATGGCCACCACTGAGGTATTCCATTTAGCAAATACATGGAAACACCCCAATGGCCTTGTCCTTGGAGGCATAAATATAATTCAAAAAGAACAGTAATTCCAATTAATGGTGAATTTAAACTATGTATATCTTATGAAAGTGTCTCTGAGATTAAGTAGGAAAGCAAAGTAAAAATAAAAAAATATAAAAATAAAATTGCAGATGTGAGAGAGAGGCTGGGACGTTTGTCATGAAGATGTGAAAAATTAAAACTAGACAAGGTATTGTATCTCACCATGTGATCTGTACTAGCATCTGTACTGCAGTAAATTAGTCTCTACAACAAGGGTCTCCAACCTTTTCTGTAACAAGAGCTAATTATGTTCTGTGAAACGCATTCAGAGCTACTAATATTAGTGATGTAGGAGTCACCACCCCAAACAAGACTGTCAGCAGTGATCACATCAGTGCATTAAGCAGGGTTACCCGTAAATTCCCCTCTACATGACTAATACTTAGCTGTACCCCCCTGGCACCAAGGTAACAACGGGAGTAATAAATCTCTTTAACTCAAATAATAGCTTTAAATACATTTTGAAAATTCAAACCTTTTTTCTCCACACAACAGCTTATGAGTTCTGAAAATACAAACATTTTTATCTCAAATATATGCTTTTTCATTTTGGCATATAAATAATAATTCAACTAAGCAAAAGTTTCTATTGTAGGTTGCTGGGCTGCACACATAACTACTCATAAGGAGCTGGAGAGCTACTGGTAGCTCACAAGCTACTCGGAGACGCCTGCTCTACAAAGATATGCTGTAATCAGGTCATTACAGTGTAAGCAGGTAAGCATAATTTAACCAAGTTATTGGAGAACGAACAGTGCCCCCTACTTAGTAAACTGAATGCAACGCGCCACCTTAGACTGCATGACACCCTCGACACCGGACAGTGTTTTTTTATTTTGCATCCAAGAATTGTTTCACAAGCACAATATAAGGTCTTCATTTTGTCGTGGGCTGTACAAATATACATACCATAATGAGCAGAGATAACTTAATATAGACAGTAAATACGCAGGAAAAAAAAAGATCAGCCTAGGAAGACCCAACAAAAATGTTACCAAGGATGTGACAGCATATGGCCCAAATGAGCTCCATTTGTCTGATCCTTCCATAAACAACGAGAATCATGAAAGAAGTTGTCCTATTAAACCTTTCGAACCACTTGCACGTGTACTGTATATTGCATCCACAAGTGTGGTCCTGGCCACGCAATGTATTGGTTTCAAAAGCTTTGAGAAGCATTTCACTGGACTGCTACTAGATGGACACGCAGGGTGAGAATGGGCAAGAGATTCTGGACTACAAGATAATTTGATTGTTTATAAAACCATGTAGTAGGAAGGGTTGTACAAGCCAATAGAGCAATCTCGTAGTACCGGAAGAGCTGATCTGACAGATCAGCGTCTGTGTGCCGGTTTTTTATCTGTTTGTGAGCCTGTTTTATGGTCTGGTATTTTACTGTTGATTTCCCTGATATTACCACGAACATTCCCTGTAGCAATCACAAATACATACATGCAAACACACCAGATTCAGGCAGGAGACTGTTTGAAGCCACACATTGCTTTTTTCTAAAACTATCTCAAGCCTGAAATTACCTCTACTGGGGAGAATAAATTCCCACATTTGTTTTCAAAATCTCCCAAGTTCAAGTTTGGAAAAGTTGGCATGTTTGAAAATGCATGGAGTCTCCCATGTCTTGCAGAACATCTGTGCAGTGTGTCTTTACAAGTTCAAATTGTCTCCGGTTTGCAGAATGTCGGCCATGCTTTTTGCCGCCTGATTCGCTAATGGGTGGCCACTTTGATTTTGGTGTCCAGGCCTGTTTTCTGTCCCAGTCTGACCCCGGGAGGTCGAGAACAAAACTATAGATGAATAAATGTGTTGTTGACGGATAAACTCGCATTTATGAGACAACAATTCAGAGATCAATGTGTTATGGAGCTGAAAGGTTTATTTTCTATTAAGACGTAAAGTGACTCTATTCTTTCTTTTTATGGGACATAAGAGTGTAGGCTGCACAGAGGTCAAGAATAAAGTGTTTGTCCATGGCTGCCGGAGCCATGCTGGAGTGAGGACCCCTGCTATGCCAGTCTAAATGATCAGTCACAAGAGTAAAGTTAGGGTGAAGGGACAACTCCATTCACATCGTCTAACCCCCTCACTCGTCCCCCAAAGTACAGGTGGTAAGTGCAGCTGGTGGCGTATTTCAGAAAATGAGCAAACAGTACATGACCTGCCTAAAGCACGTTTGGCCCCTGAGGAAACATGCCAGGGAGTTTGAGAGTTTGATCCTTGACTGCTCAACCAGCAATGTCCAGTCAAATTACTGACTCCACAGAGTGGGTAAAGAAAGAGGGCCTGGTTCTCCGAGAAATCTGAAGATCTACACTCATAGGTTTACACCTATGTTTCAGTGTAGATTTTCTCAAATAATAGATTCACAAACGTCTCCACGAGTATTCGTGGACAGTTAGCACGCACTTCTTGAAAACTTTTAGGAATTTCCATTTGCAGTTATGTGAAGCCATGTTTGCATGCGTAATTGTACACAGTGTAAAACTGGCAGAGTGACAATAACCTCATATTAAAGCAATTGTGTGTCCAGTTACTACAGAGGGAAATACTCCTCTCTATGGAGAAACTCCTTCCTCTATACCCTTCTTGCCGGTCACAGGGTGGGACTTTCAAAAACATCTCTGCCTTGGGGCAACTGCTCCCCACCCAGGTGCGCATATTACTTGTGAATAAACTATACAAATTCATGTTTTGTCAATTCCAAACTTAAATTTGCACTCATCAATAAAAACATTTGAAAGTGCATGCGTGCAATGGCTTTATGAATAGGCCATGTTTAACTCATGTTTAGTTCACAGCCATGCTTCTGAAGTCACTGTGCCATGCCTTTGCTTGGGGCTTCTGAGATACTCACTTCTCCCCCACTGCATTATGTTAATGGAATCCTTTAGTGGAGTACAACTCGTTATATTTAGTGATCACCTCACAAATCTCCAAGGCCTGTGCCTCACTCGTACAATCTGCTGTCACCCAAACATCCAGCTTACGTTTTCCCTAAATGCTGAGTGTTAAGAATTGTAGCTTGCAACCGATATCTGAAACAAGAAATGGGTCACATATCTTCATTGCCACTTCTTATTTTGTCATATAAATCAGACACTTACAAAATTTAGCAGTAGCACAAGGCCTAAGGCAACCTTTCCTCAATTAATGTTAGCCAATCAGTAAGTCATAAGGCCTTGGTGCATGTGGAGTGAAGACCAGTCATTCGTCACCAAACAATGTGAGGCAATACCTTATGTGTAAGAATGGAATGCATGGAGAGAATAGTGCCTGCTTTCATACTGAAAAGTGGCATTAACCGCAGTACTAAACGTGTAGTAGTGCTGGTAAGAAGGTCCAGTACTCTACAAGAATTGTAAGTACGTGGGACCTGGCAATATCTATCCCTTTACATCACTATTAATCTATACCCGTATGGACAATCGAAACATGAGTTCATGATGCCTCTTACCAACATCTGAATGTATCTCATTTCCTGTGGATAAATGCTATTCTCATCGAATGCCACCACATCCACACCACGGTTCTGAAGCAGGAACTCCCAGTAACCAGTTCCCTGAAAAAAAAGACAATAAGACCAGCAAATGTTATAATAGTGAGAAAATATACCATTGACGTTCAGCGACATGAGCCGCGGTGCCTCCGGAACACCACTCACTTCCTTCAGAAGCTACTTCAAAAAGGTCAAGACCTTAATGTCTAGTCATACTACTAGACAAGCATTGGTATAGCCAGTAAGTCTGGCTTTAAAGGAATGCTGTATGATAATGTGAAGCATTACAAGTAGATAGCATGGGAATGGATATATATTTGTGTGGAAGCAAAGAACTGTAGAATAATAGTGGTGTGGGTTAAAAGGTCAGGTGACAGTTCCACTGCTAAGCCAGACCTAAAAATCCATTTAGGTTAAGGACTGCCCTCCTCCCATCTGTACTACTGCTAGAAAAAAAACTCCATAAGTTATTTAGTTAGCTAAGACACTTTAATAGTTTTACAATGTTGTGTGTGCCCTTGAAAGTTCAAGTTCGGGCAGCTGGAGAAATAAACAAAATGATCACCCCTATGTGGAGGGCAAGCGCTTTTTTGTGGAAGCACACAAATTCTGCCCAATCAAAACGTGTACTCCTGGTTCCAATATGTGGGTGGAGCCTCTCTCCTGATGATTCTCACACAATTGTCTGGCGACAGCTGCACCGTCAAGCCAGTCCTTAAAAATGGAAAAAGGTGGGTAGAATCTTGTGATAAGAGTTCCAGCTAAACACTCTCAAAGCTTTACCTCACTGTTCAAATGACATGGCACACAGAAAGGAAGACAACGTTTTCAAAGATTTCTATTACTCAAAGTATACAGGTGATGGTACACACATGAATGCACAAGATTGCTAACTACATGCACAGTTCCTGCAAAGTACAGGCACCAAAGGAAACACATCTGAAGTAAACACATCAACAGAGGTAGTTAAACAAGATTTATCCACCCTCAAACTTAACAAAGCTCAGGGCCAAGATGTCCTTGCTTGGGCTTTTTATGAAGTGTAAACAAAACACCAGTTGGCATTTTGTCTGCGGCATAGATATCCATAATTCCCGAAACTAAAAGATGCTGCTGAGTGCCGTTCATATAGATCTAATGAACTTAAAACGTACATAGAAATTCTGGCTAAAATCTTTAGAGGAAAACAAATCAAAAGAATCTCAGCAACTGGTAAGACCACATTCCAGTCCATTGTTTTTTTTCTCACTGTGCCCCCACAGAGGGCAAACCATATATTAATCAACCTTGGTTCTGTCCAATAGGCCAACCATATCTGAATCAACCTTGGTTCTGTCCCATAGGAACAGCCCTTCATAAATTGCTAGGCCACATCCAGTGATTGGTAAAAATATTAAGAGGACCTGTTCCCTAACTGCTTTGTTCAACATCAGCTAGGAATGATAAGAGATCAGCAAACCATTAACAATATTGGTTACGTTACTCATCTAGTACAAAATTCTACCAGGAAAAAGGATACCAGTGATCCTAAATTTCCCCTGACATTGAAAATACTTTTGAACAGATGAGCTGGATATTTATAGATAAGGCAATACAATAAGGTATGGGATTTAGGGATAAATATATTAAAATGATAATAGTAATCTATAATGCACAGAAGCATAGGGAATAATCCACAGGATCCTTCATGGTAAGCACTACAAAATTGCACCAATCACTTTGCAAACCTGTAACCAGATAAAGAGTGGAAACCTGTGGTAAGACATCCCCAAGTATACACTTCCAATGTCGCACATGGAGGCAAAATTTTCAAAAAACGATCAATTGAGTATATAGACCAATCAAACTGCCTAAACGTTTACCTGGGTTTACACCTAAACGGTGACACAATATATCTATGAGGCACTTACTCCAATCGGATACATTTCTGCAGAGACTATGAGCGCTGCAAGGGTGGAACGTTTTTATATTGGAGCAAAAGCTCAGTCACTTATTGATAGATATTAAACTAGGATAATAACCTATTATCCTACACAACTCTTGTTGGCCATAGCTTCAAACTGGATCAAAGAAGAGGTGCCTATAAACATGGCATGTGTGCACAAGAAACGGCTCCCAGGCCTCAAAAATCTCATCATCCGCTCACAATGGTGAACAAGTTGTATTGAGGCGGAGTGTTTTTACCTCTCTACTGAACTCAAGTGGTGAGTAAACTCATTTGTCATCAACAGCGTCCCTTTGAACTTCTAGAAATCCAGCAATGCCTCAAACCTTTGGCACCTATTTGTCACTGGTGCCGACTTTTTCACTGTGTTATTGTTTTTTATGTGTTGAGAAGGAATCAAATCACTCCAAAGACCTAAACGTGAAACTGCAATGCTCAAAGTTGTATTTTTTAAATATAATTTTATTAATTCTTTCATATATGTAGGCAATACTTGTCTGACTAGTTTCTAATAACTACATTTGCTCCAGCTTCAAATTCACACCAGAGCTAAAACATTCATAACCGCAAAACTGCACCACAGCAACTCATTCATTCACTAAGAGTCGAACTTTTCTGCAGAACCAATGTTCCAACTTTGACCTTCTGTTTATTGCTCAGTTGGTGCCATCTGACACATGGCCTGGGGCAATCTATGTAGAATTAGATTTAGGGGGCTCAATGTTATCAGCCTTTACGCCAGAAAAGGGGTGTCTAACGTAGGTTCAGGAGAGCTACATCGATGCCCGATTTTCAGGATATCCATGCACTGCCCTGCCAAGTACCACCTATTAGGCATAAGACTAACGCATTTAGTGCTGGTGTCCGCATCACTGCACTTAAATGCATTAGTCAGGCATCTTATAGTGCCCCGGGACCATCCCATGGAGCGCGCGACAATGAGGAGCTGCAGTCTATGGTTGCATGAGGAATCATAGAAACCCACTATTGGGGATTACTTACTTGCTAATTTCGGTGCTATGCCAACTGATTACCTGATGAATACAACTGGGAGTTGGGTGCGTTCGCTTCTATTTTGATTTAGAGCAAGGACCCTGAAATATTCCCTCTGCCTCACGCGAGGTTTTCAGCACAACTTGAGCTTATGAGTTTGCCCGTGCAATAATGTATCTAAGCAAACGATGATTCATTTTACTTTGTTCTGTGGTTACTATCAATTATTTATGCGAATGTATTTAGTACATTTTTTAAGGCTCAGAAATTATCGTAAATGCCAACAAGCTTTTAGGTGTCTGCAAGATTTAACTGACAATGAAACCTGTTGTTGCATAAGTTTGTTTCCCAAGGCAGCCGTACTTTCAAGAAGCACTATGCACTTCTTGTACTTTTTTAGACTGTTTACCTATGCATGGCATGCTTTTACTCATGTTCTATATGATACATGTTGGTCGCCGTTGATGTTCATTTTATCTTTTTTGTATGCATTTTAAACTGCTTCTATGGTGGGTCTCCCTGCTGAATAAAGTTGTTTTGATTGATTGATTGACCTGAAAATAAGTGAGTTGCAATGAGATGGAATGATCTACACAATTGATCCTGGCCGAGAACAGATGTGTTTAAAGTGTCTTCCTGAAGACTGACCAGTCCTCAGTAGTCTCTGACAAGGTAACAAAGAAGAAATTTGAGGCTGGGACTGAAAAGTCCTCCTTGTGCCTTCCTATGCCTGTGTCTTTTTGAAATTCAGGATTACCAGCCATTATTAGTGGCCCTAAGGTACCACATACGTTTCTTGCACTAGAACTGGAGAACTTCAATGGGGTTACGCGTCTAGACGGCCATGCACAAGGCCTTTAAATAAATATCTTACGTAATTCCAAAGCTTCAAAAGGCACAGCAGGGGGGCCAAAGAGGATGACGGTGGAGCAGTGTTTCAGCTTCTGCGTGGGAAAGTGAGGTAGGTCCAGGGCATAATTCAGAATGATCTAAGCTGCATGTCCTTTTAACAGTGAACCAGTGCATAGAGGCAATGAATGCAGTTTTGTGGACTTGTTCCTGGAGTCTCAGCAAGAAATGGGACACAGTATTCTAGACCAGTGGTTCTTAACCTGTGGTCCGGGGACCCCTCCTGGGTCTGCAAAGCTAACTCACAACTGCTTAGAAAGATAAATGATATTAAACAGATTAATAAGGTGCATATAAATTAAGATGCAAAATATAAAATGTTATATTGTTATGTAAATGTTAAGGAATTTGAAATTGGAGGCTGAAAAGTAATTTAGTATCCTCAGATTGATTTGTGGGAGTAATGCAAGTGTTTCAAATGGAATATTCTGGGCAATGAATGGCCTCAATTGAATGTAGAAAAGCGCCAACCTTCCAATTAAAATTAAAATGTTGATGTTTTATATTTGTTTGTGAATTAAATAACATACTTCATCATTTGTGTACTTGTTTGATGAATGTTTGATTCTGTATTTTTTGTGGATTGTTTTGCAGTTCAAATCATGCTAGGCTGGGATATCCAGCTTCAACTAATGACTAAGTGGGGGTCCCCGGGTTCCACTAATGATTAAGTGGGGGTCCACAGAAGTAAAAAGGTTAAGAACCCTTGTTCTAGACCCTATGGGGCCTCTGAAAGATGCACAGTAGGGGAGCGAAGATGTTAGTGGAGTCATGCCTGTGACTTTGGGTCTGATTTAGAGGAGCACAGTTATGGGACTTCTGCAAAAAAATGGTAGAATTCCTGTCCACTCTCCTCTGATTGCCAGTGACCTATCATAAGGCAGAAAGCAGTCTTCTGGGTAGCTGCACCTCACTTGACTCCACTGCCAAAAATGATGCCTAATCAATAGCCCAATATTTGGTGGCTGACCCACCACTATGCGAAGCAACAGCAACTTCAGCTAATATTGCATTTAATTTATGACGATGTTTTACAATGTGCTCCCCCAAGTGTCCCAGACATGGTAGAAGAATGGTACCAACATGTCATGGACACTTGTAAGGAAGTTACTGGCAATGTATCTCCACTTTAAGAATACATTTTCAGTACTCACCTATGCTGATGGGAAATCCAACATGCCGAACAGACAAAGCTGGATTTCCTTCCACGCAGTTTTTCCCTCAAGGTGGCTCTGGCAATGGCGGAGGAAGCCACCTTGTGGGATATATTCTGTGGTCAAGGGCCCATCTTAACATACAACATTCCTCCACCAATGTGGTGCATATGGTATTTCTACCAGACTGGCAGAAGGCATGGGCACTGAAAATAGTCCTACTTGTACACTTTCTTTTAGGAAGGTCAAGTAGGCCATTATTGTTTTAAGGTGACGTACATAAAAGAAACAAATACCGGCATCTAGGTTGACCTGAGGTGTTAAAGTGAGTTCAGAATGAGGCATAACCCAAGGATCATGACCTTGGCATTGGGCATGGAGTGGACGAGCCAGTGGCAAGATAAGGAGCAAAGGGAGAGTCCAGAGGAGCACAGTGGTTGAGGACCAGGACTGCAGCATTGTGCCCCTTCAGTTTTCCCCAACTTGCCAGAATCCATCTGTGGGTGGCCTCCACGCACAGGGAATGTGGTAGTGTGCACATTGTTATCTAGTCTAAGAAGGATGTGAGTGTCATCCACCTAATGGGAATGGACCTTGGGAGGTTGTACCACCTGTAAATCTAAATGAGCCTCTGAAAGCAGATAGTCAAAATGCCATGCCTTTGGCTTTTACAAATAGCATACGGAATATTTCTTTCAGATCCTGGCTAAATGTTGTAAAAACTATCTTTGACTGTTTTTGTTTGCTAAAATATTAGGAATGTAAAAAGTATTTAGTGCAGAGGTCGAAGTGTGCAGGATCGGAGGGGCATGATGTGCCCATACTTTTTTTGATTTATGAAAAATCATTCCCCTACTGTTTGTAAAAAGACAACCGTCCGAGGACGGTTAATTCCGATAGCTGAAATGCTTCAGCTGAAATGTAAGTACAGTCTCTTGTAGTATGAAACCGAAGCCAAGGCAGACAGCTAAACAAGCCTTCCTGCCAGGGTGCCTGCTTGCCTGAAAGAAATGCAAATGTGCACAACGAGTTAATCTGCAAATGTAAAGGGTAAACTGCGAATGTAAAAAATGCTTGGGAGTCGGTACTGGCTTTAATTGATCAAATCACTGGAAGCATTGTGATGACAAAGATTTATTCTTTTTCAGTGGTTGTGCAAAGAGTTAACTGAGTTCTGAAGTGTGTGCTTTTAATTGTAATTGTATTTATATAGAGCTTACTACCCCATACGAGGTGTTGAAGGGACAGCTATGTAAAAAACAATTTGCATTACGTATAGTCTGGGTAATACTAAAATCTATATTTTGGAAGCACCATTTTATCTTAAACTTTTTGCACATTTTGTATCAGTCTATTTTATACTGAGTGTAATATGGCAGCTCTCAAGGTTTACCTCTTGCTAAGGTAGTCGCTACAACTAGTCTGCCGTGAACACGATGCATTTTACCATGTTTAGCCCTTTCTACAAAAATAAAAGAAGGTCCTTCATTACACCGCTGTTTATAGAAGAGTACCTTGCACAAGCCTGTTTGGCACTGTTTTTTTTTACTAATTGTTCTTACCTGATGAGTTTATCTATTTTTAACATAGTTTTTTCTTCCATTTGGTGCAGTCTGTATGGAAAAAGTGCCTTTTGCTTCATGACGTGATTTTAATCCCTTTATTTCTCAGGCTTGGACACTATATTATCTGGTATGTGTTTCTTTTAGGATGTTCTTTTTAACTGTATTGTACTCGTGTGCTTTTATGGTTTTTGTGAAAGAAACCGAATAAAGTTGTTGTTGTTATACTGTGTGTAATACAAGTTTAAAATAATGACTTACATATTCACAGGGCTTTCTGTCAGAGGCTGTGACCTCATAGCACAAAGATACACAAGTCACTAATCTCCATTGCACCAACCAAGATTTGATTCTGCGGCTCTCTGGTTACACACAGACCTCTTCAGTGCATTAACTAACTGAGGTTTCTTAAGGTACTATAGAGCATTTCCCACTGAGTAAAACTTTTTTTAACTTATTTTTCACTTAAGCTGAACGTTATTTTATGTGTTGCTATCGGATGGTGAAAGACCAAAAAACGTACAGAATATTTCGCTTTTTTGGTCACACCTTTGGCCCCGCCCCCATTGCAGCAGGATCACAGTTCCCATACTTTGTTTTTTTTTAACGCACTTCGATCGCTGATAAAGTGAATATTATTTTGGGTCAGCCATGAAACAGTAGAAAAAAGAAACTCACAGCCCCTGCAGACACCACTGGAAGGCCCAGGTCTGATATGTGCTGTAGCGCCTCGGGGCTGGGCACGGAGAAGGCGAAGAGTATCTGTAGGCGCTGGCAGCTGAAGTCATTATCCAGGCCCCGGAGGAGCCGCAGCAGCTCTTTCCTCCTGGACGCTGGCAGCTCGGGGTCGCAGAAGCGGTGGGCATCAGCAGGGAGGTGGTCCATGGTCTGCAGGTACAGCTGGTAATACAGGTTCTGCCCGCCGTGCTTCCGGTCGTCCAGGGACTGCCAGCGAAGGGGGTCTGCTGCCTCGGCCATGCCTGGCTGCCCTGCAGCCCCCCTGACAGGATACAGCCGTCCTGCGCAAAGCAGAATTCATTAGCAGTAAGCATTATCCGCCCTTATACTAAATATGTTTTATTAAGCAAATGTGTATAGTCAGCAAATTGTTTCTAAAAAAATTTGACAACAATCTCGTTTACTTTTATGTAGACTAATTCTAAAAGTTTGCTGATCATTGCATTTTTAAATAATTTCTGAACAATCACAGCCTAATTTACTATATCATCTTGCCGCAGCAATTAATACCTTTTTCAGTGAGTGCTCTTCCTAACATCAAGTAGTGTTGGACGCATCTGATCCAGTACAGGTGACTGCATTCCTGACCCTTCAGAGCCTGGTACACCTTGTACCGCCTGCACAACACACGCGCCTCCACAGCTACTAAAGTGAAACCAAAACAGGAAACCAGGCCAGGCGTCTACGAGGAGGAATGAGACCTCACGGGGAACAAGAGGAGCCCCATACCTTGCAGATCTGCGGTTCTATACCACCATCTGCCTGTCATAAAGAGTACTGCGGAAATTGCAAGTAAGTTTCTGCGGCTTGCATCAATAGACTGGGGAGCTACATGTATGAGGTCTTTCAAGAACCTTTTAGGTGCCCTGGAGCTGATGTAAAAATGTTCAAGATGGAGTGCACGCAGTGTCAACATGTTTCCAAAAAATAAGGATGATCCCTCAAAAAGAAGAACATACAGCAGCCTTAAGACTAAGTAAACTCTAGCATGTGTGTCATGTTAAATGAAAAAGCATTGGCAAAGCCTATAGGTCTCGCCTATGCGAGAGCTATTGTCTTTGACAAAGTATGTTAACCATATTGTACAGCAGCGTGACTGTGCAGCATGGCTAAACGTTAGAAAAAAAATGCTATCCGTTATAGCACTTTTTTTCTAATGGCGAGTGAGGGGGCAACACGGACAACAGGAGGGTGGGAGCGAACATAGAAAAGGGATAACACGAGTGTGGGCAGTGGCGTAACGAAAGTTGAGGGGGCCCTCCTGCCACGTCCACAGAGGGGCCCACACTCCGGATTTAATCCGGAGCTTTTGGGCCTGAGTATTGTGCTGAGGGGGCCCCCTGCAGCTCGGGGGGCCCCCCGCACCGCGGGGGCTGCGGGGGCCTGTGTTACGCCCCTGAGTGTGGGAGAGAAGTGGGAATGAACAACACTGACAATGCTGTTATATCCTGGTCGCAAATTGCAGATTCTTTGATGCCACTGCTAAAAACTGTAAAACGCATGCACATTCCGGGACCGATAGCGACATAAACCCAGAGAGAAGATCCTTCAGATCCCATCAGACCATGAGGCTCTATAGAGGTGGGTGAGCCAACAAATGAATAAGAAAAGCGAAGCCAGAGCCGAGCCAAGGGCCTGGCTCGGATCTTACAGACCATACACGAGCCGAGCCCTGAAAATATGTGTTATGTAAATCATACAACAAACCACCTACATTTGATAAAGTCTCTTCAAAGTTAAAAAAAGTATATTTATTTAACACGTGGAAGCTTTGACATTAGTAGGGCACTGTATAACACTGTACTGAGAAGTACTTCTTAAAATTGCTAGTTTTGTACAACTGATAGTCTAAACTTATATTTTAATGTGCTTTCATACGTGATAATGAAGAAAAAAGAGTTTTGGTGAAATAAAATATTTGCCTAAGATCACGCAATTTAAACAGCAAAGCTGCGATTTATCCAGGTTTTCTGGTTTCACTCTGTACAAATCAGCCAGTAAATGAGTATCTATTTGTCTTTCATTATGTTAAGGCTTTGTTTTTACCTCCTAGTGCATTCTTGTGCAGTTTTTAAAATATAACATGAACTCAACCAGAAGTTATTGGAGTGCCGTACATGAGCACCATTTACATTACACAAGGTCACATGCATTGTTTATAGACATGGGGAAATTACGTGATTTGCCCAGAATCACGTGATGTTGAGCCAATGCCAAGACTGGAACCTCCTTCCCAAGTTCCATAGTCAGCAACTCTGGCCGTAGGTAATACCACATCACAGGTGGAGCAAGGGTGGGAAGCAGAAGCCACATGAAAGCTCAGCTTGTTATGGGCTCGAGGTTCCAAGAGCATCTCGAGCTGAGACAGAGCCAGACTTCATGCTCGAGCCTGGCTCGAGCTTTCAGTGGCTTGCCTACATCTAATGATCCCAGTCTGATTACAGACATGCTCCCATGGATGCAGCCTTCCTGAAGGTTGTTTTTAAAACTTTCAAAAACTATTCCAGATAAAACCACTAGATGGCAGGAGTATCCACATTGACAAAAGAGACAGACGAACATGCAACTAAAAACACACACGCACACCTCCCACACCCTCTCCCCCCAAATAGAAGGATAGATAAGCAAGTTAGTAATGAACAGTAGTGAAAAAAGCATATACAGGGGTGAAAAAGAACAAATAACACAAGGGAAAAGGTCAAACAAAAGAGAGAAAGATGCAAGAGAAAACTGCTGTGAGTGCCTCAGGTCAGATACAGCAAAATTCCCTGCATCACTTACATGAGCACTGATTCCTCCATTCAAACACAGAAATCTGTCTGAAATGGCTTACACAAGCATGTGCACCTGCTGATAGGAAACACTGGGAGGAAACTTAGTAAACACACAGGAAAAACACACCAGAGAAGGGTGGCTACAAGTGGGAAATGGACACTCAGGGGAGAAAGGGTACACAAAAAAGAAATATAGGGTGAGACAAAAGGGCAAAAAAAATACTAAAAGGAGAATGACGCAAGAGAAGGAATATGTTGCAAAGAAGAAAGAAAATAGTAACTCAATCACAAAGCGAGTAGCAGAAAGACACTATTCAACATGAATCAATCAGTACTTGGTCCATGCTACAGACAAAAGAAGAGGAAGTGAATCCAATACAGCCAGGCCAATTCATGAAGAAGAAAATAAGAGTGGTAATGAAGCCAATGAATGGTAACCAATGGACAGGCTCCAAACCCCTTGTTGTCCACAATATGTCTTGCAAGCGATAGGGTAAGTGGTTGAACATGCGCCTTCACAGGTGAGACCTAAAAAAAATGAAGACCTCATTAAAATATACACAGGTTTTGTTTGTCTCCGTGGGAGTAGGCGCAGAGAACTACATATGGAAATCCAGAGCATCAAAAGCAGAACTTGCACAGTAACGTTTCTGGAGATGTACCTCCACACTCACCTTTGACATCTTGATACTAGCAAGATATAGCATCCAACACCTCAACCAACCATACAAAACAACAGTAATCCTTGAAGTCACTGACAAATCCCCAGTCCCTCAAGGAAAGTTTGCTCTCCAGCCACTGAGACTCCTCATCAGTAATTTCTCATAATACACCATTCAAACAATGACACTCCATCTTATTCACTAAGTTCACTTCAAACTTCAACACTGAGATCTCCAACCTCATCACAACAGCCTCTATCAGTTATTCAAACAACATCCATCCCTGAGACTTCAATTTTCTGGGCAACAACGATACCAAGTTCACGAAGGATGACCTCCTTCACCTTCTGAACATTGTTTATATCAAACAACTCTTCTCAATCCTGATAGCCAATAGGTCTCGCCTTTGGGACCTTATGTGTTTAGCCAGAACTTTTGGCTATGTTGTAGAGCATTGTGGCTGCTGTGCATCATGCTGAAAAGTTATAATAAAAAGTGTTAAGCATTTTTGTTACTTTTATACAAACCAAGACGACATTATATACAACTGAACAACCTGATTAAAAAATGATTTTAACATAAAAAATGTCTTCTAGTTTTTTTGTAGTTGCACTGCTGGCAACTTCTTCCTGCCTGTTCTCATGCTTGTTTGTTATAAAAAAAATTATGTGGGAGCGGGACATAAATAACGGGGGAGTGGAGGTTGGAAAACAGTAATTTAATCAGAACACGAGCAGTGGACGGACACTAGGGGAGAATCAACAGATGCCAGATTTCGAGGGCAGAGTGACGTGATGCTTAGGTGATGTTTAGGTGATGCTTAGGTGTGTGTAATTATGTGGCACTGAGTGGTAATATGTGGAGTGCATTTATGTTGCATTGAATATAGTAATTGTGACGTGTGATTATGTGGTACTGAGTGGTATTATGTGGAGTGTATTTATGTTGCATTGAGTTGAGTGTAATTATGTGGTGTGTAATTATGTGGTACTAAGTGGTAATATGTGGAGTGTATTTATGTTGCATTGAATAGAGTGTAATTATGTGACGTGTAATTATGTGGTACTGGCTGGTATTATGTTGAGTGTATTTATGTTGCATTGAGTAGAGTGTAATTATGTGGTGTGTAATTATGTGGCACTGAGATGCAGTGGTCATGATGAGTGATGCTGTGGTACGCTGAGTGATGCTGTGGTTGCACTGAGTGATGCTGTGGTTACGCTGAGTGATGCTGTGGTTACGCTGAGTGATGCTGTGGTGGCGCTGAGTGAAGCTGTGGTGGCGCTGAGTGTTGCTGTGGTGGGGCTGGTGATGCTGTGGTGGGGCTGAGTGATGCTGTGGTGGCGCTGAGTGATGCTGTGGTTGCGCTTGTTGCTTCACGATGACACACCAGCAGCAACCCAGACATTTCTACATCTAAAAATACACGCTAATGTCTTGTTCATGTAGTGCTTTGTACAAAGCTGCAGCGTGAATCCATCACTGAAACTGTAGTGAATGCCGTTGCAACGAAAAAGGTGTGTAGCAGTGGGTAGAAGGTGTTGGATTTAACTCCAACACCTTCCCTACTGTTGCACGCACTGGAGTTGGAATAGAAAATTAATCTATTTCAACTTCCAGCGCTCCCCCGACAGCAAGCCGGGGTAAAGTTTGGCGTTGCAACTGCATGCGGGGTAATGGCATGCGTTGTAACGTCACATAACCACTAAGACACGTTATTTTAATTTGGGTGCTGCATACACGATTAACACTGGTCCTGTTTAGTATTTCTCTTTTTGAAATATGCCCTAATTCCATGTAGAGCTGAGAGAATTGCAAACCCTAAAATCACCCTGTTTGCCACTAAGTTAAAAATATAATTGGTGTACAGTTCCATTTATCTTCCCTCATACATTCATACACTCATCTATAGCGCCATGCAAACAGCAATGATGTGCGATAAACCAATTTGCGCACATATTTCCATTTGAATGCATTATAGAATTAGTGGTAAAACAACTTTGGGATGGAGATTTACCACATCTGAAACAAAGTAAAACCTTATCACAGCATTCAAAGACCATGCCCCTTCACCAATATAAAAATGCTGTGGTTAAATATCTAGGTAAAATTTGCAAAGCACATAAAAAAGTCGTTTTGGAGTACATAAATTAGTACTCCTGTAGTACTTTATTACATACTCCTACAGGCCTTTTGGCATTGACATGAGAATGAGAGGATATTCGAAGAGCTTAACCCTGTGCCATTTCTCTATTAGTATATCTAAACGGAAATAGGACTAGTGGGCTCTACATGGGCCACAAATAGTGCAATCCAGGATATGTGTGGATTTGGTCATATGTGACACATTGCCTTTTGAATAACCTGACTGCAAGAATAACAATATTCCAATAAAGGATGCAATCCATCATCGACATCATGTGACATGCTTCATCATTGGGGTTGCACGTTTGTCAGCACCTTTTGAGTGCAAGACAGACTCATCCTGAGATCTTGGAGTCTTTTGAAAAGTATTATTTTTTAAGACATACAACAGATTGAGGGGTCTCAAAGAGTAAATGTTAAATTGCATTCAGATAGAAGTGTATAGAGACAGTTTTATTGGTGTGTTGAGAAAATGTTTTCTTGTGCAAGATTAAAAACCTAATGAAGGAGAGGGAGAAAGTAGGTATTATTATGATAAATTCCTCAATATCATCATAAGATCGACATGTTTCAGCCCGACAAATGTACAGTGTCATTTAGGTATAGATCCTGACTAATGCTACTGACGCTAGCACGTCTGCTCACCAACACTATAATTGAGGTTAGATATACAGCTTCTCTTGAGAATAAAGAGGCATCATTCTGCTCTCACCGAATTAGAGGTGAGAATTTCAGCTGCACCTAGTGACATACATATATCATGGGGCCTGCGTGAGGGAGTACAAACATTCAAGTGTATGCAGTGCAAGCGAGACGTCATTATAAAAGGTATCCGCGCCTCCCATCTCCAGTAAGACAAGTGGAGGCTGGTGGGAGGTGGAGGTGGGTAGGTGAACAAACAGGGAGCACTTTGAACAGGGTTATGCACCTATACAGATTTAACTGTGCTTGGATTATGGGTATGACCAGAGGTAGAAGTGGGTGGGATCTGAGGGGCACGACGTGGCCATACTTTTTTAATTTGGCAAAAAAACTGTTCAACTGTTTTATATTAAAAGGCAACTGTCCCAGGACACCCACATTTGAGATGCCTGCGCTGACGTGGAAGGGGAGAGAGTCTCCTGTGCTATGAAGCAGACGGAGGGACAGACAGATGAACAAGAAATAAGTCTTCTTGTCAGAATGTCTGCTGCCTGAAAGAAATGTAAATGTGCATATTTGGTTAATCTGCAAATGTAAAGGGTGATTGGAGGCTGGTTTTGGCTTTAATTGATGGAGTCACTTGAAGAGTATTCCTTTTGAGAAGTATTGTAAGGTGACCAGATGAGCAGTGGAGGGCATGCTTTTGATGGACAGTTATAAACAATGTTTTCATTAGGTACAGTCTCCATGTTACTCAGATCTATATTTTGGGAGCACTTTTTATCTTAAACCAAAATCTTTTTGTGCACTTTTTGGCAGAATATCTTATGGTGTGTGTAATGCAAGTTTAAAATATTAACATACATATTCACAGTGCTTTCTGTCACAGGCTGGGACCTTGAAATACTAAAAACACACAAGTGACTAGTCCCCACCACCCCAACCAGAATTCAATTCTGTGGCTCTCTGGTTACACACACAGATATTTGCAGTAACGGCATTAGCAAATAGAGGCTTCCAAACATAAAACAGTGCATCTCTCACTGATTAGTTCAAATTGTATTTATTTTAAATTTAAGGTGTGTGTTATTTTATGTGCAGTTACTTGAAGGGGAAAGACCAACAAAACAGTTACAGAACATTTTGTTCTTTTTAGCCACGCCTTTGATCCTGCCCCCATGCTCACTGACCCAGCCCCCCCTGGACGCAGGATAACAGTCCCCATACTTTTTTTTAATGCACTTCAACCGCTGGTTATGACATAAGCCACTTTTTGCACTTTGATAATCTTTATTTATCAAATTGTCTCATTCCTTCATAACCACGCTCTCCCGACTCTATTTACAACACAATATTAATGGGTGTGTAGCACTTGGTACAGAGCTATGCATCTCTTTATATTTAACCCTTTTAAATTAAGTACTTCGGAAGCATACACACAATTACATCAGAGAGAACTCTTCTGCGACAGTTAGTGTCCACAATTCCATGATATAAGATGCATTTTGCGCTACGATAATCCTGATGTAACAGATTGGCCCAGTTTTTCATGATAACCATAGTCCCCAGGCTCTATATATGAGACACAATGCAGTTACCGTCCTATCTGTGATTTCTACCTTTGCATGTTAGGAGATATCAGCTATGGCCCAGTGTGAATTATGTTACATCATGATTCACTTTGTCACCGCAATGATCTCTATTTACCCCGACTCTATTAACGAGACACACAGCATTCCCTTTTATAATCCATGATAATCCACATAATGATATTGACGTCTAGCAGTGTTAACATAAAGGACATTTTCTTCATGAGTCAAAAGATACAAGGAAGAGGGTCGGGAAAGATTTGAATACTATGTAATATCATTGTATTTACCGGTACTAACTAAAATGTTATCTACAGCAACCTACAACGCATCACACTGTGTAGTGGCTGCCCATCATCTCCTTGCCTTTTGGCGAACAAGGGTTGGAAGGCTTACATGAGCAATAGTATTGAGCACAGTGCACTAAGTTTTGCTGTGACCACACGTGTGGGATATTTTTATTGTGGCAGATTATGTGGTTTGATGTGCTTATTATATACAAGTACACCCACAGTGGTTATGTGCTGTGCTCCCTAACTTTGAGGATCTCCAGCTTAATACAAATAAGGAGGTTTCATTTTTCACAAGGCGAAGGCAACGTAGGAATATATAGACAGAATGGGCCCACAGTCCTGATGAAAGCTTGAGGATGCTCTTTGATGCCATTTGATGGTCTGAAACACATCAACCTTACGATGATAATGATGAAGGTAGCATAATAATACCTAGTTTCTCTCTTTTTTGAAAGATTTCTATTCTTGCAATTAAGTCATTCATAAGCCAATGTGTAATAACACAAAAACAGTAGTAAGTCCAGCACCACATATGATCAACCACTGGTACTATGACACCCTCCCTCATGGAGGTAGGGAATTAAAAATAAACCCCATTATGAATAATGTTAAATTAAATTAGAATTTTTAATATAGTTAAAAAATATAATTTAATGGTAATATATAAAAATAGTACATATTTATTATTTAATTGTAAAATATTGCAATGCCCTATTTTGAACGTAAAAATGAATGTAACCATAATTAACATTAAAATGTAACTAAATTAATTTGAGTTCATGCTATACATACCTTTTAATAATTATTAATGCATATAAAAAATAATATTTTTCTTTGGTTGAGAATTAATTTTTTTAATTAAAATTTCAGAAATATAATTGTAATTTAATTTCATATATTTCCATGTATTAAAGTTTTAACTCCAAAATAAGTTAGTAGTACTGTAGCATTTGTTTTATTTTGTGTTTAAAATAAATATATAAAATGAATTTACAATCATATTTAACATACAATATTTGTAATTTTGTTTTTTGACTAAAATCAACGTTCTTATTTTTCTATATTTTACTATGCAGAAATATCCACTCCAACTGCCAAGTCTTCCGATGTGAATCAGACCCATAGTGTTTGGCTAACGCTGCACACACTTGGGTACTACAAAAAAGCTACCATGCTTTAATTTTGCTGCAAACCTGGTAAAGTTATACAATGTGGTATAATGGCATAACAAGCTTAACACAAAATTCCCTAAATGACACCTGCGTAATTGAAGTTTCACCAGCTCCTATAAAATAGTGCCCATATTTTGATATTTGGCTACGGCAAATTAAAGAAATAACCTTGACTGGTAGGTCGCTCCCCCACCACACAGCTCCGTCTGTGTGCCCTGCTGCTGCCCCTGATTGTGCTCGTTTTTCCTTTCTGTGCCCCCTTGCTGCCCCTGATTGTGCTCGTTTTTCCTTTCTGTGCCCCCCTTGCTGCCCCTGATTGTGCTCGTTTTTTCCTTTCTGTGCCCCCCTTGCTGCCCCTGATTGTGCTCGTTTTTCCTTTCTGTGCCCCCCTTGCTGCCCCTGATTGTGCTCGTTTTTCCTTTCTGTGCCCCCTTGCTGCTCCTGATTGTGCTAGTTTTTTCCTTTCTGTGCCCCCTTGCTGCCCCTGATTGTGCTCGTTTTTCCTTTCTATGCCCCCTTGCTGCCCCTCATTGTGCTAGTTTTTCCTTTCTGTGCCCCCTTGCTGCCCCTGATTGTGCTCGTTTTTTCCCTTTCTGTGCCCCCTTGCTGCCCCTGATTGTGCTCGTTTTTCCTTTCTGTGCCCCCTTGCTGCCCCTGATTGTGCTAGTTTTTCCTTTTTGTTCCCCCCTTGCTGCCCCTGATTGTGCTCGTTTTTCCTTTCTGTGCCCCCTTGCTGCCCCTCATTGTGCTAGTTTTTCCTTTCTGTGCCCCCTTGCTGCCCCTGATTGTGCTCGTTTTTTTCCCTTTCTGTGCCCCCTTGCTGCCCCTGATTGTGCTCGTTTTTTCCTTTCTGTGCCCCCTTGCTGCCCCTCATTGTGCTAGCTTTTTCCTTTCTGTGCCCCCTTGCTGCCCCTGATTGTGCTCGTTTTTTCCTTTCTGTGCCCCCTTGCTGCCCCTGATTGTGCTCGTTTTTCCTTTCTGTGCCCCCTTGCTGCTCCTGATTGTGCTAGTTTTTTCCTTTCTGTGCCCCCCTTGCTGCCCCTGATTGGGCTCGTTTTTCCTTTCTATGCCCCCTTGCTGCCCCTCATTGTGCTAGTTTTTTCCTTTCTGTGCCCCCTTGCTGCCCCTCATTGTGCTAGTTTTTTCCCTTTCTGTGCCCCCTTGCTGCCCCTGATTGTGCTCGTTTTTTCCTTTCTGTGCCCCCTTGCTGCCCCTGATTGTGCTAGTTTTTTCCTTTTTGTTCCCCCCTTGCTGCCCCTGATTGTGCTCGTTTTTCCTTTCTGTGCCCCCTTGCTGCCCCTCATTGTGCTAGTTTTTCCTTTCTGTGCCCCCTTGCTGCCCCTGATTGTGCTCGTTTTTTTCCCTTTCTGTGCCCCCTTGCTGCCCCTGATTGTGCTCGTTTTTTCCTTTCTGTGCCCCTTGCTGCCCCTCATTGTGCTCGTTTTTTTCCTTTCTGTGCCCCCTTGATGCCCTGATTGTGCTCGTTTTCCCTTCTGTGCCTGTTTCCCGCCGCTGCGGCCCCGCCCCCTCACTGCCCATTTGCTGCCCCATTCCCTGCTCCTCCCTCCCACCTCCCCATTTATGGCGGCCGCTGCGTGGTGAAGAGAGCGACCCCTGACCTTGACTGGTAGGTCGCTCCCCCACCACACAGCTCCGTCTGTGTGCCCTGCTGCTGCCCCTGATTGTGCTCGTTTTTCCTTTCTGTGCCCCCTTGCTGCCCCTGATTGTGCTCGTTTTTTCCTTTCTGTGCCCCCCTTGCTGCCCGATTGTGCTCGTTTTTCCTTTCTGTGCCCCCCTTGCTGCCCCTGATTGTGCTCGTTTTTCCTTTCTGTGCCCCCTTGCTGCCCCTGATTGTGCTCGTTTTTCCTTTCTGTGCCCCCCTTGCTGCCCCTGATTGTGCTCGTTTTTCCTTTCTGTGCCCCACTTGCTGCCCCTGATTGTGCTCGTTTTTCCTTTCTGTGCCCCCTTGCTGCCCCTCATTGTGCTAGTTTTTCCTTTCTGTGCCCCCTTGCTGCCCCTGATTGTGCTCGTTTTTTTCCTTTTCTGTGCCCCCTTGCTGCCCCTGATTGTGCTCGTTTTTCCTTTCTGTGCCCCCTTGCTGCCCCTCATTGTGCTAGCTTTTTCCTTTCTGTGCCCCCTTGCTGCCCCTCATTGTGCTCGTTTTTTTTCCTTTCTGTGCCCCCGTGATGCCCTGATTGTGCTCGTTTTCCCTTCTGTGCCTGTTTCCCGCCGCTGCGCCTGCGGCCCCGCCCCTCACTGCCCATTCGCTGCCCCATTCCCTGCTCCTCCCTCCCACCTCCCCATTTATGGCGGCCGCTGTGCGGCCGCACCGCTGGCGCGCCGAAGGCGCGCCTAGGGCAAGCCCGTCTGCGCCCGTCCGCGCCGTGACCGCGCCCAGCGCCAGACCCCCTGGTCCGGGCATCCCCCGGGCCCGCCACATCAACAGACGCCGATACGACGCCAGCACCCTCCACGCACTCAACCCCGGAAAAGATCACGCCTGCTACCAGGCCACCCCAAAGCACACCCAAGGGCCCTTCACCTGCCGGAACTGCAGCTTCGCCAGCACCCGCCCCGCCAAACCACCGCCCAGGAAAGAACCCAACTACCTCAGATGCATCCTCCTCAACACCCGCTCCGCCCGCAAACACACCATCGAACTCTGGGACCTTCTCGACTCAACCTCCCCAGACGTCGCATTCCTGACGGAGACCTGGCTGAATCCCGCTTCAGCCCCCGACATCGCCATTGCCATCCCGGACGGATACAAGATCACCCGCAGGGACCGCACCAACGGAGTCGGAGGAGGCATCGCCATCGTCCACAGGAACACCCTCAGAGTCTCAACCAACACCGACGACACCCTCAGCACCGCCGAACACATGCACTTCCAGATCCACACCGATCCCAACACCACCCTCAGAGGAACCCTCATCTACAGACCCCCGGACCCCGACCACAGTTCAGCGATTCCATCGCTGACTTCGTCAGCACACACGCCATCGCCTCCACGGACTACATCCTCCTCGGGGACCTGAACTTCCACCTCGAGAACAACAAGGACACCAACTCCACCACCCTGATCGACAACCTCGCCACCCTCGGACTCAGACAGCTCGTGACTACACCCACCCACGCCGCCGGCCACACGCTCGACTCCATCTTTTCCGCAAGCCCACACGTCTCCTTCAACCACACCTCCGAACCCCACTGGACTGACCACCACTGCATCCACTTCACCTACAGGAAGCCCACCACGCACCACCGCACCGAACAAATGCCTCGCCGCTGCTGGAGCAGAGTCACGGAAGACCAGCTAACCACAACCCTCGCCCTGAGCCCACCCGCCGAACCCTCCGACCCCGACACCGCCGCCCGCAACCTCAGACAGTGGATCGACGACTGCGCCAACACCCTCGCCCCGCTCAAGAATCCGCCCAACAGCCACACCAGCAAGAAAGCCACCTGGTTCACCGAAGACCTCCAGGCCTCCAAACGAACATGCCGAAAACTGGAGAAGATCTGGCTCCACGAACGGACAGCGGACAGCTACGCCGCCCACAAGAGCGCCACCCGCAGTCACCATCACCTCATCAGATCCGCCAAAGGGCCTCACTCAAAGACCGCCTAGACAACAATGCACACAACAGCAAAGAGCTCTTCAACATCGTGAAGGAACTCTCCAACCCCAGCTCCAACACCAACGACATCCAGCCGTCGCGAGACCTGTGCGACTCATTGGCCACCTTCTTCCACCGCAAAATCGCCGACATCCACGACAGCTTCAACACCACGACCGCCCCGGCAACCACCGAGACCACTGCCCCCACAACCACCAACCGCCTGCTCTCCTGGACCAACATCAACGACGAGGACACCAGCGAGATCATGAACACCATCCACTCCGGTTCACCGCTAGACCCGTGCCCTCACCACATCTTCAACAAAGCCAGTACAGCCATCGCGCCCCATCTCCGGAAAATAATCAACATCTCCTTCGAGACAGCAACCTTCCCGGAAAGCTGGAAGCACGCCGAGATCACCGCCTTACTCAAGAAACCCAAGGCAGACCCCAAGGACCTCAAGAACTTCCGACCCATCTCTCTGCTCCCGTTCCCCGCGAAGCTCACCGAGAAAATCGTCAACAAACAACTGACCCGCTACCTCGAGGAGAACAACATCCTGGACCCTTCCCAGTCCGGCTTCCGCAGCAACCACAGCACCGAAACCGCCCTCATCGCCGCCACCGATGACATCAGGACCCTGCTAGACAACGGAGAAACAGCAGCCCTCATCCTCCTGGACCTATCAGCCGCCTTCGACACGGTCTGCCACCACACACTACGAACACGCCTTCACGACGCCGGGATCCAAGAGAAGGCCCTGGACTGGACCACATCCTTCCTTTCTGGCAGAACACAAAGCGTCCGCCTCGCCCCCTTCCGATCCAAGGCCACCAAGATCATCTGCGGCGTACCCCAAGGCTCCTCCCTCAGCCCAACGCTGTTCAACATCTACATGGCACCCCTCGCCCACGTCGCCCGACAGCACAACCTCAACATCATCTCCTACGCCGACGACACCCAGCTGATCCTCTCCCTCACCAAAGACCCTCACACCGCCAAAGCCCACCTCCACGAAGGAATGAAGGCCGTCACCGAATGGATGAGGCCCAGCCGCCTGAAGCTGAACTCGGACAAGACGGAGGTCCTCATCCTTGGTTCCAACCCTTCAGCCTGGGACAACTCCTGGTGGCCAACATCACTGGGAACAGCCCCGCCACCCACCGACCACGTACGCAACCTAGGGGTCATCCTCGACCCCACCCTCTCCATGACTAAGCAGGTCAACGCCGTTTCCTCATCCTGCTTCAACATCCTCCGAATGCTCCGCAGGATCTTCAAGTGGATCCCCACCGAAACAAGAAAAACAGTCACCCAGGCCCTCGTCACCAGCAGGCTGGACTACGGAAACGCCCTCTACGCAGGAACGACGGCTAAGCTCCTGAGACGGCTGCAACGCATCCAGAACGCCTCTGCACGTCTTATCCTCGACATCCCCCGACGCAGCCACATCACACCCCACCTGAGAGACCTGCACTGGCTCCCTGTCAACAAGAGGATAACCTTCAAGCTCCTCACCCACGCACACAAAGCACTCCACAACTCCGGACCAGCCTACCTCAACAGACGACTCAGCTTCTACACCCCCACCCGCCAGCTCCGCTCGACCAGCCTCGCCCTCGCCACAGTCCCCGCATCCGGAAAACGACCGCCGGCGGCAGATCCTTCTCCCACCTCGCCGCCAAGACCTGGAACACCCTCCCCACCAACCTCCGACAGACCCAAGACCTACTGGCCTTCAGAAGACTCCTCAAGACCTGGCTCTTCGATCAGTAGCAGCACCACCCCCCTCTTCCCCCAGCGCCTTGAGACCCTCGCGGGTATGTAGTGCGCTTTATAAGTGACATGATTGATTGATTGATTGAAAGTATTCTTTTAACAAATTGCACAGTTACGTAACAAAAAGTAAGTGACCGCACATTGCAAATTTTATTATACATAAATAAATGTAAAACTGATTGACAATCTCAAGTGTCGAGAATACCATACACAGAGTAGTAGAGTAATACTAAAGGTCACTTGAGAAATAGGATAGAGTGGTTGGTTGGTAAATGGCAGGCTTAAATCAGTGCATCGTCCCACTGCAGGGTTCTGCACCAGCATGTACATTCAACTCGACATCTGCAGGTAGCAACTGTGGTTCAATTGTAGAGGAAGCAACTAGGTGATGTTGAGCTCAGTATGAGCTGTACACCTCAAGATATCAGCATGGTGCTACCGTTGACCTCATTTTGGCTGACCTTTGCAGTGTTTGGAATAGGATTGCAATATTGCTCGGTGTCAGCAAGACACCATGGTTTCAATCCTAGACTTTTGTTTAACACATTTGTGATCTCTGTGAAGTGTATTTATTTGCTTTGGATGGAATAAGTTGCATTTACAAATCAGGCAGAACTGATTTCCAAGACAAAATAACTGGAAAGATGGTGTATTGCTGATCTCTGAATTCTAGTGAGGGAGCATGAAATGGCATAGGCCACACCATTCTGCTTGGTTGGCACTGGCTTTTGATATTTTGTATACCTAGGGGCCGATTCCGATTCGGGCCGGAAATCTCTCCGACCGAGCCGGACCCGGAGAGATTTCCGACCGATTTGGACCCGTGCAGCCCGACCGAACGAGTACGATGCGCACGTATGCCATCGGACTCGAGTCGGTCGGACTCCCATTGAAGTCAATGGGAGCCGGTCGTACAACGCGTACGCGGGCTCCCATTGACTCAATGGGTGCGAGGCGGACAAGGGCGCCCCCTACAGCGTGTATGCGGCGAAGCGACTCGCGCCGTACACGCACAGGTAGGGGGGACCCATGGGTCCCCCCTGTGTGCGACTCGCGTGGGTACGCGTACAGGGGGGTCTGACAAGGACCCCCAAAGTACGGCTCCGACTGCTCTTTTGAGCCGGAGTGCGTGGCTCGGTCGGACTGCTCGCGGCGCGCATCGTACTTACCCGGCCGGGAAACGTCTCCATTGCGCGGTGCGAGTCGAGTCCGAGCGAGTCGGTCGGTGCGGTTCGACCCGGGAACGAGTCGGTCGGAGCGGTCGGGACGCCCGGACGAGTCGGTCGGCGATTTCGCATCGTACTTGCTCGCCCGGACGCGCGTACGAATCGGTCAGGCAATAGGGCTCCGAATCGGATCCGGTTAAGCCGAATCCGATTCGGAGCCCTACCGGCCGAGATCGGAATCGGCCCCCTAGTCTTTCCCAATCAAAACTGAGTTTGTTTTCCAATAGGCTTTGGAGTTTTCATTGCACAAAGCGGCCATTTCAATTGAGAATATGCTCTCTTAAAACTACAGTTCCTTAACACACTTTAGCTATACATTTGTTAAAAGTATTATCAAATTGAAGGACTTGCACCTTCCTCATTACCCATTGAAAAGGATTCATTCATTTAGTCCATTCTCTACTTAGGTAGCAGTTGGCTTTTTCAGAGCCCCCATAACCCTAGAGAGCTAATGCAGCTGGCCAGCACCAGCACTTTGAAAATTGTTCCAGCATCACTGGAAGACCTAAGACCATCCTCTCGACAGGCTGACAATTTATCATCACAACCACAGAAAAAACATCACTAAAAACTCACTCAGCCCAAGTAAAAGCAGAGCGGTCTTCAAAGCCCTCAAGCATTGCATCACCCCTGGAGCTGACCTTCCAATAGAACAATCCATTGACAAGTGCAAAATGATCAAGAAATTGTTCAAAGTGAAAATAGACAATATCAGTAAGCACACCGATGATGTTGAAATAACAACTCTTGCTCTCCAGTTCCACCTTGCAACACACTAACTGGAATGCACTTCACCCCTCTCACCGTTGCTGAGCTATTGATAATCAAAGCTAGGTCCTCCAAAGATGAGATCATCCAATCCCCATTGTTGAAGTCTATCTCCAGCGAAGCACTGCCTCTCCCCATCGGGCCACTATCAAGGAAAGTAAAATCCTCCCACTACTGAAGAGGCCAACTTTAGCCCTGATGACCTTGCACATTACTGTCCACCTTCCATTCCTCAGAAGATCATTGAGAATGCAGATGCGACTTTTCCCCCTTTAAAGGGTTTAAGGTGAACTGGGACAAAAAGGAGGCTTTCCGATTGTCTTCCCACAACATCAGAGCATCCATTTACAGATGATCCTTTCAATGGAAACAGTCAAAGATCAGGTATCTGGGCCTCCTCTTGAATGGTGGCCATAGGTAGATGGTAGAGGATAACTTCGAAAGACTGAACACCAAAAACAGATTTCTGGTCCCAGCAACAACATTTCCTACGGGGCAGAGCCCAAACTATAACAAGCATTGGCATAGCCAATAGGTCTCGCTTTTGGGACCTTATAAGTGCTTAGCCATGCAACAGTTGATGTTGTTTTACCAAGGATATTGTGCTGCATAACTAAACACTTATAAGGTCCCAAAGGCAAGACCTATTGGCTATGCCAATGCCTTTTTTTTTGTTAAAGGACAAGCAGTGCTATCAGGCTCCGGCTGCCACTTAGTCCACCGCAGGGTAGAAGAGGGATAGAAGAGGGGTAGAGGGGTAGAAGAGGGGTAGAAGAGGGGTAGAGGGGTAGAAGAGGGGTAGAAGATGGGTAGAGGGGTAGAAGAGGGGTAGAGGGGTAGAAGAGGGGTAGAAGAGGGGTAGAAGAGGGGTAGAGGGGTAGAAGAGGGGTAGAAGAGGGTTAGAAGAGGGGTAAAAGAGGGGTAGAAGAGGGGTAGAGTGGTAGAAGAGGGGTAGAGGGGTAGAAGAGGGGTAGAGGGGACAAATGTAAACTACTCACCTACGAAAACAAAGGCATTCCGAAAGGCACATGAAGCAACAAATGAAAACGGATGGGCGTGCTGAAAACCTGTACAGTAGACGCAGCATTTCTCGAAACAGCGCATGCGCTGCCTAGATGAGACCTAAAAAGTACTTGCTAGGAAACAAAGTGGTCAGTGGAATGCATGAGTTGATCTTGAAACGATACCATTCAGGCCAACCATGGGACAAGAGGTTCTTGGCTTGCTGTGATAAACCAGCATAGTACACTGGAGATTGGAGTCAGAAGAGATATGCAAATAAAGCTGTTCTTGTGGCTGCTACCAAGTGTAGGCAGTGCAGAATTAAATGAATGAGCACAGGAGTATTATTAGTTTGATCAGACTGTAGGGGTGGCTCATTGTAATAATACCATACAGCAGGAGTGTGACCGGTTCCTGTTGATTGTGGGGACTCAGAGCAGATGGCTGGAAAGAATCAAGCTCTGGTATGTAGGAGGCTGGAAAGGGCACTGCTCTTGTATATACGGTTCAGCTGGAGTGTGATGGTGTGCGATGGCTGTGGGGCAAAGGGTAGTCAACAAGAGAAATCAGGGTAGAAGATTGCATTAAATTGCTGTTAAATTCTTAAAATTTGGGAGGATGGATGGGACACTGTTTGATTTGTATGAGGGTTCAGGAAAACTTGTTGGATGTTAGGAATGTTATGAGTGATATATTTGGAAAGTTTTGTTCCTTGTTATCAGTGAGTTGGAGTAAGTGGTCCTAATGATGTACAAGGCAGTTTATTGAGGAGGTGGTGAAGGGAAGTGACGAATGATGCAGAGTGGAGGAGTTCTTACATGTATTTCAAGTGACGCAAGAGGATGACGGGACATTTTTTGCAGATGTTTTGGAATGGGAAGTGGGGCTAATGAAGTGTTAAACCCCAGCACTCTGTATTACGGTTTAAGGATGGGAAAAATGTATTTGTCAGGGGCAGTATTCACTATTTTGTCACTTTGACACATACATTCTGTATCGATACACAAGTTTCTCCTCATAACTACGAGCATAGCACATGAAGACAGCATCTGAGTTCACTAGTTAAACTTCGCACAGGGCCTGCCACTCTATCACCTCTCGTGGCGCTTTTATTTAGTAGCTTTGAGCCGTTTGAACTAGAAACACATTCTTTGTTGAAATGTACAAATTAGGCTGTACAAATGGTGGATTATGTGACAAGTGTGGTTAAGGCATAACCATGCGGGAAGCACAGCAGCTGTAAAACCCAGTATTGCAGTGGCCTTGTTTACGGGATACACGTTGGTTTGGACATGAGGTGGCAATTTCTGCAATGGCTCACATCTGTACAGTGCAGAGCGGTACTGGTTTTTGTGGGGGCAACAGCTGGAGAGATGGGCATTAAAGATGAACACGGTTAATGTATTGTTTCGGGGCTTTATGCAGCGCTTAAGTGCCTGCTTTGTATCACTTTGAGGCTCTGTAAGCATACAGACACGAATACGTTACGCCACGCTCGGACCGGAGGCAGAATAGAGTGAACATTGTGCATCAAAGGGTAGTGCCCTGGGGGTGATGCTCTGTTCCTTAAAGCCCTCGTGGAGACTTCGGAGAATCACATATTTACTGCAGAGGCGGGAGTCGCACAAGGCAGAAGTTTTGAGTAAAGAGCGATGTAATTGCAGAGCTGCCTCAGTGTCACATCATTACTAGTTCCAATATTACACAAAGCTGTTAGCAGAGGCAGTTTAATGCCTCGGGACACTGAAATTAGCCTTGTCTTCTAATGTACTTCATCAGCGTGCTACAAATTAACAAGGACTAAACAAGCTGCGAGACGCGCTCTGTGGTGGGGAGTGGGAGGGGCATTGAAGCGAGGCGCGCGCGCTTGGGTGAGCGAGCGGAAAGCCAGATGGCGCCTCTGCTCGTGCCTGTGCGCGTAACCGCACACTGTATGCCACACAAAGCTGTGGTCGGACTTTTAAAAGCCCACTCACTAAATGTCTCGCCAGAGCAGCGCATGCGCTTGCTCAGGCGAGACCTAAAAATGGTGGTTGCTTCAAGATTGAATTACTTGTTTGCCATACTTCTGTTACACTTTCCCTGGCCACTATTGAGGAGACTTGACCATGACATCTTGACCTTGGTGAGGGGACAAACAAAACTAGAACAGAAAGCCAGAAAATTATGTTATGTTAGAAAATCTCTAAAGCGCATATATATCCTAGGGTGTCTTGGTGCTAGCTCAGCAGAGAGCATAAGAGACACTGTAAGAGAGTTCATTATTAAACGGCCAGGTTTTCAGGAGTTTTCTGAACACCCATAAAGATGGAACAGACCTTGTGTATATCGGTGAGAGATTCCAATGTTTAGTCACTCCAGAGATGAAACTGTTTCCTCCCCATTTCGTGTTCTTATACCTGAAGGTGATGACTTTTTTTGTTCCCTTTGATCTGAGTTTCCTGCTGGGTTCATACCAGGTGACAGCTTGTTTTAGAAATTCCGGCCTGTGTCATGCAAAGCCTTGAAGGTTAGGCACAGGGCTTCAAATTTAACATGATTCCTGAACGTCAGCCAATGCAGGTCTTTGATGGTTTGAGAAATTGAATGATGTTTGGGGAGGCCTAGGAGTAATCTGGCAGCAGTATTTTGTAACTCCTGCAGTTTTTTCAATTATTGTTCCTGTAAATTGATGTACAGTCCACTGCAGTAATCCACCTTAGATAGAATTAATGATGAGATTACTGTTTTCTTGGAATTGATAGGAAGATATTGGAGTATCTTTTTTTATAACTCTGAGAGTATTGAAAGAAGAGGATCTGACCGTGTTAACAAGCTTGCTGAAATCTGATTTGTCAACAAGTACTACCCCAAGACTCTTAGCTCTTGAGGTTGGCACCAGGAGAGGGCCCATTTCTTAAGGCCAGCTTGATGAATCCAAAATTGGAGGTTGTTTCCAAAGAGGATAACCTCGGTTTTATCCGAGTTTAATTTCAGGCAGCGCTTGCCCATCCAGACACCAATTTCTCTAATGCAGTTGTGTAGCTGAGAGCTCATGTAGTTTACATCGTTGTAGGCCGACAACACAATTTGTGTGTCATCTGCGTATGAGGTAAAGGAGACACCATAAGATTGAATCAGAGGGGTGAGTTCTGTAACATATAGATTAAAAAGAGTCTGAGTAAGTGCGGACCCTTGCGGGACCCTACTTGGAACCGAAAAGGTGTTTGAGCTGAAGCTGTCCAGCATCACTGTGTTTTCTCTATCCTTTGGAAAGGATTTCAGAAGTTCCAGGGCTTTACTTTTTATGTCTATGGTCTCCAAGCATTGGATTAAGAGCATGGTCCACAGTATCAAAGGCTGCCTACAGGTCAAGCAGGACCAGAGCTGCGGTGCCTCCTCCATCTAAGATAGTCATAAGTTTATCAGTGGCTTTAATCAGTGCAGTCACAGTGTTATGTTCCGTTCTAAACCCAAACTGAGTTGGGTCCAACAAGTGATAATCTTGAATAAACTGAGTCAATTGGGTATTCATGATTTTTTCTATTATTTTCGCTGGGAACAGTAATCTAGAAATTGGTCGGTAGTTGACTGGGTCCACTGGATCCAGGTTTGGTATTTTTAGGAGAGGGAGAATGGCGGCCTTCTTCCAAGAAGTTGGAGAGAGGCTGGTTATAAACATGGAGTTGAAGATGTTAACCAGATCAGAAAAGAATTCAGGAGACCTATGGATGCCTCACATGGACTTTGCTAAATGGCTAATTAGCTCTGTCAACTTAGTGTCATTGAGATGCACCCGTATGCTATGAGTTTTTGGAGGGACCTGGAAAATGGGAAGCTAGATTCTCACAGTAACCGGGGACTGCCTCTATCTATTGGGTGACTTCACCACAGTCCCCGATGGATGGATAACCTGATGATCCTTTCGACCATTGAATCATGGCTCTCTATATATACATACCTACTGGTACATCATTGGGTACACAACAAAGCCCAGCAGTGGTGGAATGCAGCTCCTTGCACTTGAAGAGTCCCACTACGATGAGAGCCATGGAAGGTGGTCGGCATCTGTGCAACAGACCACCAGGGTCTGACTAGGACAGAAAATCAGCCAGGGCACCAAAATTAAAATGAGCGAATCAAATAGCTAAAAAAGTAGCCCACATTCTGTAAATCGGGGCTGTTTTATCAGATCAGTCTTTCTGGCACTTACATATTGTCTTACAGGCCAGTTCAACCCTGCATACCACCTCCTTACACTAGGATATAGCAAATTGTTGTCTTCTGATTAGGGTGAATATAGGTTGGTTACTGATAAGCTATGGAAATATAACCCACTTTCTGAGGGATAAACTAGGTAAACCACTGATTGTCCTTCAAGACTCTCCCATTTGTTACTATTTACATAGGTTAGGGGGCCTTTGACAGATGGTTTCTGGCTTATACAGAGTGATTATCTCTCACTCCTTTCCCAAACCAGTAGAGGAGGAACTATGAAGAAGATGGAAGATTTTGCTACCCCTTGACCTCCAGACGAAGAATGGTCAGACCTTTCAGAACACACAACAGGGATCTAGGCTGAAAAGAAGCTACTTTAAGATCCTACACCAGAGGCATTGGGCATTTGACAAACTATTCAAAAAATATCTATTAGGCCATTCCTAATGTTGAGGGATAACTGTTGAAATGTACCTATTGGCAGGTATATGGTGTGGAGCGGACTGTGAAACTCTCAGAGTCTCATTTACTTCATAGTATTGAAACATTTTTGAATCAGTAGCACTTGCTGACTAGATTTATCTTGAAAAGCTGAGGTATCTGGCTTGCTTTGTTCCCCTTTGCATGTCCTTGAACTGATGTACTGTATGTGATCATAAGAAAAGTGACACATTATTGTCAACCGTAAATGTTAATGTGACACTGACCTCTTGTTGCCTAGTGGAGCCGCGAAGGTCTCATTGGACTTGTCCTACATGCTATGTAGAGACCATAGTGCTACTGGCCCAGATGGGAGGGGACGGAGGGAGTCAGATCAGATTTTGAGAGCCACAGCCTGGCGTGGTACAGCATGGGCTCTGTGTCCGAGAGCTGTCGTGGCAGGCGCTACAGAGATTGGTCCCTTTGCCCTAAGGTGCACCTTTCAAGTGGGGGGCTAGCATGGAGAGAGGGGGCCGCAGCCGCTTGGCACTCCCACCGCCTGTGGACACAGACATCCAGAAGGGAGACTGGCCAGCACATAAGAAGAACCATGTCATCAGCAGCAAACTTTCTGGGGAGCCATTTGTCTATCTACCAACTGCCCACCCACAAACAGTGGGAGGCCTGTCTGTGTGTCCTCCTATTTACAGTTGCGACACACAGGAACCTGGGGCTGTGGAGCTGCCGGGGAAAGCCCTGCCACTCCTGGTCACACACTTCTATATAAAAGTATCACTCATTGCAATAGGCACTGTTCCCATTACCTATCCTGAGATGCCTTTCACACCTGGAACAGTTGTGTATGGAGATTCAGACCCCCATATGTGCCATTAAGTTCTGAACTGTCGTACTCAGGTTCCACTTCAGGGTGTCTCTACTCCACTGTCCCAATCAAATGCAATGCTGGGGAGGGTAACTGGACACTGGAAAGGCAATCCTGTTGGCATCTCCCTAAACATCTCCAGTGCAATCTGTGGCTAAAACATGGACACAATAGAAACTCCAATGTGAATACTTCAGTACACCCGATAGTCACCTATTAACCTTAGCAGAGCTTTGTATGGAACCGGTGTCCCGCAACTTTGAGCCTAATGCCCCAGGAGGAAGAGGTTAACCCCACACATCTTCAGAGCACTGCCAGAGCACATTTGCGGCCCTGCACAGCACCAGATATCTGGTCCCAGGCAGCCATGATTAAAGGCGACCAAAAGCAGGCCAAGCTTGCCATTGCCTTCCGAAAATCTACATGATGAGGAGAACATGAAGTTGTCACAAACTAAAGGGGGGAGGACACCAGAGAAGGTGCAGGTGGAACAAATGAACATCAAGTCATTGCTAGAAAAGCCTGCCTATTGGTAACAAAATAGACACATTGATTGTCCACATACACCACATGAAGGATTGACTCACCATATCTGAGATTTTAAAAACGAGTTAACCACACAAAATGGGAAGTGCCTTCAAATGCAGAAAGTTCTGAAACTCATCAAGGCTAAAAATGAAGATCTTGGGGTACCTCAAGGAGAAATAACATACATACTACTGATGTACCATAATTGACAACCACAGGGAAAATGGAGGGACTTTGATAGACAGTGCTCACAGACTTATATGACCAGGTCACAACTGTCCTTGTTCAGAGTGGAGCAGGCTCACCACTTGTTAGTGACTAAGACACCTCTGGGTGCCACCTTAAGACCCATAATAGGGGGCTTATTGAACCACAGGGATCAGGACGCTGTCCGGAGACTGGAACAGGAAATGTATGATCTGTCACACCAAGGCTCGTCCAGCATCTCTCTTCCCGAATTTTATGCTTATAGTCCACGACGCTTGGCACACACCTACAATCATCAAGAAGAAATTGTAGCAACTCAACATTCCGTATGCAAAGCTTTACCCGGCTCATCTGAAGATCATGACACACAGTAAACCACACTTCTTCTGGAAGGAGTTGCCTTCCTGAAAACACCTAGGGAGATGATCCCCATTGTGACAGGCTGAAAAAATTAGAGGAGACCCATCTGGATTGAGTGACAATGGCTTGTTGCCCATCAGACTCTTATACCGTCAATGTGATTTCTATGCCTCCACTCTCCGGACTTTTTCAACATGTCAGACTATTCGCATTTGGCCCTTGATGTCCAGCTGTCAAAGCCCTCCACTGACTGCTTCTGTCAGGTGCGGCAGGCGGGAGTGGCGAGTGGAGAGAGAAACGAGGAACAGAAACCCTTCAACATCTTACTAACCGAAGTATTGGCACCATGAACCGACACAAGTATACCATATGCTAGGTTCTATGCATGATGCATAATGCACTCAAGTACAATAAGAGACAATGAATCAGAGTGCGCCCTCACCATACGTGTCCCGAATAGGGTCTCTTATACACGTAAGACACGTTTAGGCCTATTTATGAGAACGTCACACAGTGCAGTGCAGCGGAATAAGTCACCTTGCTGCGCTGCACTGCATGACTTGGAAAGGGCAGGAATGCGCCTTATTAAAGGCAATATGGTGCATTCCTGCCTTTTCCCCTGCGCTGGTGCCCTTTTGGCAGCCTAGCGCTAACGCAGGCACCCTTGCTCCATGGTACAAGGGTGCCTGTATTGCAGGCATGATTGTTTTTTGCAGGAAGGAGCACCTTCATGCCCCAAAACAATCCTGAGAGGCATATTTCTCTTTCTATGTGTGTTGCAGAATGCAGTACACATAGAAAGAGGAAGTAACAAGGATAAATAAAAAATAACTCTGCTCGTTACGCCTCACCTGAGAAGGTGTATCATTTTGGCGCATTCCCAGGTCTACCAGTTCTGATAAATCGGGGAATGCATCAAAAACCATGGGAGTTACGTGGGGACACCCAAAAATACGCTGTTCCCATGCAACGCCCATGGAATGTCTTCCCAGGACAGAGTAAGGCAACGCAGCAATTTGCGCCGCGTTGCCTTACTCCAGATTAATGGAGCCAGTCAGGGCCAAGCAAAGTGTCCTTGTGTGGCTGATAAATCACATGTAAGGTTTGTGTCGCATTTGCACCATGTTGTGTGGTGGAAGAGCGACGCAAACCGGCTCAACCGGCCCCATTGTCGTCTTTCTGTGTTCTCGTTAAGGCAAGCTGGGGACCCCACCTATTACTTCCTCCCCGGCCACCTCCACCTGCTCGTGGTTTTAACAGCTGCGGCCGCTGCAGGTAAGAGCGGTGGGGCGGTGGGGGATTTCGAGAAACTACCACGAGGGAAAATTAAATAAATAATTAATTTTCCCTCGTGGTCATCTCTTGAAATCCCTTCACCCCCCCCCCCCACCACCACCCCACCGCTCTTACCTGCCGCGGCTGGGTTGTAATAGCAACAGCCTTGCAGCCACCATGCTTGTGACCTTTAAATCTGTCTATTATTAGTTGACATGCAGAGTTATGTTAAGAATTTGCGGGGTTATATCTGTGGGTGGGACATGGACATGGCGTTACTGGGTTTCAGAGTCCACAGTACACTCCCAAATGCTGCAGCGATAACCCAGCCAACAGTAAGGACATGTGTGACATCATGCCGTGTATCACCACTCATCCAGGGGTATAAAAGTTAACGTGACATTCACCTAATCACCTGGAGTGGCCGAGGCTTATAGAGTCCCCGTAAAGTTAGGCTGGTCCTCAGATATTTGAGTAAGCACCATACTGACATCACCCTGCTTCAGGAAAGACATTTAACTAAACACTCAGATAAACAAAGTGCATGTAAATGGAGCGCTCATGGATTCTTTGCATTATATTCTGTTTGTTCTATGGGCGCCACTATCATAGTTAGGAGTGGAGTCTCGTTGTGACTTCTTGATGTGATTGCGGATAGTGACAACCATTATCCTGCAAGGCATTTTAGGTTGTTCGACATTACCCTTATTAGTACCTATGGCCCCAATACTGACTTCTCTGTTGCCTTTCAGGATGTTCTGGAGAGATGCAGCTGCTATGACTTCTGCGCTCTACTATGAGGGAGTGTCCTTAATCTCACCTGGACCCTAGGCTAGACAAACATAATTCAATGTGGAAATCGTCATCTTCTGTGGCAGTCACTCTAATGTGTCTGATAGATGTTTGGAGATCCTTCTGCAGCAAGCACTCCCAGGCCTGAGAGATGCTTGGAGGACTAAGCCCCCGAATACCCCCAAGACTATACTTACTACTTGCCTGTCCATGACATGTCCTCAAGAATAGACTATGGGATAAGCATGTAAGATGTTTGCATGTGGGGGGGGGCAGTTGACCGTACCGTCAGAACCCTGTCAGACAACTCTCCTGTCAGGCTCCAGGTAAGGCTTCCTGACCCAGCACTTGGTTTCCCAGTTTAGTGCTTTCCTACTGTGGCCCTCCGTGCCCTCGTGTTTCTGTGGGAGCTTAGAGAAGCCACAGTGGAATATTTCAACTTCAATGAGGGGTTCGAACAACAGCCCAAGCTCCTTATAGGAATCATTTAGGGCCTGATTTATGGTTTAACTCTTTTTTATTGACAGTTGCAAAAAGTGAAAAGCATGTCATCAGGGCCACGCAGGGCCCGACTGTGATAGAGACAACTCAATTGTATTGCAAAAAGAACACGAACATCTCCCCCCCCACCACCCAGAGAGTAAAGGAGGAAAGGAAATAAGAAAAGAACCACCCTCCTCCCATCCCTGGTCCAGGCTTGTGACAAAGCGTGAGCGCAGGCAGCTTGTCTGATCTGAAGGGCTATCTGGCTACACATTGGGGTCTGGTGCGTTGAGACGTAAGAGGCGTAAATACCGTGGACAGGTCAACTCTCGAAAGTCTTGTGCAAGTAAAGTAAGAAAGGGTTGCCACAGCTCACTGAAGGAAGAGCCCTTCCCCGCCAGGGTGAGGGAAATCTTTTCCATTCCCAGTACGTGCCATAAACGTTGGTACCAGCCCGTGTGGGTAGGAATCTGAGGGGACCGCCAGTGGATTAATATGTTCTGGACTGCTGAGCCTAGAGCGATGGCTATTTGCTTCCCTCTCCGGGCCTTAAGGGGATATGTGAGTGGGTTGGGTACCCCCAGGAGAACATATGCGGGAAATCTAGGGACTTCAGTGTCGAGATGTTTGTCTACTTCATCCAGGACATGTGTCCAATAGGACCGGAGGTGAGTACAGTCCCATAGTAAATGGACCAAAGTACCCCTCCCGCCGCACCCACGCCAACAATCCGGGCTTAGTGTCGCGTCAACCTGGTGGAGCCGCTCCGGGGTGTAATACCAATGGTACACCAATTTAGTAAAAGTTTCTGTAAGTCCGACGTGTGTTGCTGTGTGACGTGCCCTGTAACAGGCTCCCCCCCACTCCTCGGGGTTAAGATCGCGCCCAAGCTCCCTCTCCCATCGGGCCCGCCCCGCGTGGTACATATGCGAGTATTTAGATTGAAGAAACTTGTAGAGATCTGAGATCAGTTTTTTGTCCGAGGACCTCGTTACCAGCCAGCGTTCATATGGCGTAAGGCGTCTAGCCGCCTGTGAGCGATTAGTAGGGTGTAGAGCCCAGTGGCGTACCTGAAGGTAATGCATGCGTTCCGATTCCGGAAGGTCAAAGTCCTCCCGTATCTGCGTGAAGGTGATAAACTCGCCATCGGCGAATAAGGGACCCAGCGCCCAGCAGCCAGACTCCCGCCATCGATGGAAGGATCGTTGGTCCAACCCCGGACTGAACTCAGGGTTATCCAGGATCGGCGTGAGAGGTGATGGAAAGGACATGAGTTCATGGCTTAAGTTCGTCTGATCCCATGTCGTGAGTATCGTACGGGTCACTTGCGAGGCATATAAGTTGGGAGGGCGATGAGCTTTCGCGAGGAAGGGAACCTTCCTAAGTGATGTACCGGCTACAGCACGGTCCTGGAAAAGCCAATTTTTTTCCGATTCGGCCCGACTCCATTCCACCAGATAGCGTAACTGTGCGGCCTTGTAATAGAGGGCGAGGTCGGGAACCCCCAGACCCCCCTCATTCGGCGGGAGAAAGCTGACCGCACGTTTCATTCTTGGCTTACGGCCCTGCCAAATGAAGGCAGAGAGATCTGATTGCACCTTTTGGAGCCAACCCGTAGGGGGGGACAAAGGCAGCGTTTGGAATACGTAAAGGATCTTGGGAAGAACGGGCATTTTTATAGCGGCGACCCGCCCCAGCCAGGAAATCTGATGGTGTTTCCATCGCCGAAGCTCGGCCTGAATCTGAGTATGAAGGCGGGAGAAGTTGGCCAGTCTCATGCCCTGCAAGGTAGGAGCCAAGTATATTCCCAGGTATGGGACAGGGTCATCCGACCACGATAGCGGGAAACGAGCCTGCAGGTCCGCTTTCTCGTGGGGTGGCAAGGAGAGGTTCATCGCCGTCGACTTAGAGAGGTTAACTTTAAACCCGGACGCACCTCCAAAAACATCCAGTTCATCCAAAAAGGCTCCTAGAGCTCCTTCCGGATTCGTTAATGTGATGAGGACGTCGTCCGCATACAGACTAATAGTATGAGTGTCCCCCCCGAAGCGTATACCCGTGATTTGCGCATGCCGCCGAACCCTCTGTGCCATAGGCTCCATATAAAGAGCGAAAAGTAAGGGCGAAAGGGGGCAACCCTGCCGCGTTCCCCTATAAATGGGGAAGGGAGCAGAAGTATGCCCATTGACTCTCACAGTCGCTGTGGGGAGGCGGTAGCAGTTAAAAATGTGTGTCCGCATCTTATCCCCAAATCCCATGTGGCTCAACACCTGTTCAAGATACGGCCAATGGACTCGGTCAAAGGCCTTTTCGGCATCGATCGTGAGCAGCATGTATTTCCCGGGATGCGGGAAGCTTTTCGATGAGATGCGCTACTCTTTTCGTGTTATCACTCGTCTGCCGCTGTGGTATAAACCCAGCCTGGTCGGGGTCCACCAGCCCTTGCATATAGGGGCCCAAGCGGCTCGCCAAGATGGAGGTATGTAGCTTCAAGTCTAAGTTCAAGAGCGATATGGGCCGGTACGAACCGCAAACGGATCTGTCCTTCCCAGATTTAGGGAGGACGACTATCGCCGCCTCCAGCATGGAAGAGGGTATTGCTCCCGTCGTCGCAAATGAGTTAAAAAGCCGGGTTAGTATGGGAGTGAGGGCAGCGCCGAACTGCTTGTAAAAGGCCGCAGTGTAGCCATCGGGGCCCGGGGATTTGCCCAGTTTCAGGCGGGCTATGGCAGAGATTACTTCCTCCTGTTGTAGTGAGCCTCAGCAAGGCCTACCAGTGCTTAGGGGTTCTCCCTTCTCTGCACAGAGTCCTCAGACACTTAGGAAGAAGTTGGCACAGAAACTGGAAATAGAAAAGACAGAGTTTATTAAACCTCATGAGGTGGAGCTACATTCACACACATCACCCTTCAGTAATGCATGAAGTAGCACACTGAATGGAAGGATCCTGGTCCTTTTATACCCACACAGGGGCTCAAATGAAGGCGGTACTAACACAAATGCTGGTTTTAGGTACATATAAGGTCATACAGAGAATGCACAGTCGACAAGTGGGTGGAGCTAACAGTTTCTACTTTTAGTAGACACATCCTGACATTTATAAACTCGGAACAGCTGCAAGCTCAACTGAGCATGTGCAAAGCAAGAGGAACTAAATATAACTTGTCTCTAGGCAGATTTCAAGAGCAGTTGACAGGAAGGTAGGACAGAGCACATGGCGAGCACATGGTAGCACATGGCAGCCAAAATGGCTGACAGAAATACAAAATGGATTCCACAAAGCGGACAATTTAGCCTCTAAATACAGGCTGTCTTCAGCTAATGCTTAACTTAAATGCTGCCAAATTACAACAGACGACCCTTTCAGCATTGGCTGAAGACATTCGTTTATCTGGGGTAATCTAGATATTCATCCCGTATATCTATTAACATTATTTCGGCCACCTCTTTATTCAACATTTGTTGGGCCTTTGTTTCAGCAATGTTCCCTCTGGCAGGTATACAAGCAGAAATGCAAATGGAGCAAAGCATTGGACCACATTGGATACATACACAGCATGTAAAAAATATTACAATTATTACACACAGGATAGTCAGTAGCTTCCAGCCCCAAGCAGAAACAAGAGTCCAAAACCATCCAGCAAAAGTCCAAGTTCCAGTCTCTGGATGAATTTCTGCAGCAATCTTATGCAATTTTGATATTGCGTCATATACTGAAGGTGAGTGATCTGGTATGAATACACAACAGCTGCTACCGATGATGCGACATGCACCACCTCGATCAGCCAAAATTACGTCTAGCACCATCCTATTCTGGAGTGCTACAATCCTTGCAATCTGTAGTTCCTCTGTAATGTTCCCAAGTGCCATAGCTGTCTGATTGGTAACAGCTTCCACAACACGAGTTAGTCGTCGGATTTTCCTGCTGTTTAATGCAGCACCCACAAAGAAAAATAAGCCCAAGTTGAAATCAACATATTGTTGTAGGGTAGTGTCGGTTTGGTCAACTTCATCCATACTTATTGTCCTCTTATTTCTGTTTTTGGAAATGTCATTGTACAGTTTAAAATCACGGTGATACAATGCAGGTGCCAGAAACACAGGGGGCAACAGAAAAGATACATAGCAGATTCCTGACCACCCAACAGGTAATTGATAATATCCGTTATTTCCACACACAAAATACGTGTTATGCGAGGCTGTGAAAGTGCTCTTATTGGCACCTTCAATGGTCAGGATTACAGTACACTCGCTCCTCCCCACTGGAATTCTTCCAACACTACAAATACACAAATCTGCTTTAGCTTTTGTCACAGAAATCACAAAAGGTCCAATGTTCTTTATTATTCTCACATTTGTGAAAACATATGGTGTTGAAATATTGTCCGGTTGATACTCTTCCCATTCCCATTTAGTCCCTTTGGCTTGTGGATAACCTTCTTTATTTTGATAACATACTTTATTAAGTTGAAAAATAATCCCACCTACTGAAGGCTTTCCATATGCAAACAAAAGCGCATACCAAGCTTGACAAGAACCATTGTGAGAAAATGGAAGAGGAATAAAGGTGTTCCTCCTTTCTTTTGATGTGCAGGTATCATCCCACACACCCAACAGTTGGTAGTATTTGTAGCATTGTGAGTATGGTGCAACATCTGGATAAAAGTATTGTTCAGGTAAGATTGTCGATGCTTTTGCTCATGGTAAGGAAGAGTAAAGTAGTGGTGTTCCACGGGTACTGGCGTAGTGGCAACAAAAAGCTGTCGAACAGGAGCCACCTTCTCGATGTACCACGTAATTGCTGCCATAGCCACCATAGCAACAACAAACCCTACAGCACAAATGATTTGTTTTTTCATTTTAGCAGCAGTAATGATTGATCTTTCTGAAAACTTGTTGAAAACAGTCGTTGGAGCTCTTCTCCCTGGGCAGCCGCTGATTTCTTCACCATGGGCCAAAGCGGGTGTCACTACACTAATACAGGGCTGATCCCCCTCCCCTTGCCACAATGGCTCTCCGTTTCACTAACCCAGGGCGGTAGCTCAACCAGTCTTTTTCAAAACTGCAGATCCTTTCCTCGGTCTCAATTGATATCTGGATACTCCAGTGATCGTGTGGTCCGGGAAGACTTCCGCAGATTCGTCAGGTGAGATAGCTTGGCCTTTCTCCGTCTCCAGAATCTCTCGATGGTCGGTCAACACAGCAGGTTCCACCAAGGCAGGCGACACGCGTTTGCAGTGTGTGCTGTGGATCCAATTCTTTCTGTTTGTCACTCGAACTGCTGTCCTTGTCGCAAGGAGCACCTGCTCTGGTCCTCGCCACCTTGGCTCCAAGCTGTTCGATCTGTCGAAGACCTTGACCATTACATGGTCACCAGGACGGAGTTCGTGGGCCTCACCTGTAGATCTGTCAGGAAGAGCTTCTCGAACCTGTTGATGAATAGAAATCAAACTGTCAGTTAACTGTGCCAAATAATCATTCATCAGAACACAAGGAACATCATGTATGGGGCGTGGCTTAGGAATTCCCCAAATGTTCATTGGTCTTCCAAACACCACCTCATAGGGGGTAAGACCTGATCGTGAATGTGGCACCGATCTTATGGACAACAATGCCAAAGGTAGGGCATCTGGCCACTTTAGAGACGTGGAAGCCAGTATTTTCGCCAACTTTGATTTTAGAGTAGCGTTATACCTTTCCACCAATCCTGCTGATTGCGGGTGGAAAACTGTATGGAATTTCTGTTTGATCCCTAATCCTTTCAGGACATGCTCAACAACTTGCCCAATAAAATGAGGTCCATTGTCACTCCACAAAAGTTTACAAACACCGTATCTAGGGAAAAACTCCTTTAGAAGCACCTTTGCTGTGGTGAGAGCAGTATTATCCTTCGTAGGGTATGCCTCTATCCATTTGCTAAAGGCACATACCACCACTAGGACATATTTCAGATTATTGCAGCGTTCGAGTTGGATGTAATCCATCTGCAAAACTTCAAAAGGTGCGGTTGGTGTAGCAAACCCTCCTGTAGGAGTTCGTGTCCCTTTTCCAGGATTATACTGCCAACAGATCAAACAGGACTGTACTACCCTTTTGGCTGTGCTAGCAATTTCAGGATGCTCCCAAACTTGTGTAAGCAATGTAGTTATTGCTAGAGCTCCAACATGTGCCAGCCCATGTGCCATTTGAACCATAGGTTGTAAATAGGCCGCAGGCATTTTCCACTTATTCATTTCTTTGTTACGCCAACAACCCTCATCATCTAATATTCCTTCTTTAGACCATTGCTCAAGCTCTTCCACAGAAGCAGATCTCTGTATATCCAATACTTCCTCTCTAGCATCATGCCAACGCTCAGCTTGTGATTTCACTACGTACATGGGTGTAGTGCTTCGCTGCATCGCAGTCTCACGGGCTACGCGGTCTGCAAAGGCATTGCCTTGTCCTATTTTGTCAGTCACTTTCTTGTGTGCGCTACACTTCATAATAGCAACTTTCTTTGGGTATGTAAGTGCAGTCAAGAGATTATGCACTAACTCTCCGTGCATTATCTGCATCCCATGGGATGTAAGAAAGCCTCTTCCCTTCCAGAGTAGGCCAAAATCATGAACCACTCCAAAAGCATAGCGGCTATCCGTGTAAATGTTCACACACAAGTCGGTGCTAAGCTCACATGCTCGTGTCAAAGCTATTAGTTCAGCTGCTTGAGCCGACTTCTGAGGTATGCGAGCTGTTTCCACTACTGTCTCAAGCGTGGTAATTGCATAAGCAGCTGAAGTCGTGCCATCTGGTAACTTCAAACAGGACCCATCAACCCACAGTTCCCCATCTACATCTGGAAGGGGCGTATCTTGCAAATCGATGTGACCCTTTGTCTGTTCCTCAGTAAGGAATATACAATCGTGAGGCTCCTTTGACTGAGACTGAGTCGCAGAATATGGCAACAAAGTGGCGGGGTTCAGTGTCGCACATCTCTTCAAGGTAATATGAGGTGCTAGCAGTGTCAATTCGTATCCTGTCAAACGAGCACTAGTTAAGTGCTGAGTCTTAGTCTGATTCAAAAGGGCATCTACTGCATGGGGTACTAGCACCAACAGTTTGTGTGACAAAACTATCCCTTCACTCTGACGTATGGACACAGCCGTCGCTGCAACTGAACGGAAGCACCCAGGTAATGCACGAGCAACAGGGTCAAGAACTGCAGAAAGGTATGCGCAAGGACGCTGTTTGTCCCCGTGTGTCTGTACTAAAACTGACAATGCACATCCTTCTTTCTCATGTACATAGAGTGTAAAAGCCTTCGTGTAATCTGGTGTGCCTAACACTGGTGCAGAGCAAAGAGCTTGTCTCAACTGACAAAAAGCATTTTGACATTCATCTGTCCATGGAAGGGGGATCGGAGTGTTTTTAGTCAAAAGTGCTAGCAAGGGCTTAACAATGTGTGAAAAACCCAATATCCATTGCCTGCAAAACGAAGTCAGACCAATGAATGCACGGACATCTTTCTGCGTGGAAGGTACTGGGGTGTCTAAAATTGCTTGAATGCGATCTGGTGTCAGTGCACGGCCCTCCTTAGACAGAAGGTGTCCTAAATAGGTCACCTTCGGTCTACAATATTGCAATTTCTTTCGTGATACTTTATGGTGGTGTGTAGCAAGAAAAGAAAGCAAAGACAAAGTGCATTTCTCACACTGCTCAGGTGTATCGGCTGCCAACAAGATGTCATCGACATATTGTATGAGAGCCACTCCTTTAGACAAGGTAAAGGAATCAAGCTGTCTCTTCAATGCTTGACTGTAAATACTAGGACTCTCAGTATAGCCTTGAGGAACTCTACAAAATCTGTATGATCTATTATTCAAAGTGAAACCGAACAAATATCGGCTATCAGGATGAATAGGAATCGAGAAGAAAGCGTTCTTCAGATCAATTACAGAAAATGTAGTTGCTGTTGGAGGGACCAGGGTAAGCAATGTCGTTATGTCAGAGACTACAGGGTACTGTGGTACTACAATCTTGTTGACTTCTCTCAAATCGATAATAAATCTATAAATCCTAGTGTCAGTATCTTTTTTCAAAATGGGAAGAATCGGACTATTGCAAATATTGTAAGGAACTTCTTCCACAACCCCCACCTTAATTAAATCATGTACAATACGTGTGAGTGCTTCTTCTCCTTCTCGAGAAATTTTATACTGAGGCAGTCTTGGCAATAAAGCGCCCTCCTTGACACTAATATGTACTGGTGGAATAACCATTTGCCCTACATCAGTGTCCGAAGTAGCCCACAAAGTACTAGGGAGTGAGGCTAGTGCAATGTCCTCTTTAACAATACAAGATCTCTCAATCATAGGGTAGTTGTCATTCAAAATAACCCGTACTCCTTCCGGAGAACACCGTATCGTAGCCCTAAAATATTTAAGCATATCAAGACCCACAATATTGTCTGGTGTGTTTGGAGAAAGCAAAAACGGACATGGAGCAGTAAACTTATCAATATCAAATGCAAGTGGTTGTGACAATGGGCTAAGGGAAGGTGTTCCATCGAAACCTATCGATGTAATGGTTAAGCCAGACAGGGGAGCCCTTGGAACCAATTGTTTAGACAAGGCGCTACGAGTAGCTCCTGTATCAACCAGAAACTGATCAGTAGAACCCAAAACATGTGCTGTAACATAGGGACCCCTCTGATCTACTGGAACTTCAACTGATTCCTTACCCCATCCTAGGCAATCCTATGCATAAGCAGAATCTTGAAAATCAGAGGGCACATAGTCAGACATTTGATATTGGTTCCTTCTATCAAAAGTGTTAAACCCATTCTGCCCACGTGTATTAGCATCAAACCGAGCACGATCATTCGCGCTTCCTCTAGGCCCTTGATATCCTGAACGATTTCTCATTTGTCCCCGACCACGTAGATTCTGCTGAGCACGCAGCACTGGACAATCAGAAAGCCAATGTCCAAATTTTTTGCAGTACGCACACTGATCAACAGACAAATTCGAACGGGCAGAGGAAGGAAAGGACGAACCATAAGATCCACGTCCACCTCTATCATTATCTCTAGAAGGCGGACCATAAGCTTGAGCCAACATAACCTTTGTTTTCAACTCTTTAGACTTTTTGTCCTCATTACCTTTGGCTTCTAATTCTTGCCGCTCATAATACTGGGCCATAGTTAAAAGAGAAACCGGAGAAGATGTAGTCCATGAACTCTCACTGGCCTTTAAGCGACTAGCTATTCCTGGCAAAAGGTTTGCGACATATTTATCGACAAACAGATGCCTACCTGTGTCATCTGTCAATGACTGGCCACTAAAATCGTGAAATGCTTCTTCAAAACGTGTGAAGAAGTCGGAAACTGATTCATCTACCTTTTGCTTGCAAGACGCTAGCACTGTCCAATCTATCTTTTTACGGGGAATGATCGTCTTTAATTTAACTAATATAGCTGCCGGAAGATTTAAAATTAACTGACACGGTTTCTGTGCAGGTTCTCTATCTTCATCTAACCGCTCTAAATCTTTCCACAATGCTCCAAATGTCGCATTATCATCTATTCTACGCACAGTTCTCCACATATCAGGCGGTAATATTAATCCAAAAAACAAATCAATATCAGACAGAGTCATAGTACAAGAGCTGATTGCACCCTCAACTTCCTCATAAAAGGCTGCTGGATTCTTTCGCGGGTCAGGCAATGCATTTTTAAGGGCCATAACATCTGCTCTATTCCAAGGAGTGTAAACCCAATTATAAATAAAGTACCCTTTCGCATTAAGAGAAGTCTTATCATCCTCTGTACCCGTTCCTTTAGGAGGAACATATAAAGGCGCGGCTTCCCGCATGGGTTTCACATGAATTACAACATTCTTATCTGTTTCAGGAGTAGGAGTTCGTGCCATGCTGATCTGAGATGCTAGTGCAGCTGTTTCTGCTGCCTTTTTCTCCTCTCGCAAACGGGCTGCTTCAACACGCAGTTTAACCAAGCGTCTGATCGTGTCAGCCACCTGGGAGAAGACAAAAAGACCGTCACGTAATTGTTTACAATCAGTTGCTACATCATCGGGCTCCATTTCTACCGAATACTTCCTAAATTGTTCAATAACCTCTGCAGCAAATGTATCGGTAAAATATATTTGCTCCCGTTCCTGCCATCCTTTTATACTATCTAAAAGTTCAGAGGCAGTGGTAGTACTACGAACGGCTTTACGCGCAGTAGATCTAATGTCAGATGCACGCTCAGCAGATAGCATGGAGCGAGTTTCTCGAGCTTTGTCCTGGTCTGAAAAAGAGTCCTCATCTGACTCATGAGGAGCGGAAGAAAAAATATACGGAGGTGGAGAACGATCTAATAACAAGAAATCATCTTGTGGTTTATTAAGGATAGGATAAAGGGGCTGCCTAACAGCGTATTGGCCAGTTACCTGTAAATGGCGTTCCCTATCTTCCCTCTCTTTAATTTCTTTCATCTCCTTGTTTTTTAACTCTAATGCTTTCGCATAAATGGTCTTTCGCTGTTCTTTGTCAATCAAGGCTTGCTCACGCTTCATTCGCTCACGCACTTCTTTCTCCCACATTCGCACACAATCAAACATATCTTGCCTAGTCTTGTGTTTAAACATACATTGTTCCACATACTGAATCTTTCGCAAATCAAATGACCCATATATAGGCCAACGCAACTCAGGGTCTTTACTAGTATATTTATTCCATAACGTGCAGTACATTATAGAAGAAATACCATACTTAATATACATATCCCTATTAGGCGTCCACTCCGGGGGGGCTGGTTGTGCTTCGTCAAGTCTCAAATTGGTACCACTACTAAAGCAATACATCCTACGAAGTGTGCTGAAAACAGGCATGCCAAAAAATAGTGCAAAATATGCAGTATTATAATCAAAGTAGCGCTTAAGATACTCTTCGTACGTTGCGCTGTTCAAACAATTTTAAATAGAGAAAATTCTCCTCATTACCTGCCTATATGTATTGCAATACATATATAATTACAAAACAGATTCCAAAATTGGCCAATCATACAAACAAAGCCACAGTAAGTGTTACTAAAACTACCTTACCAATCAAAGGCATCAAACCAACAGCAAGTGCCGCAAAACGGCTCTTACCAATCAAATGGTGTCCAGGTTCCAACTGCCAAGTTCTCAAATCGACCAAATGGTCACTGCACGGCGAATCAACAGAAGAGATCTCAGTCAAGGACCGGCGCCGCCGGGATGGTCAGATCAGAAAGAAAGGAAAAACGCCGTGGGTGCCAAGACTCAGGTCTCCTCAGGCAGCGATCGCGTCCAAAAGCGAGATTCCAATCCTTCGTCGCGACCAGTCCTTCGGGCATCCGAGTCGCTGATGAGTCCCACGTTGGAAGCGCCAATTTGTTGTAGTGAGCCTCAGCAAGGCCTACCAGTGCTTAGGGGTTCTCCCTTCTCTGCACAGAGTCCTCAGACACTTAGGAAGAAGTTGGCACAGAAACTGGAAATAGAAAAGACAGAGTTTATTAAACCTCATGAGGTGGAGCTAACATTCACACACATCACCCTTCAGTAATGCATGAAGTAGCACACTGAATGGAAGGATCCTGGTCCTTTTATACCCACACAGGGGCTCAAATGAAGGCGGTACTAACACAAATGCTGGTTTTAGGTACATATAAGGTCATACAGAGAATGCACAGTCGACAAGTGGGTGGAGCTAACAGTTTCTACTTTTAGTAGACACATCCTGACATTTATAAACTCGGAACAGCTGCAAGCTCAACTGAGCATGTGCAAAGCAAGAGGAACTAAATATAACTTGTCTCTAGGCAGATTTCAAGAGCAGTTGACAGGAAGGTAGGACAGAGCACATGGCGAGCACATGGTAGCACATGGCAGCCAAAATGGCTGACAGAAATACAAAATGGATTCCACAAAGCGGACAATTTAGCCTCTAAATACAGGCTGTCTTCAGCTAATGCTTAACTTAAATGCTGCCAAATTACAACAGACGACCCTTTCAGCATTGGCTGAAGACATTCGTTTATCTGGGGTAATCTAGATATTCATCCCGTATATCTATTAACATTATTTCGGCCACCTCTTTATTCAACATTTGTTGGGCCTTTGTTTCAGCAATGTTCCCTCTGGCAGGTATACAAGCAGAAATGCAAATGGAGCAAAGCATTGGACCACATTGGATACATACACAGCATGTAAAAAATATTACAATTATTACACACAGGATAGTCAGTAGCTTCCAGCCCCAAGCAGAAACAAGAGTCCAAAACCATCCAGCAAAAGTCCAAGTTCCAGTCTCTGGATGAATTTCTGCAGCAATCTTATGCAATTTTGATATTGCGTCATATACTGAAGGTGAGTGATCTGGTATGAATACACAACAGCTGCTACCGATGATGCGACATGCACCACCTCGATCAGCCAAAATTACGTCTAGCACCATCCTATTCTGGAGTGCTACAATCCTTGCAATCTGTAGTTCCTCTGTAATGTTCCCAAGTGCCATAGCTGTCTGATTGGTAACAGCTTCCACAACACGAGTTAGTCGTCGGATTTTCCTGCTGTTTAATGCAGCACCCACAAAGAAAAATAAGCCCAAGTTGAAATCAACATATTGTTGTAGGGTAGTGTCGGTTTGGTCAACTTCATCCATACTTATTGTCCTCTTATTTCTGTTTTTGGAAATGTCATTGTACAGTTTAAAATCACGGTGATACAATGCAGGTGCCAGAAACACAGGGGGCAACAGAAAAGATACATAGCAGATTCCTGACCACCCAACAGGTAATTGATAATATCCGTTATTTCCACACACAAAATACGTGTTATGCGAGGCTGTGAAAGTGCTCTTATTGGCACCTTCAATGGTCAGGATTACAGTACACTCGCTCCTCCCCACTGGAATTCTTCCAACACTACAAATACACAAATCTGCTTTAGCTTTTGTCACAGAAATCACAAAAGGTCCAATGTTCTTTATTATTCTCACATTTGTGAAAACATATGGTGTTGAAATATTGTCCGGTTGATACTCTTCCCATTCCCATTTAGTCCCTTTGGCTTGTGGATAACCTTCTTTATTTTGATAACATACTTTATTAAGTTGAAAAATAATCCCACCTACTGAAGGCTTTCCATATGCAAACAAAAGCGCATACCAAGCTTGACAAGAACCATTGTGAGAAAATGGAAGAGGAATAAAAGGTGTTCCTCCTTTCTTTTGATGTGCAGGTATCATCCCACACACCCAACAGTTGGTAGTATTTGTAGCATTGTGAGTATGGTGCAACATCTGGATAAAAGTATTGTTCAGGTAAGATTGTCGATGCTTTTGCTCATGGTAAGGAAGAGTTAAGTAGTGGTGTTCCACGGGTACTGGCGTAGTGGCAACAAAAAGCTGTCGAACAGGAGCCACCTTCTCGATGTACCACGTAATTGCTGCCATAGCCACCATAGCAACAACAAACCCTACAGCACAAATGATTTGTTTTTTCATTTTAGCAGCAGTAATGATTGATCTTTCTGAAAACTTGTTGAAAACAGTCGTTGGAGCTCTTCTCCCTGGGCAGCCGCTGATTTCTTCACCATGGGCCAAAGCGGGTGTCACTACACTAATACAGGGCTGATCCCCCTCCCCTTGCCACAATGGCTCTCCGTTTCACTAACCCAGGGCGGTAGCTCAACCAGTCTTTTTCAAAACTGCAGATCCTTTCCTCGGTCTCAATTGATATCTGGATACTCCAGTGATCGTGTGGTCCGGGAAGACTTCCGCAGATTCGTCAGGTGAGATAGCTTGGCCTTTCTCCGTCTCCAGAATCTCTCGATGGTCGGTCAACACAGCAGGTTCCACCAAGGCAGGCGACACGCGTTTGCAATGTGTGCTGTGGATCCAATTCTTTCTGTTTGTCACTCGAACTGCTGTCCTTGTCGCAAGGAGCACCTGCTCTGGTCCTCGCCACCTTGGCTCCAAGCTGTTCGATCTGTCGAAGACCTTGACCATTACATGGTCACCAGGACGGAGTTCGTGGGCCTCACCTGTAGATCTGTCAGGAAGAGCTTCTCGAACCTGTTGATGAATAGAAATCAAACTGTCAGTTAACTGTGCCAAATAATCATTCATCAGAACACAAGGAACATCATGTATGGGGCGTGGCTTAGGAATTCCCCAAATGTTCATTGGTCTTCCAAACACCACCTCATAGGGGGTAAGACCTGATCGTGAATGTGGCACCGATCTTATGGACAACAATGCCAAAGGTAGGGCATCTGGCCACTTTAGAGACGTGGAAGCCAGTATTTTCGCCAACTTTGATTTTAGAGTAGCGTTATACCTTTCCACCAATCCTGCTGATTGCGGGTGGAAAACTGTATGGAATTTCTGTTTGATCCCTAATCCTTTCAGGACATGCTCAACAACTTGCCCAATAAAATGAGGTCCATTGTCACTCCACAAAAGTTTACAAACACTGTATCTAGGGAAAAACTCCTTTAGAAGCACCTTTGCTGTGGTGAGAGCAGTATTATCCTTCGTAGGGTATGCCTCTATCCATTTGCTAAAGGCACATACCACCACTAGGACATATTTCAGATTATTGCAGCGTTCGAGTTGGATGTAATCCATCTGCAAAACTTCAAAAGGTGCGGTTGGTGTAGCAAACCCTCCTGTAGGAGTTCGTGTCCCTTTTCCAGGATTATACTGCCAACAGATCAAACAGGACTGTACTACCCTTTTGGCTGTGCTAGCAATTTCAGGATGCTCCCAAACTTGTGTAAGCAATGTAGTTATTGCTAGAGCTCCAACATGTGCCAGCCCATGTGCCATTTGAACCATAGGTTGTAAATAGGCCGCAGGCAATTTCCACTTATTCATTTCTTTGTTACGCCAACAACCCTCATCATCTAATATTCCTTCTTTAGACCATTGCTCAACCTCTTCCACAGAAGCAGATCTCTGTATATCCAATACTTCCTCTCTAGCATCATGCCAACGCTCAGCTTGTGATTTCACTACGTACATGGGTGTAGTGCTTCGCTGCATCGCAGTCTCACGGGCTACGCGGTCTGCAAAGGCATTGCCTTGTCTTATTTTGTCAGTCACTTTCTTGTGTGCGCTACACTTCATAATAGCAACTTTCTTTGCGTATGTAAGTGCAGTCAAGAGATTATGCACTAACTCTCCGTGCATTATCTGCATCCCATGGGATGTAAGAAAGCCTCTTTCCTTCCAGAGTAGGCCAAAATCATGAACCACTCCAAAAGCATAGCGGCTATCCGTGTAAATGTTCACACACAAGTCAGTGCTAAGCTCACATGCTCGTGTCAAAGCTATTAGTTCAGCTGCTTGAGCCGACTTCTGAGGTATGCGAGCTGTTTCCACTACTGTCTCAAGCGTGGTAATTGCATAAGCAGCTGAAGTCATGCCATCTGGTAACTTCAAACAGGACCCATCAACCCACAGTTCCCCATCTACATCTGGAAGGGGCGTATCTTGCAAATCGATGCGACCCTTTGTCTGTTCCTCAGTAAGGAATATACAATCGTGAGGCTCCTTTGACTGAGACTGAGTCGCAGAATATGGCAACAAAGTGGCGGGGTTCAGTGTCGCACATCTCTTCAAGGTAATATGAGGTGCTAGCAGTGTCAATTCGTATCCTGTCAAACGAGCACTAGTTAAGTGCTGGGTCTTAGTCTGATTCAAAAGGGCATCTACTGCATGGGGTACTAGCACCAACAGTTTGTGTGACAAAACTATCCCTTCACTCTGACGTATGGACACAGCTGTCGCTGCAACTGAACGGAAGCACCCAGGTAATGCATGAGCAACAGGGTCAAGAACTGCAGAAAGGTATGCGCAAGGACGCTGTTTGTCCCCGTGTGTCTGTACTAAAACTGACAATGCACATCCTTCTTTCTCATGTACATAGAGTGTAAAAGCCTTCGTGTAATCTGGTGTGCCTAACACTGGTGCAGAGCAAAGAGCTTGTCTCAACTGACAAAAAGCATTTTGACATTCATCTGTCCATGGAAGGGTGATCGGAGTGTTTTTAGTCAAAAGTGCTAGCAAGGGCTTAACAATGTGTGAAAAACCCAATATCCATTGCCTGCAAAACGAAGTCAGACCAATGAATGCACGGACATCTTTCTGCGTGGAAGGTACTGGGGTGTCTAAAATTGCTTGAATGCGATCTGGTGTCAGTGCACGGCCCTCCTTAGACAGAAGGTGTCCTAAATAGATCACCTTCGGTCTACAATATTGCAATTTCTTTCGTGATACTTTATGGTGGTGTGTAGCAAGAAAAGAAAGCAAAGACAAAGTGCATTTCTCACACTGCTCAGGTGTATCGGCTGCCAACAAGATGTCATCGACATATTGTATGAGAGCCACTCCTTTAGACAAGGTAAAGGAATCAAGCTGTCTCTTCAATGCTTGACTGTAAATACTAGGACTCTCAGTATAGCCTTGAGGAACTCTACAAAATCTGTATGATCTATTATTCAAAGTGAAACCGAACAAATATCGGCTATCAGGATGAATAGGAATCGAGAAGAAAGCGTTCTTCAGATCAATTACAGAAAATGTAGTTGCTGTTGGAGGGACCAGGGTAAGCAATGTCGTTATGTCAGAGACTACAGGGTACTGTGGTACTACAATCTTGTTGACTTCTCTCAAATCGATAATAAATCTATAAATCCTAGTGTCAGTATCTTTTTTCAAAATGGGAAGAATCGGACTATTGCAAATATTGTAAGGAACTTCTTCCACAACCCCCACCTTAATTAAATCATGTACAATACGTGTGAGTGCTTCTTCTCCTTCTCGAGAAATTTTATACTGAGGCAGTCTTGGCAATAAAGCGCCCTCCTTGACACTAATATGTACTGGTGGAATAACCATTTGCCCTACATCAGTGTCCGAAGTAGCCCACAAAGTACTAGGGAGTGAGGCTAGTGCAATGTCCTCTTTAACAATACAAGATCTCTCAATCATAGGGTAGTTGTCATTCAAAATAACCCGTACTCCTTCCGGAGAACACCGTATCGTAGCCCTAAAATATTTAAGCATATCAAGACCCACAATATTGTCTGGTGTGTTTGGAGAAAGCAAAAACGGACATGGAGCAGTAAACTTATCAATATCAAATGCAAGTGGTTGTGACAATGGGCTAAGGGAAGGTGTTCCATCGAAACCTATCGATGTAATGGTTAAGCCAGACAGGGGAGCCCTTGGAACCAATTGTTTAGACAAGGCGCTACGAGTAGCTCCTGTATCAACCAGAAACTGATCAGTAGAACCCAAAACATGTGCTGTAACATAGGGACCCCTCTGATCTACTGGAACTTCAACTGATTCCTTACCCCATCCTAGGCAATCCTATGCATAAGCAGAATCTTGAAAATCAGAGGGCACATAGTCAGACATTTGATATTGGTTCCTTCTATCAAAAGTGTTAAACCCATTCTGCCCACGTGTATTAGCATCAAACCGAGCACGATCATTCGCGCTTCCTCTAGGCCCTTGATATCCTGAACGATTTCTCATTTGTCCCCGACCACGTAGATTCTGCTGAGCACGCAGCACTGGACAATCAGAAAGCCAATGTCCAAATTTTTTGCAGTACGCACACTGATCAACAGACAAATTCGAACGGGCAGAGGAAGGAAAGGACGAACCATAAGATCCACGTCCACCTCTATCATTATCTCTAGAAGGCGGACTATAAGCTTGAGCCAACATAACCTTTGTTTTCAACTCTTTAGACTTTTTGTCCTCATTACCTTTGGCTTCTAATTCTTGCCGCTCATAATACTGGGCCATAGTTAAAAGAGAAACCGGAGAAGATGTAGTCCATGAACTCTCACTGGCCTTTAAGCGACTAGCTATTCCTGGCAAAAGGTTTGCGACATATTTATCGACAAACAGATGCCTACCTGTGTCATCTGTCAATGACTGGCCACTAAAATCGTGAAATGCTTCTTCAAAACGTGTGAAGAAGTCGGAAACTGATTCATCTACCTTTTGCTTGCAAGACGCTAGCACTGTCCAATCTATCTTTTTAGGGGGAATGATCGTCTTTAACTTAACTAATATAGCTGCCGGAAGATTTAAAATTAACTGACACGGTTTCTGTGCAGGTTCTCTATCTTCATCTAACCGCTCTAAATCTTTCCACAATGCTCCAAATGTCGCATTATCATCTATTCTACGCACAGTTCTCCACATATCAGGTGGTAATATTAATCCAAAAAACAAATCAATATCAGACAGAGTCATAGTACAAGAGCTGATTGCACCCTCAACTTCCTCATAAAAGGCTGCTGGATTCTTTCGCGGGTCAGGCAATGCATTTTTAAGGGCCATAACATCTGCTCTATTCCAAGGAGTGTAAACCCAATTATAAATAAAGTACCCTTTCGCATTAAGAGAAGTCTTATCATCCTCTGTACCCGTTCCTTTAGGAGGAACATATAAAGGCGCGGCTTCCCGCATGGGTTTCACATGAATTACAACATTCTTATCTGTTTCAGGAGTAGGAGTTCGTGCCATGCTGATCTGAGATGCTAGTGCAGCTGTTTCTGCTGCCTTTTTCTCCTCTCGCAAACGGGCTGCTTCAACACGCAGTTTAACCAAGCGTCTGATCGTGTCAGCCACCTGGGAGAAGACAAAAAGACCGTCACGTAATTGTTTACAATCAGTTGCTACATCATCGGGCTCCATTTCTACCGAATACTTCCTAAATTGTTCAATAACCTCTGCAGCAAATGTATCGGTAAAATATATTTGCTCCCGTTCCTGCCATCCTTTTATACTATCTAAAAGTTCAGAGGCAGTGGTAGTACTACGAACGGCTTTACGCGCAGTAGATCTAATGTCAGATGCACGCTCAGCAGATAGCATGGAGCGAGTTTCTCGAGCTTTGTCCTGGTCTGAAAAAGAGTCCTCATCTGACTCATGAGGAGCGGAAGAAAAAATATACGGAGGTGGAGAACGATCTAATAACAAGAAATCATCTTGTGGTTTATTAAGGATAGGATAAAGGGGCTGCCTAACAGCGTATTGGCCAGTTACCTGTAAATGGCGTTCCCTATCTTCCTTCTCTTTAATTTCTTTCATCTCCTTGTTTTTTAACTCTAATGCTTTCGCATAAATGGTCTTTCGCTGTTCTTTGTCAATCAAGGCTTGCTCACGCTTCATTCGCTCACGCACTTCTTTCTCCCACATTCGCACACAATCAAACATATCTTGCCTAGTCTTGTGTTTAAACATACATTGTTCCACATACTGAATCTTTCGCAAATCAAATGACCCATATATAGGCCAACGCAACTCAGGGTCTTTACTAGTATATTTATTCCATAACGTGCAGTACATTATAGAAGAAATACCATACTTAATATACATATCCCTATTAGGCGTCCCCTCCGGGAGGCTGGTTGTGCTTCGTCAAGTCTCAAATTGGTACCACTACAAAAGCAACACATCCTACGAAGTGTGCTGAAAACAGGCATGCCAAAAAATAGTGCAAAATATGCAGTATTATAATCAAAGTAGCGCTTAAGATACTCTTCGTACGTTGCGCTGTTCAAACAATTTTAAATAGAGAAAATTCTCCTCATTACCTGCCTATATGTATTGCAATACATATATAATTACAAAACAGATTCCAAAATTGGCCAATCATACAAACAAAGCCACAGTAAGTGTTACTAAAACTACCTTACCAATCAAAGGCATCAAACCAACAGCAAGTGCCGCAAAACGGCTCTTACCAATCAAATGGTGTCCAGGTTCCAACTGCCAAGTTCTCAAATCGACCAAATGGTCACTGCACGGCGAATCAACAGAAGAGATCTCAGTCAAGGACCGGCGCCGCCGGGATGGTCAGATCAGAAAGAAAGGAAAAACGCCGTGGGTGCCAAGACTCAGGTCTCCTCAGGCAGCGATCGCGTCCAAAAGCGAGATTCCAATCCTTCGTCGCGACCAGTCCTTCGGGCATCCGAGTCGCTGATGAGTCCCACGTTGGAAGCGCCAATTTGTTGTAGTGAGCCTCAGCAAGGCCTACCAGTGCTTAGGGGTTCTCCCTTCTCTGCACAGAGTCCTCAGACACTTAGGAAGAAGTTGGCACAGAAACTGGAAATAGAAAAGACAGAGTTTATTAAACCTCATGAGGTGGAGCTACATTCACACACATCACCCTTCAGTAATGCATGAAGTAGCACACTGAATGGAAGGATCCTGGTCCTTTTATACCCACACAGGGGCTCAAATGAAGGCGGTACTAACACAAATGCTGGTTTTAGGTACATATAAGGTCATACAGAGAATGCACAGTCGACAAGTGGGTGGAGCTAACAGTTTCTACTTTTAGTAGACACATCCTGACATTTATAAACTCGGAACAGCTGCAAGCTCAACTGAGCATGTGCAAAGCAAGAGGAACTAAATATAACTTGTCTCTAGGCAGATTTCAAGAGCAGTTGACAGGAAGGTAGGACAGAGCACATGGCGAGCACATGGTAGCACATGGCAGCCAAAATGGCTGACAGAAATACAAAATGGATTCCACAAAGCGGACAATTTAGCCTCTAAATACAGGCTGTCTTCAGCTAATGCTTAACTTAAATGCTGCCAAATTACAACACTCCGGCCTAATCTCCCGTTCGATGTGCGTCGCCTGCTCCGGCGTCAAAGTCGGAAGGTCCGCTCCGCGCAGGTAAGAGACAATGTCTGCCTCCGCCAGGGGCTGGTCGTCGTACAGGTGAGCGTAATATGTGCGGAAGGCATCTGCGATAGCCGCATCTTCGGTAGATAGTACTCCGGCGCTATCTCTGATCTCCTGAATGCCCCGACGTAACCGCGCTTCACGGAGTTTGTGCACGAGGAGGCGACCGCACTTATCCCCCCCTACATAGAAAGAGTGTCGCAGTCGCAAGGCGGCATATTCAGCCCTGTCCTGATCCAAAGCTGACAATTGCTTCCGTGCAAGCGATAACTGACGCCACACACGAGGAGCCCCGGTCCGCTGGTGCATCTGCTCCAGCTCCCGAACCTGTTGCGACAGCTCCCCCCTCTTGGCCCTGCGGTCCGCATTGTCTGCAGACGAGATGGCAATGACCTCCCCCCTGATGACCACCTTAAGGTCCTCCCACCGTGTCGAGAGTGATGTGTCCGGAGTGTCGTTATGTGCGAGGTAATCCACTATAGCACGCTGCAGTTGAGTAACCGTATCTGGCCTATGTAAGAGAGCATCCCGGAATCGCCACTGTCCAGGTGGGCGGCTGACCTGGGGGAGATCCAGTGAAATTTCCACTGGGCTATGATCGGAGAGGGAGGCAACCAGGATGTCAGTATCGAGGGTGGCCGCACAGATGGCCCTGGTACCAAGGAAATAATCCAATCTCGCGTAGGTCTTATGTGCGTGGGAGTAATATGAAAAAGCGCGGGATTGAGGGTGATGGTGATTCCAAATGTCGGTGAGATCAAGGTCGCGTAGCCATTGGGACCCTGTGTGAGAAAGGGTGCCTACCTGACTTGTGCGTTGGATGGACCTATCTAAGTCATTATTAAACACTAAATTAAGATCACCCCCTATCAGTATGTGGCGTTCTTGTGTTGCTGTGGCGTCTGTGAGGGCGGTCTGTAGAAAGCGTTCCTGTCCCTCGTTGGGGGCATAAACCGATCCCACCACCACAGTGTGACCCCCAATAGAAAAGTGATAAGTGAGGAGCCTGCCCTTGATCTCAGCCCCCTTCTGTATCACCTTCCCCCTAAATGCCCTAGAAACCAGGATAGCCACCCCGGCCATCTTGGTGGTCGTGGAGAGAAGAATTGGATCGGGAATGCGCGTGACTTGAGACGGTGACAGTCCCTCGAGAGAAGATGTGTCTCCTGCAGGAGACAAATGTCAGCACGGGTATTCTCTAAGTAGGATAGCAGAGCCCTACGTTTGATTGGACTATTGAGTCCCCTGACATTGAAAGTGAGAACCTTAATTGGGGATGAAATCATTTGCCCATGTCTTGAGCCCCGCAGTTAACCTGTACTGTTGCATTACCTGCACTGCGATGGAGTCTTGCCAGGGAAAGCAGTACCTCGATCCCTGGACCAGGGCCCCCCAGAGTCAGAACGCAGCCGAGAGCGAGAGACCTAGAAAAAAGAAAGAGAAAGACCCTAAGAAAGGGGGAGAAGAGAAAGGGAAACCCCAGGCGCAACTGGCACCAAAAAAGGACAAAAAAAGGAGAAAAATGTATCCAGTCTATCATTAGTCCGTCATCCCAGGATGAATCGGAAATAGGGAAAAGTCTTTGGGGTGCAATGGTGGCCAACAGAGGTTTCCTCCCATCTCCCCCGCCCACCAGATATCTGCAAAAAGAGAAACATAACGGCCATGGTCCATCACTCAGAGGCCTCGTTGGTCTGAGCCCCCGGCATCGCCGCTATAGCAGCCTGTTGCTCCCTCTTGACCTCCTGCGGGTCGGGTTTCCTGATGCGGCGTCGGCCGCGCTGCTGCCTCCACCTCGGGCGATTGTCAGAGGCACTCTGGTCCGGGCGTTCCACGGAATCGTGGTCCGCGGGCGGAGAGATCCCCAGGAGCTTGCATGCTTCAGTGAAGGAGCGGAGTTGGAAGAGCTTCCCTTCATGTCTGAATACTAAGCGGAACGGATGCCCCCATGAGTAAGAAATGTTTTTTTGTCGCAGGGCCTCGGTGATAGGCCTAAATAGCCGGCGCTTCTGAAGCGTGATTGATGCGAGGTCCTGAAAGAGCGCCAATGGTTGATCTCGGAAAGTAATCGGTTGCATCGATCGGGCTTGGCGAAGAATGTCCTCCTTAGTGCGATAATCTTGTACGCAGACCAGGATGTCTGCCGGGGGTGCCGAAGGCGCCCTAGGAGAGCCCACTCTGTGTGCTCTGTCCAACTTAAGATCGGAGTCGGGCGCTCTGCCCAGGACGAAGTTGAAAAGCTCCCGCACATAGTTAAAGATGTCTCCCGCCTCTGCATCAGTGCGTACCCCTCTGATGCGGATGTTATGGCGGCGTGAGCGGTTCTCTAGGTCCTCCAAATGGGACTGGACGTCCACTTGTTGCTCGTGGATTCTCACCACCTCATGCCGCAAGGCCTCCAACTCCGTATCGCGGGTGTCGCTCTTGGTCTCTAGGGACGCCACTCTTTCCCCTATTTCGTCCATATCCTTACGGACATCTTTGATCTCTGCCGTTAGGTCGCGCTTCATAACTTGGAGGTCGTCCCGAAGGGACGCGAACAGAGAGTCCAGGTAGGCCCGCGTCACGGGCATGTCCGCCGTGTCGGCCATCCGCCCTGCTAGTCCGTCACCGTCGGTCTCCGCCGGGCCCTCACTCCTGGCCCGTGCGAAGAGATCTTTGAGGGACCTCTCCTTCGGGGTTTGTTTGTCCTTCCTGCCCCGAGTGGATGTCATGCTCAGCTGACCCCGGCGAGAGGGCCCCAGGGCCCGGTCGTTCCCCGACAAGGAAGGCCTCCCGCCGCTGCCCCGCACAAGCGGCGGATCCCGGCTCCGTCGCTAGCCTGCACTCACCCCCGTGCGGCCCCGCCGGTGGATTATGCGGCCTCCCCCGGTGCAAGTCCCGCCAGTACAGCAGGTTCAAGGCTGCCAGAAGGACGGCCTATGGTGTAGTGTGCAGTGGAGACCCTCCGTAGCACTGGAGAGGAGCCGCCGGTGGCGCCCGGGGACTCCCTGTCAGGAAGCGGAGATGAGGAGGAATAGGCCCCCAAGGAACTCGGGGCACCCCTCGCCGGTAGGCCCGGGCGTGCAGTCCAGTCCAAACCGCCGGCAGGGGATCCGCACTAGGGCCCACGCTCAGGGCCGGGCAGGGACACCGGGACCCACGAGAGCAGTCCGCCGGCGTGACCGGAGTCACCAAGGAGCGGCTCCCGCGCGGGGGCCGCCACAGATGAGGGGGCACACAAAGGACTCACCGCCGCAGCCTCTCGATCCACACAGGCCGGGGTCCACCGGGCCGCCACCACCGCCGTCCGCGATGCCGCCAGGCGCCCCAGAATTCCACCTTCTGCTGGGCCTCTGCCTCGGCCGTTCGATTGCTCAGCCACCAACCAAGTGCGCGGGCCGGTCGCCGCGCGCCTCAGGTCGCCGGCCGGGGGCCGAGCTGCCCCCCGATAGCTGGGCCCAAGGCCAACGCCGCTTCGACCAGGCCCCAAGTGCGCACCCGCTGTCCCGGCCGCAGCAGCGGCCGCAGCGTTGTCAAAGACAGCAGCAGCCCCCCGCCGCAGTCCGCGAGGCCCACCCGTCCACCGGGAGCCGAAATGCCCCCCGAGTCCACGCTCTCAGTGCTGCCGGTCGCCTCCGCGATCCCGGCCGTCGTTCCTCCTGTCGCCCTCCAGGCCGCGATGAGGCCTCGGCAGTATGCAGGCCACCGGCTCTCGGTCGCCACCCGGCCCTCGGTGCTGGAGTCAGGGGGGGCTCCGGGGACAGCCGCCGATCCGAGGCGCCACACTCCGCAGCCTGCGGGTGTCCACTTGTGCGTTCTCCCCCCGGGCACCAGCCTCGCAGTTCGCGCCGCAGCGCAACACCCTCCGGCGATAGGCCCGGCACCCAGACAGGGGCGCTGCCACCGGAACCGCCAAAGCTTCGCAGGTCCCCAAAACCAGGTCCGCCAGGCTCTGTACGTCTTTAGAAGCCTCGGGTCTGCACCTCAGCACAGTGCAGGGACCCGGGCCGGTGCTTAAAATCGGCGAGCGGAGGAGAGAAGGCTAAGCACGTCTTAGCTCTCCGCCATCTTGGCCACGCCCCTAGGGCCTGATTTAGAGTTTGGCAGATGGATTACTCCGTCCCAAACATGACGGACATCTCCTCCACCTTATTACAAGTGTGCCAGCATGATCCCGCAGGTGCATGCCCTCATTCGCATAGGGGCGTAGTCCCATACAAATGAGAGAATATTTTGCCTTTGCACCTGCTCTGTATAACAGACGTCGGCACAGAGGCAAAGAGTCTTTCATGAGGTGTACTGACTGTGCTCCACATGGAGGTGACGAACAGTCAGTGTGCTCTGTGAGGGAACTCCCTGAAAGGAGTAAAGAGGATCAGAGTGATTGTCCAGTCAACCACTGCACCTCTACGAAGGGGAATCTATGCCCCTATTGAAAAGTAAGCCAGGTTGCCGACTGCACAGTGAAAGACACACCCTGCAGTTTAAAACAGCTGGTTCACCTTTCACATTTGTGCAAGTCCCACTGCAGGTGCAAGTTTGTGCCTGCACTGGGAACAGTGCATTCTGTGTAACGGTTTGCACTGCCACGGTCTGTGCCCGGCACACCCAGTTAAAGTTGCAGCTCAGTACAAACTGTGGCAGTGCATCCCATTTGTAATAAATCCCTGGACCGTGACATTGCACATCCTTATCCACAGCCCTCAATCCTTGTTAGACTGGAAAGAGACCAGTAGTACCTTTCATCCAGTAGCCTGCACTAGCTGGGTGGGGGGAGGTTAAATAAAACAATGAGCAATAACATTCTATTTTTGCCTGACCTCCTGTTTCTGGATAACCCTTCTGTGCCGCTCTACTTAGAATTCAAGCCAAACTCCATTATCAAAACTAGGGCTAAGTTCTCTGAAAGACTTATTTCTGGATAGAATCTTTCCATCTTAACAAATGATTACACTTCACCCGCACTTACTGCTGCTCTTTTTCCACTGTAGTAACTTAAACCTGTAGATTTTGGAGACATATATGTATACACTTTTGGGTAACTTTACAAGAAGTAAAGTTACTCAAATGCATAAGAGTAAACTTATACATGTAAATTACTACAAGTGTAAGTTACCTTTGTGAATAAGCCCAAGTGTTTATTACTCTTTAGTACCAAACCAATACTTTTTATTACTGATCAGTGGTATTAATGATCGCCAACCTGGAAGGAGATACGTTAGTATGGGCATGGTGGCATGAATATATGACGTTACAATGCAAACAATTACAACGCATGCTTTTACAACACGATTTTTACATCGCAACTACCATTACATCGCATGATTTTACAACGCATGCCATTACAACACATTTTTAAAAACTACCATTACAACCCATTCCATTACAACGCATACCTTTACAATGCATACCTTTACAATGCATAATACTTTTAGGGTAACAGTAGGGTAAGTGTTGGATAGTGTAGGGGTAAAATTACTATTCCCACTCCAGTGAGTGCAACAGTGGGGTAAGTGTTGGATAGTGTAGGGGTAAAATTACTATTCCCACTCCAGTGAGTGCAACAGTAGGGTAAGTCTTGGATAGTGTAGGGGTAAAAGTTACTATTCCCATCTACCTCAAATCCCATTCCCACCCTAAAACTAAAAAAATCTCCATTACTTACCTTATAATGCGTTGTAATGGCATGCGTTGTAATGGTATGCGTTGTAGTGACGCATTGTAATGGCATGCGTTGTAATGGCATGCGATGTAAAGGCAGTTGCGTTGTAACAGTTGCGTTGTATAAGCAGTGCGATGTAATGAATGCGTTGTAATGGATGTTTCCCTGGTGGCACGGATGAAGTTATTTTAGGCGAGCAGGCCAGGTGGGGACTTTGGAGTCTGTGTGACAACAGGCGTGCATCTCCTCCATGTACCTATAGAGCACTATTAAGTGCTTTAATGCATACCCATTTACGAACACCAAGTAGGTGGTTTATGTGTGCTTGACGTATGTATGGTAAACTCACCAGTTACATCAGCATTATGGAATAGGTGTGGATTGTGGTAGTATAATCCGTCCTGATGAAAGCCACGAGCATTTGGGGCCATAAGTGGCAGAAACATGTTGACCTTAAGAGGAAGTAGGGGTAACTAGAGCCCCGGTACTTCCTAACTTTTCCTGTTTTTAATCATACTCACAGGTTCCCAGATTAAAACGTTAGGGCTACCAGGCAGGTATTTTTAAAGAGTAACCTTACCCCCACTCACTACCCTATTCCTTTTCCAACAAAGTGCTCCAGAACATATCACAGGTTGTAGTATGCCTGTTCCGGAGTGGAATGGGAAGGAACTCTGTGATGAAATATGCCACCCTGGAAGGTGAGAGTTCTTTAAAGCAAAAGGATTCTTTTCGCTTTATGTCGACAGGATGGGTCTTATATTGATCCAATAGAGTTAGGCTCTATAGTTTTGTAAAGTTCTATGTCAAAGGAGGGCGTTAGCCCATGCTCTACAGCACCTCTTCACGCCCTCTCATTTGTTTATGGCCACACCAGCTATTTCAAAAGACTTGAATAACCTAGGGGTAACCATGGACCCAGATCTATCTATGATACCACGTGCTGATGAGATCACAAGTAGCACCTCCTACACAATGACAAATCTGCAATGCATCTTCTCATACCTTGGACACCAACAAAAACTACAAGATATTCTCAGTCTTGTGATCTCTAAGCTCGATTATTCTAATACACTGTACCTTGGTGCACCTGCTTCATCATACACAAAATTCAGCAAATCTAAAATGCTGCAGCAAGGCTCCACCTTCACCCCAGAGAACACAACACCAGCCCTGCAAACAGTTTACTGGCTACCTGTAGCTAGATAAGGAATTTTTAAGGCACTTTGCATCGCCCACAGAGCTTGCCAAGGAAAATCACCGCAATACCTACATGTTATATTAAAACAATACAAACAATATAGGACACTGCACTCCAGGATAGCACCAGAAATTGTCATACCAATAAGAAATCCATATCAGAATTGCTTTCTTGGTACGAGCTACCAAGCTCCAACAGAAATGTGGAAACATGGTTGTTTCCATGGTAATTAGATGAGCCACTGACCATGGCCGAGAACCTAGATCGATAACCCTTCTAAGAGTGTAAGCATGACCCAGAGCTATGGAACATTCCCAACCAACAAACCAAGCCATGAGGGCAGGCACAGGCAACCTGACCCAACTGAGGAACTCCATCCAACATACCCTTCCACTGACCTCAACAAACAGATGGAATGTAATAACTCTGCCATCCCAACCATAAGATATGCCTCATCAACCAATACTGGAGGTACCCACTGCCACATTGCATCTGAAGACTCGCAACCAGCCTAATGACATATACTCTAACCATTGCCCCCCATACTTCACAGATATAATAGTGTTTACCCTACATTATAGATCTAACCACAAGTAGGAGGACAGTTACTCATTCTTTAAACCTGTCCTCCCAGTATCAATTTGATATAATCCATTTCACCATATGATGTCATATAGAATTTCATTACCTGATCTGTCCTTTATGAAACTGGGTTGTCTCTCCCCCTACTCTAAATTCTCCAGATTATTCTCAAAGATTGTCTTGGGTTAGATCACATGGATTCCATCCCCTGGTTCTTTTATTTTTAAAGAGTATTCACCGATCTTGGTACCCAAATTTGTTTCTATTCCCGAATGAGTTTGACAACAATTCAAAGAAACTGGTGAAGACCTTTTACTACAAATCTAGGAATGATGTTAGGTTTGAAAAAAGTCAGTCTATGAACTCAGTCTGTCGATACCTCAAGATCAAACCTAACAAAGGGCTGGAACCATATTTATTATGGATAACAAACCATGTACATAGATTTTATCTAACCCGTTTTAGATTTGGCACTTTGCACTTTCTGGCAGACTTTCTGCTGCAGGTTACCTGGTTTTCTACATTACGCTGCTGCCCCTGTGATAACACTTCTAAGCAATCTCTTGCACATTTTATGTTTTTTGTGGGTTTTATAGTAGACCTAGGAAACAGTTTTTATGCCCTATTCTGTGCTCCTCTGGCCACAGATCTTATGTACTAAGTTTGCAACACCTACAGTGCTTGATGCACAGTTTACTTGCCACTCTGTTATTAGTTACGTCTAACAAGCTCTTAGAATAAGAAGTGGCAAACATTTTTAGACTCTGTTGAATTTATGATCTTTTAGCCCTACATTATTTGCCAGTTCTCCTTTTTTTCCTGTTCTTATTGCTTAAAATTTGTATTGTGCCTTTTAACTGATTTTTTCGCTGTCATGATGTAATGTGATTAGGCTATTTTGTATCTTATGTGGTGTTTATGCTGTGGTTTTATCGTTTTATGGCTTAAGTCGAATAAAAGCTTTAGACTGACTGACTACCTGATCTCTCATGTATAAAAGGACATATGGAACATTACTGGCAAGGAGATGCCACAGGTACAGGCTATACCAGCCCACTTAAATAGCCATTCAATAGTGATCAGACAGCCCTGCCAACAGCACAGACATCTATCACAAATTGCTGGCAACCAGACGATTTTAACACAGTGCACCCTGCATGTCCCAAATAGCCACATACTCTGAACACTAACATCCTATAATGACAAATCAAAGGACAGGAACGCAGTCCATCTTGACAAATCCCCTCAGTTGACATCTAAAAATGGCAATCATATAAAGGAACATTGTAACATCTATCCAGGCAGATCTCTGATAGCCACCACCTCTCTTATTATCTACATCTACTTCCTCAGAATGGAAGACCTCCTGTAATGGCAATATGGGAAATCGGATCAAGAACATAAAGGATAAACTACCAACACAATAAAGGGACCTTTTAATCAAATGTTCTCTCACACTAGAAGGTTTAAGGAAATCTGATTAAGGTTATGGTGGATATTCTCAGTCTCATTTAATAAAGGCTTATAAGGGAACAGTCCTCCCACTGTGTTTATTATTATATGTTGATCCCAAAGTAATTTGGAATTTATTAGAGAGTGATTAAAGAACGTACTCAGAATGGTAAGATTCAGGACATTTGCTATGAATTAAATCCTAAGTCGCAGAATATAATGACTGGCATTCGGATGCTGACAATTTGAAATAATGTACCAAATAATGAGAACCTCAGGAAAATCTCCAGTTTTTGATGGAAAGAGGCATGTACAAGTGACAAAGAATCTAGGCAAAAGGTTTACTGAAGTGTATTAAAGAATACCAGAAAAGAACACTTGATATGGGAAGAAATAAACACTTGGGACCCCTTTCCACCAAAAGATCTTCTGTTTTAACTCTTTCTGTAAAAATTGTTACAAAGTATTTGTCTTGTAAGCCATCGACGGCCCCCATATTGAATGTTTTGAGCAATTATACTGTATAATCATGTCTAGACAAGCTGAATGACAACCATCTAAGAATCGAGGTATTAAAATTTTGTTTAAACTGTAATCCATTGTTTACTATTTTAAGGAAGGAATCACTTGATGACTATTGTTTATATCTGTTTAGAGCAAAATGCTCATGTATGCACTTACTGATGGAATGCCAAATCTTTTTAGGTATCTGTAAAAGATTCTAAAAGCCTCTGTTTTTAAAATATATAACAGTAACTCCTATGTCAGCCCTAAAACGCATATTGGATAAGAACCTTTTAATGTATGTATAGGTTTAGGTCTCTTTTATATTACATTTAAAATGGTGTGTGTATAATTTATTGTATAGTTGAGAGGTGTATTATGGTTTTATGGACAGGTTTATCTTAATAAACATATGGTTGAACTTTGAACCTGCAAAGCTAATCAAAGCTGGCAGTTTAGTACATATTATAAAAATGCGTGTCTGTCTCTCACACTTCCTTATCCATCACACCACTAAGTGCTGCATTCCTAACATGAGAATTGCACCTTGGTGTTCATCATGCCTGACTTGGAAATACTTCTCACATAGGCTCAAAGCAAAAACAACACAACCACATAATTATGGATTTTCTGAATTTTCCACATAATTTAAAAAAAAATGCAAATTTCACAAAAATGTTTGTTTCTTATAGCAAATGAAAATAATACTGCCAGAGAATGTGCTGCACTTTTAGTTGCATGATTAAGGAAACTTGTAGCATAATTTGGTCCTCAATGAAGCATAATTCTAGTAGCCCTGATAATGTTAAAGTTCTGACGAATTATTGAGGACTGTCATCATGATGATCAAATCACGGTAAACTATGAATTTTTATACCATTCCATTTTGTGCAATAAAAGCACCCACACAGACACATGTCAAATAATACAATACAATATAACCTGTGTGCCAATCATGCTAAGAGGGCCACCAACATGCTCAATGACCTTAGCTGACCTGTAGTTTCCAGGGTGAGAGGAGGAACACCACAGTGGCACTAGCACATCTAATACACCACACAGTCTTTTTAAGAGCCAACACCACAAACATGTCACATAAGTTTTTCATATCTGAGAAACGAATTGATGGTGCCTAGGATTATCACCATTGCTTCTAAACTACGACCGATCCAAATGTACTACCTATATTGCTCTTACCTTTTTACGGCTAGACTACACCGAGCAGGCCACCTCCCTGAACCCACTTGCCCCCACTGTAGTCACGCTCCCGTCGATTTCTATCATATGGCCTGGCTATGCCCTAACATTCAAGAGTTTTGGTCTGCAGTGGTGGGAGAGCTAACTGAAGTATTGGGATAGGAGGTCACCCTTTCCCAGTTAGTGCTTCTGCTAGGGGTCCTCAATGGCTCCAGGGGTATGAGGGATGACCGGTACTTCTTGGGCACGGCCCTTATGGTTCTCAAGCACGACGTTACCACTCGCTGGAAAACTCCCACCCCTCTTACCCTCTCACAATAGCACCAGGGGTAGACTGGTGTGGGCGGCAACAAAAAATGGTCTATGAGGCCCAAGGTTGTCTCCTCAAACATGGTCGAGTCTGGGGGAAATAGCTTGGCCAGGTACCCTAGGGTCCTGCTTGGGGATAAGGGTGTTGCTGCTGTTTTGTGCTACTGTATTGTGTTATTTGATAACCTAGGCCGTAATCAAACACTGAATAATTTTCTCTGACATGCTACTTGTGTGTCCTGTTGCATTCTCTCTGCAAAATTTCAGCAAAATCTGTTTATTAAAATGTTTTCTCATATGTGCCTTTTGAAATGTGCTCTTTATTTTAAAAATGCCCATTTCAAATGTTCTGCAGTTAGGTGGCATCTGGTTTAGTTGGAAAGTTGCCAATTTTGTAAACCGTGGACCTGGGGTCTAATCAATATTTTAGAACTTGTTTGAAAATTGTGTTATTCTGGACACATCTTTAATCTATTTGTATTAAACATACAAAAATAATATTGAAATTGTCATGTGGCTCAGTTAGGTCCGGAGAGAAACACTTCCATTTTATATACACACGTTTTTCCAAAGTTGTCTTATCCTTCACACAATGACTTTTGACACACATTTGCATATGTGACAGTGCAGGATTAGTTTTCATGAAATGACATTTGTTTACAAATTCCATTTCGAAAGATCACTATCATGGCACCTTGAACATCCTGTATGAGGTCTGAACATACACTGTGCAAATGTGATTGTTTGTTGTTTGTCCATGAGGAGACGCAGCTATCAATAGATTATAAACAATGGCAGCCTGGCTAAGGTCTCGGCTCGGGAGCAAAGATGCTTTCTGTTATAAATAACCAAGCATTTCCGGGTTAGGGCAGAGGAACACTTGCTGTCATTGCGATGTTACTACATGCTGAAACCTCAGCTCAGTTGCTTGCTGACCCCTCTGTGAGGCGGGATAGCCAACCTGTGACCAAGATGGGGACCTACATACTTTCCCTTCAGGTAGCGGGGTTGGATCATCCAATAGGGGATTCTTGGCAGAACACACATACCCACACCCTAGGCTTCTAGGTTAGTGAACTTATAGTAGGAGTACGCTACATACTTTTTTAAATGCTTGCATATATACATTGTTTTAGCAAGATGGTGGAACTATTTAATTTGTTCACTGCCTTATACTGCCAGTTACTTTTATCTGCTTTTGTCTATTGATCATTGCTGCATATATATTCTATATAAGAATCACAATGGTTCAATAAATATTGAAAATGCCCCTCTGTGTATCCTTTGTATATTTCTCCTAGAGAGAGCATGAGTGACTGAGTGAAAGGGTTCTAGATCTGTTACCACAATTCCTGGGGGCAGTAAGGGTTGTCATGTTCTGCGGTTGCCCAAGCCACTTGCAACCCACCTAATTTAGGGGGGCTTATTGTGACACAGTGAGCTAGCTGGTCTCTAAGCCAACATACCCTGAGGGGGTACACAGAATCAATCTGCCACCATCCCAACATTTACGGTTGCCCAACAAACGTGCAGTTCCTACTAGAAAGTGGAAACTACATGACATGGCGCCGCCAACGTTGGTAGATTGGGTTTAATGGATCGCCTAAGTAGTTCTTTCATGCATTCTCAGAGACACCTGCTTACCTCCTAACCAGAGACACCTGTGGTGGTAGGGACTATCCTCCTCAGCTGAGTAGGTATATCCTATGTATTGGCTGTAGGTTGTTCAAGTCTGAACTCTTCAAAGGATCTGTTCCAATTTTGTTACCCTCTCTGTAATTCATTTACGATAATGTCTGGAGATGAAGAGGCTCCAGCACTCAACATTGCTGAAAACTGTAGACATGCAGTTACTCAGAAACTATAATAACATGGTCTCGCACCTACGGGTGGAGGTGTTCTATTCCTGGGTTACATTCCCGGCTGCAGACAACACAACACAGTTATTTCACACCTCGAAACAGGATGAAGTACCAAACAATTATACACCGCACGAAGAAATAGAGATACCTCTAACATACTGAGAAAATATACATTGGTTTAATGGCGCCCTACCACCCACAACAGAAAACATTAGACTCCGTCCCCTTAGCAATGAGGTAGCAATATGGCCAGTCTTAGCCAGATACACATTGCATCCTAATGTTGATAATTTATCAACAGCACAGGTGCGGACACTATACAAAGATTTAGTAACAATATACAGATGCTTGACACAGTTCGTTATGCGAACACCAACACTTAACCCTGCGCGGACATTCAAGTTGCACAACCACAATCGGCTACACCAGGCATCAGTCCAAAAACACTGAATGCAGTCATGGGTAAGGTTCCCATCAGACGGGAGGAAATTCCGTTCTGGATTACACAAAAATAAACCAGCTTGAAGCAGTGTTTCCCCCTACGGTACCGCAGGAAAAACACATAATATTAACAATCTCCTTGCCGATGGGGCTTCCCCTGTGGAAGACTGCACAACTTGGAGTACAGTCTTTGCTGCAGTATATACCAGAACACACGGTACCCCATCATTGGCTGTTTTGCCATATGTGCTTAAACAGATCCAGAATTGGGGATTCCCTGGAATTGGGGATGAAACTGATGGGCAATATTGCCGCAGTATCCGTCATTATGTTGAGTAACATAAAGGGGGAAGCAGCAGAATTGGCTATACGCCAGTGCCTAGGGGATTTGACTCCGGCACAGCAGGAGTGCAAATTATATAAAATTATTTAAGGGACCTATTCTACGCTGGGTAGAGGTAATTTGGGAGCCAGACCTGGTAAATCACAATTAAAGAGTAATTCTGAAAAGGGTAACGCTAAGCAAGCTTCCGACTCTTCTACATAGAAGAAGTGGGACAATAAGAAAAACAAAGACAAAATAAAATCACGGGGTGGGTCTCCTACATAGGAAACCACTGAAAAATGCTATAACCTGCGTAACCGTGGTAACATTAGACCGCCTGACAGGTATCAGGATACTGATACACTTTGAGCTCGTTCCTTTCAAGAGTCATCCGATAAACGTTCGGAGAAAGGTGGATGGTCAGAGTGCAGATCAGAAGAGCACGTGAAACAGAAGAAGGACTCACAACACGTGTCTGACTGCATCATTAAACAGGAAGATAAACTGAAACCTTCCAAGCCTCAGTTCAAAAAGAAGAAGGTAGCCAGACTTAAGGTCGGGCAAGCCCCGGATGTTGAGGACACTGCTTCTGAACAGAGAATGGGCAGTGTCCATGCTGGACAGCATGGCAGAAGACATGACAGTTCACCAGAACCTGATGGATTGTCTGGTGGGAGTAGCGCTGAGTGAGTATATCATGGTGGAAACACCAGACACTAGGTTAAGTTGCCCACATCGTTCTTATGAAATACAACTCCAATTGGAGGGGCATGAAACTAGAAACTTTAATGTTCTCTTTTGGGAGGACTTAACTCATGGTTACGATATTCTTTTGGCTAAAGGATTGGCCATCTGATTTCATAATGGATTGCCCAAATGGAGAAACAGTAATTTTACCTGCTTTTTCCGACCTCATTCCAGAATCAGTTAAACATTCATACGCTAAGGAGTGGGCACTAGCGCTAGCTCCTGCGTTATATCGCAACCATGTGGGGTGGAATGACGGTTCCCCTTACCATGAAATACCATTGAGGACAACCCCACAACCTCAAAGACAATATCCTATTAAACACAAAGCTAAAAAAAAGTTAGGAATATCCTCCAACAACTTGAATACCACGATCTAATAGAAAGTTGCTCCTCATCAATGAATAATCCCTTGTTTCCTGTGATGAAACCCAATCATTCATATAGTTTTGTATTAGGCTACAGACACCTAAACACAGCTACTCACATATTTGCAGTACAAAATGCACACCGTGCCGCACTAATGAGCAACATAGTGTGAAAGAAATACAAAACAACACTTGATATCTGAAATAGAAATTTTCTGCCAAAACATAGCACCTGGAAGCAGATATCTGACCGCATTCTCGGCGCTAGGATCTTATAGGCAATTCTGTAGATTGCCCTGGAGTATAAGAATAGCCCCAGGTTGTTTTAATCCAGAGTAACAGAGCTACTACAACATTTTAATGTCCAGGCATTTTCCTATGTCGATGACATATATCTGAGGGATGATGACCTCTTAGAACACTTGACAAGAGTAGATCGCATAATTCAGGGGTTTGCTCACATGGGCTACAGATTGAATTTAAAAAAATCAAAAATTGCCCATCTCAATGTCACTTTTCTGGGATATGAGTTGTCAAGTGAAGGCAAAAGCCTTGGGACACACTTCTTAGAGAAATGTGCACTACTTCAACCTCTGACTACAATGAAAAGACTACAACCCATACTGGGATTCCTAAATTTTGGCAGAACATACATTTCGGATTACGCAGAACGGTTAAACTGTTCTACAACTTGATATGTCCAGACTTTTCCAGTACACATTGGACTCAGGAACACACAAATATTTTACATTCTGTACAAGCTGACAAAATAGCTTCGAAACACTTACACAAGTGTGCAAGCACAACGAACCTGGTGATCCACGTCATCGCTGGGGCATCAGGGTACACCTATGTTACATTCAATGAAGGTAACACTGTACCGATTGCATATAAATCACATCTATATACCAAAGCTAAAATGTGTTTTGCACCTACAGACAAAATACTGACAGCAGTACAAACTGCTGTTGTGAGAGAGCAAGCCCTGGCTCAGGGTAAATGCATTATTGTCTAGACCCTGGTGCCGACCTTAGAGGCCGTCACCAGAGCAAGCGTTCCAAACGGTAAAGCATTACATCCACGATGGATTCAATGGGCTAACTCACTCACCACAACAGATGTAGATTACAGATTTGACTCTATACTTCAAACACAAGCCTTGCTGCAGTATGAACAAGAATATCCTTTGCCTAATGAAAAAATGCCTCTAGAACAATATGATTATATCTTATATACTGATGGTTCTGCCCAGCCTGCCGTAGGGACTAAGCACTAATACTCAGCAGCGTACGCAATTGTGAAAGGGCGCATGCATAATGGAAAATTCCATGCTGAGAAAACCTACATGCAATCACTTGGTGACTGCACGGCGCAGTTGGCTGAACCAAAGTCCCTATTTCTGGCACTGGAGTATACAGATCCTGAATTCCCCACACTTGTCATGTGTGATTCGTACTAATGTGTCCAGTCTTATAATGAATATCTACATTACTGGAGCCATAATGGATTCAGAGATTCAAAGGGTTGCACAATAAAGCACAAGATGCTTTGGGAACAGTTGGCAATGCTGAAAGATTGCTTACCACTGACTCATGTAATACACACACTGAGTAATCAACGTGCTGGTGTTACACGTTATAGGGAATTCCAAGGCTGATGAAGCTGCAAAAGCAACAGTTCACACTGCTGCAGTTGCTGCAAATACTCGTTCAAGTACGAGGATAGACAGAGACATCATGGTGGCTGTCAACACTGTTTGCAACGACACCCACCTGCCGAAAGGCTTTCCATTCAAGTACTCCTACAAGTTAGATGCACAAAATATTCCATATGCTCACATTCCTGAAGTGGGGGATAGAGTAAGACCAAACACTGACCGCAGGGTGGGATAATACTAGCTGTAAACGAGGGTCTGGCATCTGCACATGTAGGGGTGGCTTCTACAATTTCATTGCTGCAGCAATGCTACTGGTGGCGAGATCTTTACAAACAGACCAAGGACTTTGTTCTTAAATGCGACATCTGCCAGCAGATGAAGGGTTCCACCATGGCGCGTCCACCCCAGACACCTCTATTGATTTCAAACAAACCTCTGGCTTGTGTTTATTTGGACCATTGCAGCCCTTTGCCGTCAGATGGGACTTACAAGTATATCTTGTTAGCAGTGGATTCTTGCTCTCAAATCCTGTGAGTATGGCCACAGAGGTCGGGCCTGGGCGTAGTTCGCAGAGTTTTGCTACTCGCAACTCCACAAAGTGACAAAAAAACTCTGCGAAGTTCTGCAAGGTGCGGAGTGCAGTGCGAACTGCTGTTCGCGCTGGTCTTCCTGCCGCTCGGGTAGAAATTCTACCCGAGCGGCAGCTCGCGCTCGGGAACTTACCGTTCGCGAGCGGGGAAAAAACTCTGCTGCACTACGCGAAGTGGAGTTTTCTGCACTCCACGAGCTCCGCGCAGCGCGGAGTGCAGAAAACTTTGCAAACTCCGGCAATGGAGCAGAGTTCACCGCCCAGGCCTACGTAACACCCAAACTGTTATGAAGGATCTGCAAGTCTTCATCGAGACGTAAACAGTAGGCACATTACATTACGCCCAGGATCCTGCGTTTAGCTCTAGGGCTTGCAAAGAGGCCAAGGGAAGTTTGGGTGTGACCCTGCATTTCTCTTCGCCCTATCATCCTGAGGGAAATTCAGTAGTGGAGAGGAAAAACCATGACTTAAAGCAGTCTTTAACAGCTATGGTATCAGGCTCAGGTTGCAGTTGGGTCCATTCACTTATATGGGGTCCAGAGGGCACCCAAAAACATGCCTAGAAATCCCTGGGTGGTCGGACTCCCCATGAAATCCTGTTTGGGGTAAAGATGTAGGTCCCAGACCTCGACAAGCCCAGCACAGTGGCGGCAGAAACACCATTTGATATCAATGAACGTTTGGCTGTTTTACAGGAACTGAACTGCTTCCGGGAAGAACAAAGCAATGTCCAAGTAAAACGCACCGCCACTGGGGAAGTGAAGGAAGTACTGCCTGGGTCCCGAACGTTGGGGAACTGGTTAGGGAGAAAATAGTGGACAGGAAAGAGTTTGGGCCATCTTACAGAGCACCTGTACCTGTCCTAGCTGTTGAAGGTACCAGAACCGTACTTCTTTTGCCGCTTGCTGGTCGCAAGGACAAGAGATTTGTCTCCATTAATCTGTTGTGGCCGATTCTCATCAGTAAGCCAGGTGGCTCCTGGGTAGCTACCTAAGCTTCCTTTCTACAACAAGAGACAACAACAAACAACTACAAAGTATGCCTTCTACCTGTTGCTACAACAACAACAACTGTACAGCCAACTAGTACAGAAACACAGCTTTCAATTCGGAATCATGATATGGTCTATGTCAATGTACCACAGATCGCGTTCTCTCCCAATTCTACAAAACCTGCTCAGCTGCCAAAAAAAGATCGGACTGCCTCTGGCTACTTCATCAACTTTGATGACTTCTCTTTTGATTCATCTGATCCACCACCACTGCCACCTCGACCGTTTAGGCTGAAAGTGCGTGTCTTCTATCTATGGCTGAAAAGGACATATTTTGTTTCTCCATGGCTACAACTTTGATTACTATTTCGTTACTTTCCCTGGTCCTTTGGATTGGTTTTGTGACAGTCTTTATCCTACTTCCTAATGGACACTATCTCCCAGAATGCTCTGCAGTACAAATGGTGATCTTGGTTCTTAAAACTCATTCGTCATTACACCAAAAACGAAGAGGTCTTACCCTGGTGAACATTTCAGCTGTTCCGGTTCCTGGTGGGATTGTTTGGGATAGGGTATTGTGTGAGGTGTATGGCCCTACTGAACTTTACAAATTTCATACCTGTTTAAAATATCATTGAATTGGGGGCGTAGCTTGGCTCTAACCAAGATGGCCGCAACTTAGAGGAGCTCCCGAGAGCCTGCAGCCTGTGACCCACATCCAACGTAAATCCGCTACCGTTGGAGCCTTGGCTCGTACATAGGACTGGGGGAGCGAGCTTCAGCCCTGAATGGGCCACAACTGGACCTCCTAGACTCACGGCGGAAGCCCGGCCGCGACGGACGAGAGAAGAGTGGGCCCACTGCAATGGAACAACCAAGGCAGCTGAGATGAAAACACCTGGGGGAGTCATCCGGAATCAAGCGGCCGATACAGGGAGGCTTAGGAGGTGGCGGTTGAGACAAGCCCTATGCCTAGAGATGCGGGGCTGTCAACTCGGCACGGAGGTAAGGACCAGTCCTGCCATCCCTCCGGAGAGGCCTTGGACTAAATTGTGGCCTGGGGCGCAGCTGAGATGACGGGTCGGCTGGGCCCCGCCGGAGACCAAGAGACCACAGTACGTGTCACATTCCGGCTGCAGTAGGGCTCGCAGCTGGGGCAGGAAACACACTGAGGTCCCACCCGGGCATGGTAGACCCACAACAACCACGAAGGAGACACTCACCGGTGTGCAAACCATACGCCGGGTCACAGCCAGGGCTAACTGATTCAAACGGCGGAGGCAGGTAGAGGCCGGGCGGAGTCCCCAGAAAGGACCAGCGGACGTCTGGAGGCCCTGAGAGAGTCGAGTGGCCCGAGAGGCCCAGGAGATCCTCACCAATGCCACACACAGTGGGACCCAACAGCAAGAAAGCGGGGCCCATGGTGAGAGGGAATCAGCACAGACTACGTCCAGATGGGAGTACATAGAAGATCATAAAAGAGGAAAGATCTGTGGCAAGCGGAAGGGGGCGGCCCTATCCCCCACCACTCCCCTCTCCACTATTTCTATAGAGGGCTGAGGGTGGCGGAGGCCCCACCAGCAGCGGGGTGTGTGATAGGGAGCCGGGATCCCTGCTGTGCCCGGGAGTGCATCGCTGGAGGCCATTGGGGTGTCCAGGTGGCTGGTCAGACCGAGTCGGCTAGGAGATACCACTGCCCCTACTCCTTGAATGCCACCGCCTGCCGTTCCTCCTGGAGAAATACTGAGGGCGACCCGGGCCCAGATCGGGAACTTGGACAGACTGACATCCAAGGCGGTGTGACTGTGGCCTGTGGGGGTCAATGGCCCAGCGAGACCCCACACAGATCCTAGAAACCCCGGAGGGAGCGGCGAGCCCCCGAGATGCTTTACTAGGGACAAAACCCACCACGATATCTTTGGACCTGACGGTGGAGAGACTGGGGCAACACCCACTGGTCGTAGGTGAAGTGAGTGGTTGAAAGGCAGCCATCAGGGAGAGAGTGGATCAAACAGACTCCGGAGATACCAGTCGCCCTTGTCAAATGGTGAAGCCCAAGAGACAGGGACAGTTGCAAACCAACAAAATTGACAAGTACGCAGTTCCCAGGCAACATCTAGAGGGGACTGGGCAGTCTGATGACTCGACGACTCCCAGGAGCCCACCCTTAGGGCAATCAAGGCAGAAATACAAGATCTCAAGTCCTCCCTCGAACCAAAAATAGACTTGGTCACTATTGATGTGGGGCTCTTACGGACGGACTTGCAGAAGATGTCGGACAAGGTGAGAACGGAGGAGGCTCACATCTACAACCTCCAGACCTCCTCTAAGTCCAGTGGCGGCTGATGATATTTGAAAGTGGTGTGGCGTAAAAGTTTGCAATGAGTGTCCGGTGGCAGTTATGAGGGGGGTTCGGGGAGTCCCCACCCTGAGCAAATTTTCATAAAAGTGGGTGCAAATGGTGCATTTTCAAGCATATTTGAGAAAACAAGGTGTGCCCCCTGTCCTGCCACTTGTGTGCAGCCGTGCATGTACCTGCAGCCCTAAAAAGAGTGACACTCTGGGTAAAAAGTTTGCAACCCCCACTTAGCTCAGAGGGTTGAGTGAATGTTGCAGTGAACAGTGAGTTAGATGTTCCAATCACTGCGAAGCTGACTCAGTCTTTCAAAAGTCAATTTGACAATAACCAATATTGCTAAATACCTACAAACAAGCTAATTTGTGTCCGGGTTTTTAATATCAGAAACGCAAACTGACAAACCAATGACATTGAACTATAGCGACACAAATTTATTGTTGGAAATAGGTATTCAGCCTGAGGGGCTATTGGTTGTAACTTAAGATGTTTTTTATTTCAATCAGAACAAGATTTCTTGAATTACAAATTAAAGGTAAAGAGTGGTAACCCAGACCCTCCTGAGTGGTAATCACTCATTTGAACACTGATCCATCGAAGCCAGGTGCATTGATACTCTGTGCTACCATGGAGTCTGCAATTTGTCATCTAGGAGTTTTAGGATGCTTTGTGATAAAGAGTGCGCTCGCTGCCTGTGAAATCTCCACAGCGTACAGGTTTATAACGTGGTTTGGACGGGTCCACGCTTCCTGAACCTTTATAATACAATACTGAGGAACTGCCTCAGTCATAAAGTAACAGACAAAGTATGTTTTTTATTTGCGCGGTAGCCCCCACCACCCGACATATAATGTGCGCTCTGTAGCGGAGCCTAAAGTTTTATTGAGCTTCCGTCATAATTCGGTAGCAGAACCAGTGGGTGTAAATTCTAGTCTCGGCTACCCTGTTGACCAGGGTGTGTGATCCTGGTTCATCATCACCTTATTCTTCTGTACCTCTGCTCATTTTGGTAAACTGCAAGGTGTGAGAGTGGGGGTCAGGAGATTAAAACTTGTGCTGAACATCGGCATTACAAATTATTTAGAAACAAGCTCAGGGGGGGGTCTAGTTCCAGCTACTTTGCATGGTTTATTTGTGGAAATACACAATGCTTTCACTTTTGCCCAAACAGATTTTGCGTTAATCAGGAAAGTTAAAACGTATCCCTGAAGACCGAATCAGGCTGGCTCACAAAACTACAATATACCAGTGCAAGGCTGCTAGGCTGTCAGCGTACACGGTAACGGGCGTCACGCTCTGCTTCAACAAAAGCAGCAAGTAATGTCAACATCAGCAGAGTTTCAGGGCAGTGCGTGACAAGAGACGATTTGTTTATTTCTTTCCTGGCAGACGCTGCTTGAGCAAGGGTCGGCTTAATGCACATGCTGAACTCGCGCAATAAACAGACCACGCTGATGTTTTAAGCGTAAAAGGCCATTTATTAGGACCAGGCTGCACAACATGATCAATAACCAAATAACAACAAATAACCAATAACAAACCCCCAACATCAACTCTTCATCCATTCACTCCCTTCACCCACTCCAAACTCACCTCTCATTCCACTCCATGACCCGTTCCGTTCTTCATCCATTTCTTCACTTCTCTTCTAGCATCCTCCCCGGTATCACCTGGCATTACACTCATGCCTCCAGCCACCCCATCATTCACTCTTCCCCCCAAGGGATGGGTGCGCCCGCCAGTGACTCCCCCACCCCTCCCAAGTACCGCCAGCCCTGCAGCCCGTCCTAAACTGGCACGCTCCGCCAACCCTACTCCCGAGCCCTAATATCAGCAGGGTGGGTGGGTGGCCTTTTCTAACTTTCCCCTCCCGATGGTGCCCAGAATGCAGGAAGAGGAAGTCGCCTTCCTCCCCTGCATTCTTATACCCACCCCCAAACCCCACCCCCTGACCCCAGCCTGGCCCTCCTGCGCGAAAGACCCCGGGGGAATACTAGTCTGCGACTCTGCTTCCCCCGGGGCCCACCATCGCGCAATAAACAGACCACGCTGATGTTTTAAGCGTAAAAGGCCATTTATTAGGACCAGGCTGCACAACATGATCAATAACCAAATAACAACAAATAACCAATAACAAACCCCCAACATCAACTCTTCATCCATTCACTCCCTTCACCCACTCCAAACTCACCTCTCATTCCACTCCATGACCCGTTCCGTTCTTCATCCATTTCTTCACTTCTCTTCTAGCATCCTCCCCGGTATCACCTGGCATTACACTCATGCCTCCAGCCCCCCATCATTCACTCTTCCCCCCCCCGAGGGATGGGTGCGCCCGCCAGTGACTCCCCCACCCCTCCCAAGTACCGCCAACCAGGGAACCCCCTTTAGGGCGGTTACCTGCCCCCCCTCCCGAGTTCAACTGTGCATCTTTCGCCCCACGCACTCAAGCATCCCTCCTACACCAAATAGCCTCATTCCACAACTTGCTGACCACATCTCGCATCTCCATCATGTAATATGCGTTCCCCAGCCTCGAAAGATGCACACCGTCATCCCTGAAAAGTAGCGGTTCCTCCAGTCGCAGTCCAGTATGAGCAATCACTTTAATGTCCTTCTCCCCACAAAAAACCCTCATCGCTCTGTTGAGCTTTCTCCGTGCTTTCTCAACAGCCCCATGTTTGATTGCCCCTCTCCAGACTTTCCGAGGAACAAATTCTGTCCACGCAATCCTTGCCAATCTTTGTTTCAGTATCTCCAAGTCTCTTTGCATCAGCTGTAAGAGCGCCAAACCCGACAGCCGAATTAGATCGTTCTCACCCAAATGCAGTATTAACAAGTCAGGGCATCCTTTCTGTGGGACCGTCTTCGCGAGCCAGGGCAATAGTGACCCCCATCGCATTCCCCCTTTTCCCCACCAATGCACCTCATGATGTTGTCCTTTGAGTCCCAGGTTACGGCCGTACACCTGTTGCTCTGCATACTTGGAGGCCCAATGCACAAACGAATGCCCCATGATCCATGTGACTGTCTTGGCCCCTGGGCCCCCCACGCAACCTACGGTGAGAAAAGAGCATTAGTAACACGTCCAGAAAATCTCACAACACCCCCCCCGACAGGCAATGCCCCAACCAAGACCCCTTATTTACGCACATAGCGCTCGCAGCACCTAGATTTCCACCTCTCAATCTGCCGAATCCTGTCCCAAGCCCATCCCAGGCGCGCTGCCGCCGTCCCGATACGAAAAGAATGCGTCCCAAAACCCGCCGGGTTCAAACCCAAACGTCTCAAGGCCATGCGCAAAACCGCCAACAACTGCACCGCCGTCACCTTTGCCCCAGACGCGTGACAAAAAATTTCTCCATTCGTGGTCCTTGCTGACAATAGAAAATTCCTCCATTCAGCCACCGGACACAACCCCCCGCAACCATTCTCACACAGCCAAACCCAGGTCCCCCTCCCCAACTGATCCGTCTTAGACTGCCCCAACCAAATCCCCAGGCGACCTGCATCCAACCTGATCTCCTCATATCTCCTACCGCTCCTCTGTTTCGTCCCCAACAACTCCGACACCCTAAAGGCCCCAAAAAACATCCATACCATGCATAAACGGAAAACCCCAACCTCAAAACTGTCATAACAACACTGAGGCAAGGCCTCAACCAGTTTGACCAGTAAGTCAAACGTAATTGCTTCCCTTAAAACCCCTCTCCCCCCACTCCCCCCTCTCTCCCTGCCCCAACCTCTAAGAACCCTACCAATAATCACATCCTTTGTAGGATCGAATCCAAAAAACAAACAACAATAAAACGACACTCCCGCCAACTTCCCCGCAATCGTCGCAGAAGATAGCCCTTTGTCAATGCAATGCAATACAAACTGCAACACTCCCTGTTCCACAGTTGAACGGTCTCCAAACGACGAATCTCCACACCATCCCATAAAGGATCCGAACTCCGCCCATGCCAGTCTGTAGGTCCGTCTCGTGGTATCAGCTATAGATTTCTCCACCAGGCCTATCACCCTCACTCCCCCCAGGCCCAGATGCCGTCCGGCAGCTCGGTCTTGCACTGATCCACTCCTGGTGCCAACCGCCGGAACCGTTGCCACTGCGAACGAGACAAAGCATCCGCAATGTCATTATTCGCCCCAGGTACATGCTTAGCTCGAAACATCAAATTCAATCTCAGGCATTTTATCATGAAGCTGCGCAGCAAACGCAGCACCCTCAAATCCCTTGCCCTCTGTCGGTTGACCAACTCGACCACAGTCATGTTATCAACATGGAACAACACTGACCTGTTCTGAAACTCAGACCCCCACACTTCCAGTGCCACCAACAATGGAAAAAATTCAAGAAACGCAATGCTCCTCCCTTGCTTTACCCAATGGGCCGGCCATTCTGCAGCGCACCACCTGCCATCCCAGAAAACCCCAAAGCCCGCTGCCCCGGCCGCATCAGAGTAAATTTGCACTTGCCAAACTATCCTTTCGTCCTCAAAATCCAGTGACACCCCATTGAAATCAGTCAAGAAAGTCAGCCATGTCCTCAGATCCGCCCGGACCCCCATGGAAATCCAGACCATGTGGTGTGGTAAGACTGCACCCGACATGGCCATGCCGAGCCGTCTGCAGAACGTCCGTCCCGCCCTCACCACCCTGCACGCGAAGTTCAGGAAACCCAACAGTTGTTGCACAGCCTTCAATGCGATCCTCTTCTCCCTAATCGCCCACAAGAGGCACGCCTGTATTTCCGTCACCTTCGCGTCAGGGAGTCGAGCCAACCACCGAATGGAGTCCAGCTCAATACCCAGGAACGTCAGTCTACATCTGGGCCCAGCCGTTTTCTCAGGCGCCAAAGGTACTCCAAACCGCTGTGCCATCTCCTGAAATTGTGACAGGGCCCTGCCACAATCCCCTGAATGCGCCTTTCCCAAAAAGAGAAAGTCATCCAAGTAGTGCGAAACCTCCCGATGCCCGCTGATCTGTGTAAAGGCCCACTGCAAAAATGTGCTGAACATCTCGAACAGCGCGCAGGAAATCGCACACCCCATGGGCAGCACCTTGTCCACGTATATGGCCCCTGCGAATTGCAGACACAGGAGAGAGAAATCCGCAGGGTGTATAGGCAGGAGACGGAAGGCAGATTTCACATCACACTTCGCCATTTCCGCCCCCGGCCCACACACCCTCACTAGGCGGACCGCATCATCCACCGAGGCATAGAGCACCCGCGAGTCTGCTTCAGCGATGAAATCATTCACAGACTGCCCTTCCGGCCACGAGAGGTGATGTATCAAATGAAACTCACCCCGTTCCTTCTTGGGTACCACTTCCAGTGGGGAGATGATCAAGTCGTCCACCGGCAAGTCAACAAACGGGCCCGCTATCCTACCTTCGTCCACCTCCTTCTGCAGCTTGACCGCCACCACCCCCGGCAATTCCTTGGCTGATTTCAGATTGTCCGCCCATCTCCTCACCCTAGGTCCCTGATAGCCCACCCGAAAGCCCTCTGTGAAACCCCACTGAATCTTCAATGCCGCCTCCCTGTCCGGGTAACACGAGAGCCACGGGGCCATCGCCTCAACTTTAACTGGTGTAGGCGCCCTTCTGCCCAGCCTGCCCCCTTCCTTTCGTGGCTCGCCACTGCTCTGACGTCATGGCCAAGGTGAAACATTGAGTAAGGGCATGCCGTCCTCCACATTTGGAGCACTCATGCTTGAATTTGCATGGGTACCGCGAGCAATAGCCTCTGTTGTAACTCCAACACGCACCGGTGGTGCTGGTGCCTGGCTTGGGAGGTGGACCTGCACTTCCTGCACTGGCAGTAATCCCTCCCGCCCCACCATGGGTGGGACGCGGCGGAAAGGACCGATAAGTGACCGGCAGACCGCTGGCTGTGTGAGTAGATGCCGACGAGTGCGTGGATGCCATCCACTGCATCCATAACTCCTGATCCACCTCCCCCCAAGGCTTGTCAGGGTTAACGCTAATCCTGGCCCGATACTCTTCGTCATAGCTCAGCCAGGCAAAACCCCCAAAATGCATTTGGGCTTTCCTAATGATATCCATATACTTCAAGAGAGCTATGGCCCTGTCCAAGTGTTTCTCGCAGTAGATACTAGCATAAATGAGAAACACAGATGTCCAGTTTTCCATGTTCACCGGAACCCTGGGTCTTCTCGTTAGCTCCCATTCTTCCTCCTTAGACCCCTCTTTTGCTTGTACCTCCCTGTGTAACAATTTAAACACGTCCACATATTCGTGTTTCCAAATTCTGTTCCTAGTCTTTTCCGACAAATGTGACCCCAGTGGCATAGCCAATCCCATGTACGGCAATTTTTATGATGTTTATCTTCGCCTTTCTCCCCTTTAGCATCTGCCCCTTCTGTCTTGTCAGTCTGAACTCCAGCCATGGACGTCGTCTTACCTACCCCCTCTGGTTTGTCACCCCCTTTTGATCCGCCCTGCAGTTGCACCACAGCATCCCTCACAGACCCATCACCCACACCCACCGACCGGCAGGCTCTCTTCCTTACCCCTTTTGGCCCACCGTCCCAAGCTGCCCACCATGCCCCCTCACCTGTCAAGGCCGTCCGCACCTCTCCCGACCGTCCTTTGGTGCTGCTGGCTTTGGTGGTCTCAGCTTTCGCCTTGCCCTTCGTATTCTTCGGACCCTGTAAGACACCAACTCCACTGTTGCTCTTTACTCCCCCCATCCTGTCCTCGTCATCCCGCACCTCCCCGTCTTCCAGCTCCTCACTCTCCGTGTCATAATCCAACTCCAATTCAGGCTCAACCTCAACAGGCGTCCAAAACACCTCCCGCACCGCTCTCTTCACACCCTTACTCGTCTTCACACTCAGACCGCTCCCACTCGCCACACCCGGCGCCGTGGCCCGCTCCCGCGCCGGAGGGAAGGCCGCCGCGGACCCCCCTGCTGCTTCAAGCCGGCGTCCTGAGGCCGTCTTGCGCCCCGCCGTGCCACCCAATGCTCTGTCGACCTCCGCCGGCTTGGATCCCCCCCTACCCCCCAGGTCGCTCCAACCTGGGCGGGCCCTGGCACCATCGGGCCTCAAAGCCGTCCTGGCTGTCCCTGACTGAAACTGGGGGCCCCCCCCCTGCTACCTGCTCCCTCCCACCTGCCCCTGGCCTCCCCGTCCCTGTCCTCCTGCTCAGCCCACCTTTCCTCCTCCGAGGTAGGCGTGGGGGGCCCCACTGCCTCCTCCTCCCATACCGTCCTACCCTTGACCGCGTTCAATTCCGCCCAGCGCGCCTCCGTCAACTGCACATGAAGACGCTGGTCCCTGATCCTGTCTTCCAAAGGCATCGACTCCCACCGGGGGAGATGGGGGGGGCAATACCCCCGCGGCCCCACACCCTGCATCTGCACCCAGGGCACCACCCCTCCAAACTGTCTAGGGGCCCCCCCACCCCCGGCCTCATCCACCACCCTGGGGAGCTCCACGGCGCCCCCCACAAGCGTGGGAGTGCTTGCACGTGACCCCCTGGAGAGGTCAATGGGAGCGTCCTCCCATTGCCCCCCTTCATCCACAATCACAAGGGGGCCCACCCTTGTGTCAGCCACTCGAGAATCCCCCACTGGGCCCACCACCCCTCCCATGCCACATCGTCCTGCTTCCCTCTGGAAAACGAGGCCTCCAGGCCTGACTGGGGCCCAGCAGCCTCCCCCCCCGCCCAACCCAACAGAAACTGGCTTGCCAAGCAGCCTCAGCGATTCCCCCAGAGACGCTGCCCCTTTCGCAAGCCCTCCCACCCCCGGCTCACTAAGCTCCAGGCGCGGAGGCAGGCTCTTGCGCCGGCCTCAGCGCGCCGCCTCCTTCTTTACCGCGCCCCTCCCCCTCCCATGCGCATTCTTCCCGGGCGGTGGTGGCTCTTCCATACACGCCGCCGCCGCCACACCCGCGGAGGCCGCCCGCGACAGCCCCACCCACGCCTCCTCAAGGACACTGGGCCGGAGGAGATCCTCCCGCCCGGCGCGGCCCAGCACCCTCAGGGCCTCCCTCACCTGGTCTGCAGACACGTCTGCCATCGTACTATCGCCCGCACCGACCAGCGCACGCTCTCCACCTCCAGGCCCCACTGACCAGTGAGTCTGCCGCAACCGTCGTCCTTCTGCCACTCCGTCACCACCTAGGCCCTAAAGCTCCCTCCTATTCCTTTTCTAACTTTCCCCTCCCGATGGTGCCCAGAATGCAGGAAGAGGAAGTCGCCTTCCTCCCCTGCATTCTTATACCCACCCCCAAACCCCACCCCCTGACCCCAGCCTGGCCCTCCTGCGCGAAAGACCCCGGGGGAAGACTAGTCTGCGACTCTGCTTCCCCCGGGGCCCACCATTGCCCGACATTATATATATGGCCATGCAGATACGTAAATAAATACTTGCATGCAACACCCATCACAGAACACCATACTTATCTGATAAATATAAACAGCGATTGCGTGCTTTGTCCATATCAATGACATTAAATGCCGCATATTCAGGCAGCAGATATCCTTATGTAATGCAAAATTGACTTTTATATGTATGTGCTGTTATATCGTGAGTGCGAGTAAACTGAGAGGAGGGTGTCTGGTCGCGCTCTGCCATCTTGTCCCGAGGCACACACGAGGTGAAAGGAAGTGAGGAGTTGTGACTGGAAATGGATCAGAAACCAGGAAAAGGGCATGGAGAGTCGATGGGCACAAGGCTTCGCTCTCAGCAGGTTCATGTTACCCACTTTAGTTAGATTGAAGCTTTAGAAGCACATTACTTACCAGTCCCCGCCGGGCCAGTCTTTAACTTGCAGCACAGCATGGGCTCGAGTTTCTTGGAACTTCTCGGTCCACTCAAGGTCTGGCAGGTTGTGCAGGCTGCTCAGGTCCATCCTCGTAGATGGGCAACAGGACTCTGTTGCAACTGAAAGAGGGCTGCGAATTTCAAGCCATCACAGCCAACGATTCTCGCAGTCTCAATACTCGAATCACATGAACATGGAGGAGAGACTAGAGAGACAGCCTCCTCCTCCCACCCTGCACTGCACGTAGGCCTCTCCACCGTCTGACTCTCTAAGCCAATTCTGGCGCTGCTCCTACTCTTAGAGCAGCGCAAGGATTGGTTCGGGCAGGTGGCCTCACCGCTCATTACTGAGCCGGGGTTCAGCTTTGAGTCATCCCCCAGCTCACTAATGCGTAGGTTGAGGCACCTCTAGTACGCATGTCGGGTTGGCCGGAGAAAGGCAGGCGTCCAACCCGACAGGCGCACTTGGGCCCAGGTGCGCGCTGGCTAACTTCACCAATACAGGTGTCTGTCTGTCAGTATAAGCCTCACCTTCTCAGGCCTCTTCTACATGCTGCACGACTGAAGCAGTTTAGAAAATGTAAAAAAAAATTCTGTTAGTGAAAACTAAACACTAGTGAAATACTAGATACCTGAATGTAAGTGAGGGCCAAAATATGAGTGGGGCAACGCCCCAACGGAGGCACCACTCCTGTCTAAGTCTCTGGCGGAACAAGTATGCACGCTGTTGAAACAGCAGGAGATACTAGCAGCGAGAATCGAGGACCAGGAGGGGAGGGCTGGACGCAACAACATACGCATCATGGGGGGGGGGCCTGAGGGAGAGGAAGCCCAAAGTGTAGATATTTTTTTTCTTTTTTTTCAAAGTTTTATATAGCACGAACTTGACCCAAAATCAGGTATCAGAGCGCTTTACATGAGCACCAGTTGCATTACATGAGGACACATTCATTTTTGTTAGGCACTGGGAAATTAAGTGATTTGCCCAGAATCACAGGATGTTGAGCGTAGTTGCTGAGACTCGAACCCGGTTCCCCAGATTTGAAGTCCACCGCCCTAACCGTTAGGCTACATCCTCTCCCCAACCCAGACCTGTTTGTAGAGGACTTAATCACAACACATCTTCGACCCAAACGTCTCTCAAAGTTCTTCTCAGTCAAAAGAGCGCACAGGGCACCGATCCCACAGCCATGGCCCGGGGCCCCGCTGCCAACCATAATAGCCAGGATCTTCAATCACAGGAAACAAGATGTCAATCTTACAGGCGGCCCACACACAAGGAGACTTAAAGTATGAAAATACCACAATCCGTTTCTTTCCCGACTTTACTTTACAAGTTCAGAAGCAATGAAGGAGCTTTGAGGAGGTACAAGGTTTCGACTTTGGGAAGGACACTATCGATGTAAAATCAAGTTGGGGGACAGAAGGCTGGCAGGTTCAGGGCACTGAGGCTTTGTTTAGAGCATGCCTAATACCACAACAGATGATTTTCCTGAGTAAAACTGTGCAACAAACATCATGTCTTGGGATAGCTAAGATGAAAGATTTGAAAACACCACGCATTCCCACATTTGCATGTTTTGAAAACTGGCAGCAGTTTACAAAATAAATGGAAGATACATTGTATACCATGCAACGCAACAGCACACACAATTCATCGGACCCCAATTGGAAGGGATGGCTAGTTAGTCCACTAGATAGGAACAGAGTTCAGGCACAATTTCTAGATAACACCAATGGTTTTAAAACAAGCAAGCCTGACGTGGTACATGCAGTCTGAACACTCAGGGTGGTGACAACCTACAGTGTTCGGGAAGTTGTTCCTTGATTGGCTAAATACCTCAACACTGTCTAATGTGAAACAACACTTGTCCCTTGTATCTGATGACCTGGAACTCAGGGACTTTTTATTAGGGGCTTGAAAACCATGTCAAAAACGCTTCTTGCATGCAATATACAATGACATTTGGAAAGTTTCTCAGCAGAAAGCTGCTAAAAGACTGCACAAAATTGACAGGGCTGATTTAGAATATGCTCTAGCAGTGGTTAACAATGGTATGACCACCTTGTCCTCTAGAATATACTCTTTGGGAAACTTGGGGGCATATTTACAAGAAAATGGCACAGCGCAGTGCCGCAAGCAATTTTGCTGTGCCGAGTTGTGTCGTCTTCTAAGTGCAGGAATGTGCCGTATTTACAAAAATAAATTGCATTCCTGTATTCACCCCTGTTCCAACACAAAAAAAGCAGCTTAGCGCCAGCGCAGGCCCCCTTGCACCATAGTGCAAGGGTGCCTGCATTGCAGGGATGATTGTTGTTGTGCAGGAAGGGACACCTTCCTGAACAAATCAATCATCAAGGGCGTTTTTGCTCCTTCTATGTGTGCTGCAAAATGCAGCACACATAGAAAGAGCAACAAACGAGGAGAAATAAAAGTATTTCTCCTCATTGCGCCCCTCTTACACCTCCCATGGGGAGGCATACGTTTTTGGCACTGCTTCAGATTTGGGTGTTGCGTGGGAACGCCCACAGCAACACCCATTGCACGCCCCTTTGCCACAGAAAACTGCGTTGAGTAGGACCATATTTACTAGGCAGGGTTAAGTCACACAAAGTGGCTTAGCGCCACCTTGTAAATATGGAGCCAGGCACAGCGCCACCGGAGTGTCGCAAAAAGTGATGCTCCAGTGGCGCAGTGCCCTTGTACATATGCCCCATAATGTCATCAGCAATAGACATTGTTCAACAAGACATATCTGCATTACAACATGGGCAGTCACAGCTAAGGTCTATTCTACTATTAAGCTGGACATTACAAACACTATGGTCTGGCCACATGCCATGGCGACATATTAATGCCACAAGTCTGTTTTCCCCTTAACACCTTAACAGCAGATACTCATGGCATGCAAAGATGCAACATACACTTTGTCACACATTGAATAATTAGAGAATTTACCTTTCATCGTTGCTGAAACACTATCCGTGGATTGGATAATCCATGGGTACATCACCCTGCTGATTTCAACGTTTCATTTTCAGTACTGTCTGCAATACCACCAAGTGGGCAGATATGAAGCGTTGGGGGAAGGGTTTGTAGACGAGTATTAAGAACTACCTTTCAAAATTTCGGTGTTGAAATAGGGAAACTGAAGATTTCTCAGCAGTTCAGATTGTGAGAATACTTTAAGTGGACCTCAAAGTTCTTATGCTATCTTACTGTTACTTATAAAGCGCACATACACCGGACGGTTTCTTGGCGCTGAGGTAACCCTACACAGTTGGCAATCATATCGTTCATTATAAGCTTGCTTAAAGAGCCAGGTTTTTAAGAGCTGTCTAAATTTCCCATAGTTTTGGAACCATCATAATTTCCAGGGGTAAGACATTCCAAATGTGGGGGGCAATAACTGAGAATCTGAGCCCATCTATCTTACTATTTCAGAAATATGTGGCCATAACATCTGCAAAGGAGATGTTTGATCTTCAAGTTGCAAGTTCCTCTTCAGAGATACAGTTGCAACTTCACACTAACTTCCCACTACATTTTGGAGAGCTGGGGCACAGCATTTTAACATGCCTAATATGATGGAATATACCACTTTTTTAAAACTATAGGCTCTGGGTTGGTTAGTACCTTCCACACAGTTTTCGGAGTCATTCTATCCTTCATACACTCCGTGCTTGGAAGTATTTTAGGAGGTCAACCTCTTGTCCTATTCTTGATTGTCGGGACTGTCATTTAAATTTTTCTGCTCCGCAATAGATGTTCCATTTCAAGAAAAAAGGGAGCTGGCACTACCACATGCGCTACTGTGCTGTGAACGCATGGTGCATTGCTTTGGCGCACCTTTGCTTTGGGAACTGAATGAGCATTAGTCCCTATCATTTCGGCATGTTTGGCTTCACTACGTGCAGCCCATATTCTGCTTTCTGCTGTGCACTTTCGAGTGTGCCATGGACTTGTGCCTAGGAACGCAACTGGTTGAGCCTTTGGACATAAATGTACTGGTGGACCCCTTTAAAGCCCATTTGTTTAGCTGTCCACTGCTTATTCCATTGCTTCTGCCCGCATTTTATGAGCCTTACTGGGATGATTCTGCTCCTGGTGAGTTCGATCTTGGCTCTGGTTCGGTGGAACTTCCAATGGCTGTGGTCACTCCCTCAGCGGCTGCTGTGGGGGCTGGATGGGAACACATTTGCTCCATAAACCTGCTCCGAGGTGTGCCTCTGGGATCATCAACTGCGGTTGCTGGGAACAGAAATGTTTTGTCTACCACTTGGAACACATAAACATTTGACTATTCCTTTTGGTGTGAATTTTTAATATGGTCCATTTTTAACATCTTAAATTATTTTTAAATTTGGTTTGTATTAGCTTTTACATTTTTTAATGATGGCTTTCTGTGTGCTTTTGCTTTCAAAATGTATGATTGCCTTTTTTTTAGATAGATTTTTAACTCATATGCTGTAGCATTAATTGACATAGCTTTCTTCCTATTAGATAGCTTATTAGTCAACTTATGTTCGCTGAGTGGGTGTCACGTGGCTCAGTTAGACCCGGGTAGAAACACTGCAATTTAACATGCAAACGTTTTCCTTAGTTGCCTTCTCCTTCACACAATGACTTTTGACACACATCTGCATGTGTGACAGTGCAGGCAAGGTGAGCTAGAAACCACTGTATGTAGTGGATTTCCAGCTTATCTTTTGCGGCTGTCCATTAAGAGGTGTGAAAACATCCCATGACATTGCCAACAGTCTCAGGGCCCCTTTAACTGGGGGGGGAGGTTTTGGATGGGGTGGTGAGCTTGGTGAAGGGCAGATTGCCTCTTAGGTAGCTCTCTGCATGAAGCCCCTCCCATTCCAGGGCTCCACCCTCTCATCACACAGTGACATTTATTTGGCAGGTCTGGATACAGCTACAGGAGCACGCCCACCAGAAAGGATAAAATTAGGGACAAATGCCGTCCGTTGGAACACTAATTATGGACAATGGGCAATGGGTTTAATTTACGGACTGTTTGTGTAAAAAACTAGGCTTTGGTGTAAAATTGCGCTCTACTTGTGGAGTTTGCAGAAATCAGGAACTCTGTGTTCTGTGGAGAACGTGGAGTTCCCGATAAACTCCCCACTCTGACTCGTGGAGGAATTTGTTGACAGACTCAAGCCGGGGTTTTGCACGCACTGGGAGCACGACGAGTCTTGCCGAGAGCTCGCAACTGCCGGCGAAATTTCCTGGCCACCTGCAAGCGCCTGCAAGACTTACGACGACTTGCAAGTGCTCGCGAGACTTGGTGCCTGCTAGCGCGGCCTTTAGCCGCTCTGGTGTCACCTGGTGCCTTTTTTCTGACGACAGCGAGAGAACGACTGCGGCTGCATCCTTAAGCAGATTTTCTCCTCGAAAGCCAGTAAATCTAATCAATAAGATGTTTTTGAGTTAATATTCTTCTCCAATGGACCGTTCAAGTTGTTTTTTAGTGCGAGGAGTCTTTTTTTATTTTACTTTTTTTTTCAGCAAGGGGGAAGTACCCCAGAGATTCTAACTTCCTGTTCCTGTCCAGCAGGCTCCTCCCAGTGCTTTGTCAATCTCCTGGTCACTTTTCCTTCGGATTTGGAGCTGGAAGGATCACTCTCTGTGTCTTCTGCATATATACACCATTGGATTTAAGGACTTTTTTTGTGATATCACAAGTAAGTTCAAAAACTGTTGTCTAAGGGTGTTGTTTGCTTGATAGAGGGCATGCAGCAGGATTTTGTTTGTACTTTTATTTAATTTTTAAACTTTATTGTGGTGGGTGGCCTGCGGTTTTAGTAGGGGCCTAGTTATTGTTTTGCATTTAATTTTTCTTCTTTTATAAAGGAAAAATGTTGCAGAGTTCAGTAAATTTTCTCCATGTTTTTTAATACATTTACATATTTATGTATTTTACTATGTGACCTAGTCTTTCAATGGGCCACTCAGCTAGTAGGCCCAGAACTAGTTAAGGGTGCATGAAAGAACTGTTTCTGTGGTGTCTGTTGAATTGAAACATCATTTAGGCCAGGGATGGCATTGGATTAAATTTAAAAATGTGGTTTGTTTTGGGTATTTCACCTTTTGTTCTGCAAAACTGTATTATATATTTGATGCCTTTGGAGGATGTGTGTTGTAAAAGTTTACAGCTGAGTTAATTTTTGTTTTTGGCATTGCTGAATTAATGCTATTTTCTCCTGTGTTACCATGCCTCCTTTGTCTGGCCAGTGTGTGATTGTGTTTTCCATAGGCCACCAATTGTCTTTGTTCCCCGTGCCATATGGCCGAGGCCATTTTGTATAGTCAGTGTCCATAGGCCTGCATGTTTTCCATGCCTCCTTGCTTGTTGTTTGACCATGTTGCCAGCAGCCAGCCAGTGTGCTTTTGCCATAGGCCTGCATGTGCTCTTTGTTGTGGACATGCCTCCTTGCTGATTGTTGTTGTTTGACAATGTGGCTGGTGCCATTTTGGGTAGCCAGCCACTGTGCTTTTGCCATAGGCCTGCATGTGTTCTTTGTCGCTGGTTGTTTTTGTTTGACCATGTGGTTGGTGGCCATTTTGTGCAGCCAGCCAGTGTGATTTTGCATAGGCCTGCATGTGTTCTTTGTTGTGGCATGCCTCCTTGCTGTCGTTTGACTATGTGGTCGGGGGCCCTTTTTTGGAGCCAGACAGTATACTTTTGCCATAGACCGGTAAATAAGTTGTATGTTGTGGCCATGCCTCCTTGCTGGTTGTTGTTTGACCATGCAGTCAGCGGCCATTTTGTGTAGCCAGCCAGTGTGCTTTTGCCATAGGCCTGCATGTGTTGTTTGTTGTGGCCATGCTTCCTTGCTGGGTGTTGTCGTTTGAGCATGCGGTCGGCGGCCATTTGTGTAGCCAGCCAGTGTGCTTTTGCCATAGGCCTGCATGTGTTCTTTGTTGGGGCCATGCCTCCTTGCTGGCTGTTGTTGTTCGACCATGTGGTCAGCAGCCATTTTGTGTAGCCAGCAGTGTGCTTTTGCCATAGGCCTGCATGTGTTCTTTGTTGTGGCCATGCCTCCTTGCTGGTTGTTATTGTTTGACCATGTGGTTGATGGTCTTTTTGTGCAGCCACTCTTTTTTTCCAGTTTTCAAAGAGAGATTGATAAGAGAGGGCTGTGCCTTTCTGTATTTGTCATTTTTTTTACTTTTCGCTGATATCAGTTTAATATTTTGATTGAGGATCATTGTGTAATATTTGAATATTTATTAACAGATTTATATTATATGTTTTTTGTACTTTTCACCTGCACCCTCTGGCCTCCCAATGGGCTTTCTCATAGTCCCTTAGTACACCAGCAATGAATTATTGTTATTTTTTTTAATTTAAATTTTTTATTTAAATTTTCTTATTTTGTTTATTTTTTCTTTACATTTTTAAAAAAGGTTTTCCACCATCCATTCACCAACTACCGCCATAGGTGCACAGCTGCACAGCATCATTCCTTTTTTAATGATTATTCCTTTTTCCCCTGGACCTTCTGCCAGCCATAGGTGCACATCACACACCATTGTTCATTTTTTTAAAGATTATTCCATTTTTCCCTGGGCACCCTTCCTGCCATAGGTGCACACATAACACCCTACGCGATTCCAAATCCTTGTGCCGTGCACACTTTCATTGTTTCATGTTCATGTCTGTTTGAAATTCAGAAGCAGTCATGATAATCTTTGCTTTCTAGACCAGCTCTTGATCCACACTTAATTTATTTTTGAAGGTATAAGTGATGCACATTGTAGTATTTAACAATTCGTGTTGGCTTTCTGTTATTCACTCTAAGTAATTAAACTCCAGTGCATTTTGGGCTGAAGAGGCCCTCATCTGGAGAAAAGAGTAAGCTCTATGCAGATTTTGAAGAATCAAGACGAATATCGGTGCCTTCTTGTATTTCAATTAACGCTGTATTAGGGAGATGGTTGTGGAGTTGTAAAAAGTTGCTAGGCAATGTGTTATTCAATGTGTGGTGGGAATTTAGAAACGTCTGTTTGGAGGATAAAATAACCTTCGGGAATCAATATATTTACTGTAAAGAACAAACACAATAGCTAATCACCACTTTCATGATAATAAGCAGATGCAATAAAAAGCTATTGACATAATTAGAAACTGAAAAAAGAGAAACTTGTGGAGAGTCTTTCTTCTCTTAAATTCCTATAGGACATTAAGTTTCAGTTTGAATATTTAGAAAGTTGTAGTTTCTGTATCAAATAGCGTTCTGTTTTTACTCCAAATAGAAGCACGCTGACCAAATCCCTTCCAAGCAGTTTAGTAGGTTTGGCATTTTATTAATAACAATAGTCACTTATTATTCTGCTTTTGGTATGGGGTTCTCAAAGTATATTTTATTTCCAGATTCAGATACAACTGTCTTACTGATTTCTAGCTGAAAAATGTCTGACATTAGAACTGTTTATTAAATTGCCCTGGGCTGGTGAGGTTATGCTGGTAAACATTTTACTACTTAGGCATTGATGGAGGCTGGAAAGTTGCAGGCTGGAACCAATTCACCTTCCCATTACAGGGTTCTGCAGCAGCTAGTACTTTCAGCTCGACATTTGCAGGTAACAATCATGGTTCAGGTGTAGTGGCCAATTTGGTGATGGAGCTCTTCAGCATGAGTTGTAAACCTTAAGGTCCCAGCCTGGTGCCAGGTTTGACTCCATTTTGACTACATTTTATAGGTCACGCATAGGCAGCACTTGTGCTGTCTCTTCGAGACATGCTCTATTCAAGATATGGGCATTCATAACGCGTAGCGCTTCTGGTTGGTTAGTTGGCCTGCCTTTCTAAATTCCTTTACCCTGGTTGGTCAATATTGTCCATCTGTCCCGCCTTTGTGTGCTTGGTTCCCTCCCAGCGGACACCACCAATTGTATTTGTATTGTATATTTGTATTTTTTGGTTCTGGCCATCTGTTGCCTCCTTGCTCACACCCCCTCCCTCCCGTCATTACTGCTGTCCTTCCTGCACTGCTGCTGATGGTAATGCATTGTATTTTTACTTTACCGACCACAACACTTTGTAATCATTGTTCGCTGTGGCATGCCCCACCCCCTGGCACAACACTGCTTGCCCGCCCCCAAGATCGCTGCATTGAATTCTTATAGTATTTTACATTTAACGCTTTTAATTTTATAGCACACCTAGCCAAGGGCTAGGGGAAATTAAACAATCAGCCCATTATCACAGGATGTTGTGCCAAAAGCAGACTTGAACACAGATCCCCAGCTCACCAGTCGACAGCTCTCACCGCTGCACCATATCCTTTGCCTAGCCATGTTGCAGGGTGCAGTACCATATGTGGCCAAAAGAGTTCCCAAGAGGCACCTAGTGACAGCCTGTGGTGCTGCACCCTCACAACACTGCTTGTTTTCCTTGCAGAACGTTGCAAGCTGTGATAACATTTGTTCCATTTCTTGTTTTTTCTTTGTTCGTGCTCCTACAACATGCCTGCAGCTCTCACACACAGCCCGCCTGACAGCAGCGAAGAGCATCATGCAGGAACACACGGCGGTGGTGCTGTGCATTGAAAGGACCAGATCGTGTTACTTTTTTTTTTATTACCATGGCGCCCGCTTGATGGGCCGCCATCTGCATAACTTTTATGTGCACGGACATCATGCTTTGTTTGAGCACGGTGCCCGGTTTTCTGTTGACAAAGCCAATAGCTGTAAGTCTCGCAAATGCGAGACCTATTGCATTGCAAATGCTTGTTAAGTGTTGGGGTTAGGATTGCTATATTGCTCTGTGTCAGAAGGACACTGTGGTTCTAATCCTAGGTTTTTCTTTAACAAATGAGTGAACCCTGTGAGGTGTATTTATTTGTGCTCTATGTAATCAGTAGGATTTACGTGCATTGTGAGATGGAGTAACTGGAAAGATGGTGTATTGCTGATCTCTTCATTCTAGTTGGGGAGCATGAAATGGCAGAAGCAACAAACTTCGGTTTGGCTGGCAATGACTTTTTATATTTTGTATCCTTAGTCTTCCCCATTCAAAACTGAGCTTGTACTCTTTTTTTTAACACAAACTTTATTGCATTTCGTTAAGACAGGTTCACTCTTTCAGTGATATCTGACATCGGAAGAATAGTTATGAAGTAAATGATGCTACACAAATATTCGATCAAGTCATTAATATTGCAGGAGATATCGTGACAGTGCAAATTGAATAACAATAAACTCTTATCCCACCGCTCCCCCAACCCAATAATCACATCACCTAATCTAGGAAATCTAGATATGTATCGACACAAAGAGGGGATACGGAAGTCATGTAAGCATGCGAGGGGAGGTCGATGGAGATATTGCATTCGAACGGACAGAGGGAGTAGGGATCCACATTACCATCCATGACCATTAATTACCAACAGCAGTGTCTATAGGCACACAAGGTGTAATGGGGGTTGACAATGGAGCAGCACTTGCATCAGAGGTGTTACAAAATAAGTTCTGAAGCTGGTTAGTCTGGTGCCATGTTCTGCACTTTAAACCCTCTAAAAGAGCATCCCGTTCCAGAGATATTGGCTTTTTGTGGAGGCCACGATACTCCTCTCGACTAAGAGCATCACACTCTGCAAGTCCCCAGTGGGCCACCTCGCCCCGCCATTTATCTAACCTCAGGGCTGTTGGGGATTTTCACTGTCGCGTGATAAGCCGTTTTGCCAGCAATAGGGCCAGATCTGCAAATCGCAGTATTACCTTTGAACCGCGAAGGGTGTGGGCCTAGGAGACACTGCACAGGCGTGCCCCATTTATCCAGCCCCATAATATCCAACAGGGCCAATGCTACTCCTGCCCAATACTGGGAAAGACGGGGACAAGTCCATAACATATGCAAAAGATTGGCCACTGGAGACTTACAATGGGGGCAGCAGGAGAAAGTGGAGGGGAACATCTTAGCAAGTCTGTGTGGTGTCAAATACGCCCTGTGTGGAATAGATAACTGGATAAAAATAGAATTGTGGGAGACTCGTTTGGGATAATCTAGTATACGTGCCCAGTCTTTGTCTGGGATTTCTCGAGTGAAGTCTGTTTCCCAAGTCTGTTTTAGAGGAATCGGAGATGCCCCCAGGTACCCTCGAAATCCACGATAGAGGTAGCAGATATCATCCATTTCCCATGGTATGCAGTGACTGAAGCAATTCATGTGTGCTGGGTTCACACCCATCTGGGGCCCAGTGCTGCGGTACATTTATGCTAGCATGTGTCAAACATAATGTCTCGGGGAGCCCGTACCTGTGCACAAACTCTGCATGTGATAACAGTGTACCATCTTGAAACAACGATCCCGCTATCAACACCCCCTCCCCCCCCGCCATTCCCACAGGCCCAAACGGTGCGCTATGAGTGTACACGAGGATGCAGGGAGTCCCTAAAGAGAAATATTTGGTGCATATGGTAAGGTGAACGCAGTGTTCCCCAGTGCTAGTTTCCAGTAGGCAAGGGCTACCTGAAATAGGAGAGGACATGTGCGCGGGGGTGTCACCCCAGGGCATTAAACCTATGGAGTTGACCACGAGCGATCTGAGCCGGTGTGTAACGTATCTCCGACAAATTGTGACCCTCTAGCCAATATGACAGCCACTGTAGTTGCCTCACTATACAATGCACCTTGAAAGAGGGGGCCCCAAAACCGCCCTCAGTCATGGGAAGCTGCAATTTAGTAAGGCCCACCCTACGGCGTCTGGTACCTCAGTTGAGTTCTTCCAACAAAGTATTCAACAGATGGGACCCCAAGCCGGCACCACCACAGGAAGGTTTACAATATAATACAGGAGGCGCGGCCCGCGACTGAGAGGGGCAGTGTGAAACAAAAGGCAATCTGTGATTTAAGTGATTTGATAGCCCTCACAATATTGCCCTCCAGTAAGTCCTTCGTATCCAGGTAAATGTGAATAAAGTAGCAACAGGTAGGTTCATGCAGCCGAATCACAACATCGGGGCGATAGGATTGACAGCAAAGTGAAAGGCACAAGACTTTTCGATGTTAATACAAAGGCCAGAAAGCGCCCCGAAGGATGTCAGCAGATGTGGTATGTTCTGCAGTCTGGTACGGAGGTCCCGGCAGTATAGGATCATGTCATCTGCATACAAGGACACAGCGTGCATGTCTTGACTCACCAGTATACCCCATCCATCAGAGTCCTGACGAATATGCTGTGCTAGCAGCTCTAGTGCCAGGACAAACAAAAGCAGCGATAAGGGGCAACCCTGTCTAGTCCCATGTGCAACCTGATATGTGTCCGTAATATGTGGTCCTGTCCTAGCTCTGGCTGTTGGACCCATATACAAGAGGGTGACCCATTGTATATATGTCTCCGGGATGCTATAGCTGGCTAGCGCTGCCAGCATAAAGTCCCACCCCAAAAGCTTGGCGTACGTCCAATGAGATGCAACCTGCAAATGGGTAATGATCACAGGATGCAGTTATGACTTGGAGCAGCTGGCGAATATTGCGAGGTATTGCAACGGATAAGAAACAATATTGATCTGTATGTAATAACTGCGGGAGCAATGGAGCAATCTGCAGGCAAGGATTTTATTCAAAATCTTATATTCAGTGTTCAAGAGGGAGAGGGGTTGACAGCAAGGTGCAAAGGTGGTTTACCACGGCTTCTCTGGTAGAAGGATGAAGCTTACCCTCCCCAAAGGAAGAATTATATAGCTTTTACAAGCATGCCACATGGAGTAAAATTCTACCAGGAGCCCTTCGAATTCCGGTCTTTTGTTTCTAATAGCCCCACGTATCTCTCCCGATGATATGCGTGCACCTAAGGTTTCCCTCTCGCACGGTGGCACTCTAGATAGTGTTGCCTGCTTTAAGAATGCAGCAACTGTCGTGGGAGCCGGGGCGGGCGGAGCAGTATAGAGAAGAGCGTAGAAGTCACGGAACACTCCATTAATAGTCAGCTGGGTGTCCAGCAAGCCATGAACCGGGTCATGGATGGATAGAATGGGTGTGGGTGTAATGTCGGAACGTATCAGACGAGCCAACAATGGCCCCAACTTATCCGCCTCAGCATGTACTTTCTGGATGTAAACTTTATAATCTATCAGTCAAAGTAGCTCTAACAGCTCGGCATAGTCAATATGAGCATCCTACAGTGCGCCTGCAGCCTCGGTGTCAGTGAGTGCTTTAATTTCCAGGGGGCCCACACTGCTTTCCAGTCGTGTTATTTCCCTCACAACCTCCTGTCTAGCTCCCACTACCGCCCAATGGAAGACTCACAAACTACAACCTTGAAGGCCTCCCACTCCACTAACGGAGTGATCAGATATCGTCTTACCCAAGTGTGTGGCATGTACCATATTGGGAAGAAATGTAACAGGGCAGAGGAATCTGTCAAGACGGGAATGCAATGTATGGGGGTTGGAGTAGAAGGTGTATTCTCGCACTATAACATTCCGGCTGCGCCAGATGTCAGAAAGACTCCATCCTTCCACCCATTGCTTCAGGGCCTTAGACTGACGAATAGATGGAGTGCTGGGCATGGGAGGATGTGATCTATCTAATATGGTATCCAGCACCGAATTAAAGTCTCCCCCCAGCACCCAGGGATATGCTGTCCACTCTGCCAGTACATAGGAAAGATGTGATAGTAAGACATCCTGATGGGAGCTCCATCTAGTGTGCCCCTTCACAAAACTTAGTGCCCCTGCGTGTCTATCTTAGTATCAAGGATTGCAAATGGGACCCAGCCTCGGAACCAAATCGCTGCGCCCCTGGCAAAAGCCGAATAGGTAGTGTAAAACAATTGTCCTCTCCATATTCTGTGCAACTTTTGGGCCGTCTTGGGTAGAAAGGTGGGTCTCCTGCAGAAATGTGATATGGTCATGATGCCTGTTAAGTAGTGCTAAAATCCAGTGTCTCTTATAGACAGACCCCAGACCATGCATATTCCAGGTAGTAACATTATAGGTATTCAAAATCGTGGCCATAGGTGACATCAGAGTTGTGCACAGGATCCGTCCCCAATAATGTAGCCATTACCAAGTGACATATCTCATCTCCCTCAAGTGGTGTGGTAGGTGACAATGGCAACCTACAAGCATTTAACCATGAATACTCAGTCCAGCTTCTAGCATCCACTAGACCCAACATAGAAACCAACAGCAGCAACATATCAACTGTAGAAAAACTTTTGCCTTTGCCAAGGGGGTACTAGCAGCCATACCATTGAAATAAAGCCAGAGAAGGGGGTGTAACCATACCCACCATAAGAGAACGCCTGGACCCAGGCCCTAGTCGTGAAATAAAATAACATATCAAAGTAACAGCACCCAGTAGCATGCATACAGAAGGCAAGCCTGCTCAAGTTTAAGGCCATACGCAAGCCGGGCAATACACATTTAAGTTACAGTGTTGGTGAATGAAATTTGTAGCTGTTCACTGGCCACCAGTTGGCAATCCAGGGCCCCAACAATAAAGTCGGTACCTAAAAGTAAAAAATTACAAAGCATACTGTGCCCCCTGCAGACACCCAGTATCCCAACAAGTTGTGAGTCATCTGTGGGGTGATTGATGGAAACAGCGCCATGCTGCCTGCAGATTTCAAATCAGAGATACTGCCTTGCGACGAACTGGAGTTGATGTGGTTGTTATTAAGTCTCAGGGAATTTGCTGAGGTAATCACTGCTTGTTATCCCTCCCGGACTTGTTGTGGGGTAGGAGCTGATCCCGGACCGCCCGAGTCGGAGGATGGCGCTTTCTCTGCCGAATATGCTAAGGTTTGGGCAGCACGTATTGGGATGTGCACTGGCCCTGTGAGCCTGGAAAATTAAGTTAGAACCAGTCCCAAGCTTCCTCTGGGGTGACAAAAAAGAGAGTGCTTGCCTCATGGATCACTTTCAGTCTGGCAGGGACCAGTAAGGCATATGGAAGACCCAAAGAACCAAGCTGTTTTCTAACCTCCTGGAATGAAGATCGCCTCTGCTGGACAGCCAACGTGTAATCGGGAAATAACGAGACCCTGGCGTTTTCCATAAGGATGGGTGCCTTTTCACTCGCAGCATTCACGAGCGTGTCCCAGTCTTTGAAGTCGAGGATCTTAGCCACTATGGGCCAGGAGGGTGCTCCAGGGATGGGCCATTTTGTGGGGACCCGGTGTGCTCTCTCCACCATAAACAGCTCGGACAGTCCGGAGGGGTCCACCACAGTGCATAACCAGTCCTTGACAAATTGGGTTGCGTTGGGGCCCTCCACACCCTCCGGTGCTCCCACTATGCAGACGTTATTCCTACGGGTCCTCCCTTCCGCGTCGTCTATGCGGTCCTGGAGCTGATCTTGATGTTGGTGCAAGTAAGCTGTGCAGAGTGGTCCAAATGACAAGGGGTAAGGGTCGTAAGGGTCATATTGTTTGTTTTGCTCTGTTGGACAATTTACGTTGGCCATTTTGAGGATGGTAATTTCTGTCGTGATTGCCCATAGGGGCTGCTCAACTGCCACCCGTGAATCACGTATCTCCTGAAGGATGAGGTCCAGCTTGTCAGCCGGGAGGCATACTGATGGGGGTACAACTTCCTCAGGTGTCTGCATGATTGAGCTCTCCTGGGGCGTAGATCTGGAGCGCAAGTTTGGGGCCGATGTATCAGGCTTAAGTCTAGGGTGTCCCAGGGCTGCCAATAATGATGTCCAGACCGTCCATACCTGCCACATCTCCCAAAGGGTTAACCAGTGTGGGGCAAGGAACGCGGTAGGGCTCCACACCTCGCTCCTCCACTGGTATCAGCACCCCAATTTATTCATATGTACCCCGCCTATCAGGTCGTACGCCTGGTGGTCATCCCCTCCAGGAGCTTTGTGTGCTGCATTTTCATGACCTGCCCTGAAGCACCACCCATGAGAAGTCAGGAACACAGTTCTGTCGTGTTTGGAAGTGTGTCAGTGCGATGAGGGGGAGGTCAATTTCATGAGGCCAGGACAAAAGGTAGTAAGGCCCGTCACTTTGTCAAACAGGCCAGGTGCAGCAGGCCGCCAAACGTCACCGCCTCTTCACAGGCAAGGCCGTCACTTGTGGATCTGCCCGCACCACCTCTCACCTCCTCGAATTGTGGCACGAATCACGGGTGGGAGTATCCGATGTGGCCCTCAATCATGACAGCGTTGCTGCTCCCGGCCAGAGCTCCCATACCGCTCTCAGCCCCCCAGCCTGGGGAGCTGAGGCCTTCGTTGGGAAGCAGCCGCCTCTACAACCCGAAGCGTTGGTGCTGCTCAGGTCATGCAGCGGCCACCATGGAGCACCAAATCAGCTCCCCGGGTGCTGCACCCCACCAGGGACAGAAAACAGGCTAGCTCACCTGTCTATGCTATGCGCTGCGGGTGCCGTTAACAGGATTTCTGGTCCCGGTCTGGTAGCCTCCTGATTAAGCGCCCACTATCTCAGGCGGTTAGCCACGCCCCCTCCAACTGAGTTTGTTCTCTAATGGTTGTTTCTGGTGGGTTAGTTGCACAAAGCAGCCATATCGAATGAGAATAGGCTCTCTATAAATGACAATATTCTACCGTGTTTTAGCCATAAAATGATTCTCAAATTGCCTGACTGACACCCTCACCATTACCCACTTACGAGTATTAACTCATTTGGTTAATTTTCTATTTAAGTGGCACTTTGACCCCAATGAAACATCAATGGGATGCTAAAATGATTAAGTGGGTAAAGGCGGAATGCGAGGTACGCAAAAAACTGCAGTTCCAAATGGGCGATCAAGGAGCTATACTACAATGGGATCTGATCGATGTTGCATTAGAAGAAGAGAGTCAATTGAGGAGAACCAGGAGGACTGCTCAAAACAATTTGAGGATGCTTATTTACATTTTACAGAATTGTAATCACAGCTTGATGTTAATAATGTGGACATGCAGCCATACACTGTTGTATACAATGGTATCTGTGAATTAATGTATTCCATTTAGCAATGTGACGGGTGAGCTTTACTTCACGACAGGAAGGGGTAAGCGAGAGGGAAGACTGTTGCTGATTACTGATGTAATAAAATCAATAAAGAGTTACAAAAAATAAGTAGCACTTGGATTTCTCACAATCTCCATAACTTTAATGAGCTGCTGTTTCTGACTCCACTCTGAAAATTATTCCAGCACCACTGCATCCTGGTGGATCCTTGATTTTTACTCTCTCTCTGTTCCACACTCTGTGCTGATGGTTCCTTATGTACCACCATACTTAAATGATGAATGGGCTGCTCAAATGTTAACAAATGTGAAGAAATAGTAAATAATAACAAATAGAATATTTTTTTTAATATATAATTTTAAATTAATTATGCTCAAAATATATTATAAAACATTCACAGTAAAGCAAAATATTGAAACCTATCCCCAGTTCAAAATATTTAAAAAAAGATTAGAAATAAATAAATAAAATGCATAGCAGGGGTTCAAATTCACTATTCTAACTCCAATCTAACAAATATTGGAGGACATGAATACATTGGGGGGTGTGGTAGATCAGATTTACTATTGTAACTTACATCTAACAATAATGGGGGGAAATGCATACATTGGCATGTTCAGAGTTACTATTCTAACACAAGTGTAACATAAGGGAAAAGTGCATACATTTTGGGTGGGCGGGCTGATTTGCTAATGTGTAGCATGAAGCTGAGAAAGGTGTATACATTGGGGGCTTTGAATTTACAATTCTAACACCAGCCTAACAAATTCTGGGGAAAGTACCTACATTGGAGGGTTAGAATACAACACACAAATAAAACAAATGTGAAATATATTTCTTTGATGTAAATAAATAACTCAAAAATTGTTAATATATTAACACATTTAAAAAAATCCTTAAAAATAACAAATATATCAGAATTGTACCGAATCATTTTGTACTTTACTAAATAAATAATAAAAATATAAACAATATCCCTCAACAAACCCTCCAGCATAATACACAAACATAAAAGAAAACTAAACATCTGGTATAATAATGGGCCATATGTATCAACCAAAATTGTGATCGCAAACGCTGAAATTCGCAGAATTTCAGCGTTTGCTGATCGCAATTTGGCTAAGTGGTATGTATGATGGCAATACTGCCTCGCTAAATAAGGAATCGCAAAATTTGCGATTCCTATTTGATGAATGCATTTAAGGAATCGCAAATTGCGATTCCTTAAATGCAATGTAAGAAGCACAAAAAAAGTGCAATTTGGCCTTAAGGAATCGCAAATTACCACCAACTTCAAGTTGGTGGTAATTTACGATCTATTTGAAAAATGCACTTTTTGCATTTTTCAAGTGCAATGTGGCGCACATACATGCCCTCAGGGCATGTATGTGCGCCACATGTGCACCCATGCTTATTTCAGGGTGCAACAGGGTGTCCTTTGACACCCTTGCACCCTTGAAATTGCATTCTCAATTTGCGATTCTCTAATTGCTAATCGCAAATTGAGAATGTCTTCCCATTCATTCCTATGGGCCTATAGGCCCATAGGAATGAATGGGGAGGGTTTCCTTAATTGCGAATCGCAATTTGCGATTCGCAAATAAGGAATATGTAGGATTCGCAAAACTTTTTGCAAATCCTACATACATCGCGTTTTGCGATTCTCAAATAGCGATTCGTAAAAAATTGCTATTGGAGAAACGCAAAACATGGGTTTGATACATATGGCCCAATATTTTTAATTTTAATTGAATTATATATTGTTTTTAATAAACCCACTCAATCCTTAAATTTACCTCACATACCATAATAACTATAAATAGTAAATAGTAAAATAAATCAACAAACATCAAGTATTCAAAGTTAAAAATATCAAACAAGTATCAATAATTAATATATACTTTAAAAATAAAAATACAATCCCAAAACACGAAACTGTCCATACAAACTAAATAAAAGAATAGTTTACAAACACATATATACAAACAATGTTATAAATAAAAAATATGTAAACTTAGAGCTAAAAAAGTCAATATAAATAATTAGCTTAAATAATTGATTGTTATCAGTTTAAATGTATGCTCCTTAAACACTACGTGCACAGTTTCCGAATAAACCTCACAAACAACTACTAAAATGTATTAAATAATTTAAACCTTTTAAACATATAAACGAATACATGAAAATTAGAAAAACATAACCAATTAAAATCAATTAATAAATAATTTAAAATCACAATCTGAAATTAAAAGTAATAAACAATTAATAGAAAAATCAAACGAATCAATTAAAATGAATTAATATATAATTTTAAAAAAACACTTCTCAACTAATCCCCTAATAAATCCAATTACCCCAAAAATATAGCTTACTAAGGGGCCCATTACGATACCCGGCGTAAAAAAATCCGCCAGGCATGGAAGCGGCAAAAATCCGCCCGCACACACCGTCTGAACACCGACCACGCCATTACGATTACACAAACCGAAAACCGCCATCGGCGGAAAAATCACACAAGATACCGCCCGCCATCGTCCGAGTCGGAGTCAAACCGCCCGCCACGGACGGAAACACGCACGACAACACAAAACCGCCCGCCCTCACGGCCGACACACCGCACGTGAGATTACGATCGCACCGCCATGAGCGCGGGAAAACTACAAATATACCGCCCGCCAGCGCAAACAACGCCGATGAGAATCGACACGGCAGAAGCCATGGCGCCCACGTCCCTGCACAGAAACCATCCGCTGACGATAACAATCGCACACAACATGGCCAACAAGTCCACACAGCAAGGCACGCACAAATACACAAGCACAGTACACATCCCGAAAACACCCCCTGGACAAACAAAAACTACAAAGGCCAGAACCCCAGACACAACACACCTGAAAACAACAGACCATGAGGACACACCCACATAGGTAAGTACAAAAGCAGCACTCCCACAGACCACAACCCCTTGCAACATTGCAAACTAGAGAGGAGAGGAGAGGACACAGTGACACAGCAAGGACAGCAGCACACCACAGAAACGCACACATCACAACCACCACCACCACCACCACCACCAAACACCGGCACCACAAACCCCCTGCACATTACACAACACACACCGCACCAGCACCACAAACACCATGGCACCACAAAGAATGCCCAAGTTCACGCCCATGGAGCTGACGGTCATGGTCGACGAGATCATCAAGGTGCACCCACAAATCTATGGGAACCTGGTCCAGCACACACCACTAGCCACCAGAAAGAGAATGTGGAACCGGATCGTAGACCAGGTCAATGCAGTCGGGACCTTGCCCAGGAACAGAGTCGAAATAAACAAACGGTGGAATGACGTCAAGAGCCTGGTCAAGAAGAAGGAGAGCAAGAACAGAGAGCTGGCTGCCGTCACTGGCGGAGGGAATCCCGCGCTCTTCAAGACCTTCAAAGCGTGGGAGGAGAAGGTGCGAGTCATCATACATCCCGAGATCCTCACCGGATTAGCAGGGGAGTGGAGGCTGGTAAGTACAAACTAATGTATACCAGCACACCGCTATGTACTCACATGCACTACCACCATGCCACAGCTCCCAGGGACAAACACCCCCATGTCCAGCACACAATACACAACACATCACACACACATGCAACAGACACCACCACACACAGCCCAAACCGAACAACTGTAAGATGCGTGGGGACATGTGTACACTCAGCCAGCCACGTAACCACCAACAGGTCCCCAAATATGCCAGAAGCGCCACAACGAGCACCCACCACACCCATGTGTCCGCCATAGCTGCACTAACCGACAAGTAACAGGTAAGTGGCAGGAACACAAAGTGCAGTGGGTGGGAGGGTGGACAGCCCAAGTACAAAACACACCAGGCCCCTAGTCCCACAGCACAGCAAGGAGGAGCATCCCCCACACCCCACAGCCACGTGTCAGCCACCGCAGTGCACAACGACAGCCGAAAGGTAGACATCACGGTCCACAGCAATCGGTGTCAGTGGGTGTCCAGCCACCACCACGACCCACAACACCCTCCCACCCCCACAGACCTGCAACATGGAGCACCCCCGCTTAGAACCATGTGGCATCCAGTACAGTGCACGCACGAACAACCTGCAGGTGGGAAACTGGACAGGGCTGGATTACTGGAGGCATGAGGACCGTAACACGACCAACACATGGGACATGTCACGTAGCACACGAACACGCAGCACCGCCCACCGTCACGAACAAGTGAACAATGTGCACACGGACATGAACCACAGACTCACACCCCACATGACCCATCACAAACACAGCAACACCCAAGGAGCCACGTCTGCATGCACAAGCCACACTGAATATAGTACCACACGGCAGCCACTGTGCAACCCATCACACACAACCGAAACACCATTGAAGTCCTGTCCATGTAGCCCCTACTGCCTGTCAACCACACACCCCACAACTACGCCTATGTAAGACAAACAACACAAGACGCAACAGAGCGGAACAACATAAATGCACACGAACACCACTGAACCCATCAAACACACAGACACACCATGCACATACAACATACCATCCATCCCATCCGTCAGCCCCAGTCTCATGAAAGGCATGTCATCCGCACAGCTGCCACACATACAGCAGTCACGCTAAGATACATGCCCATGACCAACCATGTGCCAGAAGTCAATGAAGCGCACGACACACTGTGAGCAACAACACACAACATGGGCCACACCCCCCCGAGCACTGCAGTGATGCACATGGCACAGGGCAGCACGCACACCAAGGAGATGGGACAACTGCAATACGTTGGCTGGCACACAACCATCACTCACTCATAACGATGCGTCCAATGCCATGTCCAGTAATCACAACAGACAGCAAATATGCAGGCCATGTCAAGCATGCACACACCTCAAACCATGCACTGTCATGCTGCCACAACACATGTCACGTTCGGCACCCATGGCTCACAGCATGTACCCCAAAAGCATATTCCATCCCAAATGCGAATCTGGGGCATGGCCCCCATGTTGCCATATGCGTTCCTAAGCGTCCCATCTGAACACCAAAAGCAAAGTACAAACCAGACCCAGGATGGGCCAGGAGCCCGCATACACCAGAGTCACAATAAGTAGGGGCACAGCAACACACCCATCGGCATGGCCAATCCGTCCCATGCCACATGTGCACAGCACACAGTCCCATTGTCAAGCACACACAACTACAAATGCTACAGCCACACACACGCCTCCGGGAAACCCATGTACGAGATTGCACGAACTGTTAATGTCAGACGACAAATACATACTTCGCCAGGTGCAACACAATAACAAATCTCATTCTCTCCACAGGTGACGAACTGCTGGATGCTGGGGATGGAGACAGCAGCCAGCACAGCCAGCCTACAAGCCCCCAACGAGGACACACGGATGTGGAGGATCTGTCCTCCTCTTCGGACACGGACCACCAAGCAGGCCCATCTGGTGTGGCAGGGCCCAGCCGCTCCCCAGGACCCCTCCTACCCACCAACCCATCATCCAGGGCTGCTGAACATTCCCAGCCCCCTGCTGCCACTGTCGTTGCGGCCACACCCACGGTCATTGCGGCCACACCCACGGTCATTGCGGCCACACCCACGGTCATTGCGGCCACTACCATTGCCGCAACCGCCACCATCGCCGCACCGACCACCACCGCCGCCACCACCACCACGTCTTCGCTGGCACCAGCCCCAGCGCAGGTGGTGGCCCGGCTGACTGGATCCACCCTGGGAGCCACAGCGAGGACCGTGGTGAGCAATGTGGCTAGTGGGCAGGGCCGGTGGCAGCAGTACTGGTAGGAGGAGCAGGGTCAGGGAAATGCAAGTCTCCCCTGGGAGCCATGCCCTGCCTCAAATGGCCAGAGTCCTTGGGGCCTATGAAGAGGCCCAAGAACAATGGGTCAGGTCTGCTTCAGACACGCGGGAGGTGCTGGGGGTGCTGAGGTCCATGGACGCCCGTATGGGCCAAATCGTGGACCTCATGGGCCAGCTGGTGGTGGCGGTGAGGTCACAGCCAGGGACAGCAGCTCCCCTCCGCCACCACCTGCCGGGGCGCAGGCTCGAGCAGCAGTGTCCAGTTCCCCTGCGTCCACAGCCAGTGAGCACACCTCAACCACCAGCATGTCGCAAGCAGGCACCCCCTCGCAAACGTGGAAGGGGCCGTCCGAGTGGAAACAGATCTCCCGGGAGGACTTCGCACGCTCCAGACGAAAGTGAGGCAGCCAGCCAGCCTTCCTTGACCACCCACTGCATTGACTTGGACTACGATCCCACTCCACACAGCCATCTGGATGGCATGTGTGTGTTGGACTATGGACATAGAACCAGTGGGTACACCATGAGCATCACGCAGCCATGACCGACAGCTCATTGTCACTGCACGCACCACTTATGTCATCACCTTACACACAATCACATGTCACAGTTTGAAATAAATGCACCTCTTACACAAACTGCTGTTTGTGCCCTGTGTTTTATTTGTACGGAATACAACGGCCACCTTGGGCGGAAAGGCACCTGATGCGTGGCATGGCAATGGAACCGGAGGGCCTGTAGGGACCTAGGGGTGGGAGACAGAACAGGAGCACATTCAATGAGTGTGTCACACACCCATCACACAGTACATGTCAACAACTACAAGCAATGTACACACATCGCACAGAGCAATAGGGCACAATGCCACAGCCACCAACAGTGGCATACTACCCTGGCCATGGAGCGTTGACACACAGCACGCAGTGAACAAACGGCCACCCTGACACAGCACACACACACCTGCACAGACACAGCCACATCAGCCGTCGTACATGGACACTCACCGTCAAGTGAAGTAGTGGGCGATGAGCTGCTGCCGCACATTACCAGCTTCCTCCTCTCCGCTGTCCTCCTCACTCGAGCTGTCCTGGTCTGCGGGCTGGGGCCCTGGTTGATCTCCGTCATCCACGATGAGGGGGATCTGCTTCCGAATGGCCAGATTGTGCAGCATGCAGCACGCCACCACTATCTGGCACACCTTCTGTGGGGAGTACGCCAGCGCACCCTCGGTGCGGTCCAGGCACCTGAACCTGGACTTGAGGAGGCCAAAGGTACGCTCGACCACACGTCTGGTCCTCCCATGTGCCTCATTGTAGCGATCGTCTGCTGGGGTGCGAGGATTCCTCAATGGACTGAGCAGCCATGCCCCATTCGGGTACGCAGAGTCACCTGGGTGTGAGGGACACAGAGAACCGTTGCTATTCCAACTGGACAGGGGACAGCATCGCACAACCAGCACGCTACACCACTCCACATACTCACCGACAATACAGCCACGATCCTGTTGCAGATTGGACATCAGTCGTGGCAAGATGCTGTTGCGCATTATGTGTGCGTCATGGGCCGAGCCTGGGAACTTTGCACACACGTGGGTGATCACCATGTCCGCAAGGCACACCACTTGCACATTCAGGGAGTGCGTGTGCTTCCTGTTGCGGTACAGGTGCTCAGTGGCCTGTGGTGGAACAAGGCCAACATGTGTGCAGTCAATGGCTCCAACGACGTGTGGGATTCTGCCAAGGGCATAGAATGCACCCTTCACTGCCGCCAATTCACGAGCCCTGGGGAAGCGGATGTACCTGTTTCGGTACAGCATCATGGCTGCCAGTACATCCCTCAGCACCTTGCTGAACATGGGCTGGGACATCCCTCCTCCACTGCCCACTGTGTGCTGGAATGACCCAGTGGCGAAGAAATGCATGGCGGCCATCACCTTAGCCGTGGGGGTGACAGCTGTCGGATACACCCTGCGGGGACGGAGATGGGGTTCCAACATGGCACACAGTCGATGCAGGGTTGGCCTGTCCAGCCGAAACTTCCTAATGACCTCTGTATCGTCCATGTCCGCCAGCAATTGGTATGGGCGGTCAATGTTCGGTCTCCGCCTAGGGAAAATGGCAGTGGACACATGTCAAAGCAACACAACACATAGCAATTTCGCATACACATCACTGACATGACTGAGCAAGCACATGAGCCACAGCCCAGCTGTCAAGCTGGGACGGCACGGCCACAATACACTTACACAGGTCTCCCAACAATGGCAATGGCTAGTGATACAAACCACTGCCATGTGCATGCACATGGGGATCTAGGCCCCAATGACTTGCGGGCGTGCTGATGGGGACTGACTGCATATTCGTCAAGCGGCAACGCCACGGCAACATGAATGTCTGCTGAGCATGGAACTGCTTCCGAGGCTGGATGAGTATGGCACACGACGACGACGATGTGGGCACAGGCTGAGCGGCCAAAACAAGTGGGACCTGTGGCACGAGGGGATATGAGACAGTAGTAGGTGTCAGCACTGCACCCTATGTACAGCACTGTACGGATCACACCTCCCGAAACATTGACAGGTGTCCACATTGACAGCCCCATGCCAAGACGGCTGTGTGCTTGCAGTCACACGTCACAGGTGAGAGGTTACATTGCACGTGCCAGGTGGCAGACGTACATAGTGGGAGCTGGCATGTGTGTGCATGTGTCTCCTGTTCAGGATCCACCAGATGGGCGCTGACTCTGTACTGAGCATTGGACACAGCATGTTCCGTGGAAGGCTTGTGTGTGTGGGATGGTGGCACTGGATGTGCCTCCGTTGGGTGGGGGCCATGCACAGGGCGGGTACGTCGATGATTGCGCATTGTTGGTCACGGTGGGTGCACCCACTCAGATGTGTTGCCCTGTGTTCAATTCCTATGTCCGCATGATGATGGACTGTAGATGTGGGCAGACTACACATTGGTCGATGTGCTGTCTATATGCATGTGCCTTCACACCAGGCACAGCTGCCCCTGCACATGTGACCCCTGCTGGACTCGCTGCTGGGTCTGTGGAGCTGATGCACCTTCTGTGTGTGGGGCGGACAGCTCTCCTCACTTCCCTCATTGCGCATGTCATGACTTTGCCGCAGGTGACATGGATCATGGAGGGCCCACATGTACGCGTGGGTAGGCTACACATGATTGTTCACTGGTCGCCACCCCCAGTCAGTGTTTCGAATGGGAAGGTTGTCGTGCTAGTGGTATATTCGATGTGGCGGATGGGCGGGCCTAGGTGCGGGCTTACATTCCGGACATGGGGGGGTAGTTGGATTGGCCACATCACCGTGCACCTGAAAGACCTGCACTGGCTCCCCGTCAGCAAGAGAATCACGTTCAGACTCCTCACCCACGCACACAAGGCCCTCCACGACCTGGGCCCAAAGTACCTCAACGACCGCATGACCTTCTACACGCCCACACGCCAGCTACGATCAACCAGCCACGCCCTCGCCACCGTACCACGCATCCGCAGAACCACCGCCGGAGGAAGATCCTTCTCCTACCTGGCAGCCAAGACCTGGAACTCCCTCCCCACTCACCTTCGGCGAACCCAGGACCATCTCTCCTTCAGGAAGCAGCTCAAGACCTGGCTGTTCGAGCAGTAACTTACCCCCTCCCCCAGCGCCTTGAGACCCTCCCGGGTGAGTAGCGCGCTCTATAAATGCCGTGATTGATTGATTGATTGGCGACTAGTTGCAGTACACACGGGACACGTCTCTTCCTTTCCACATCTGGGTCATCCCTTGTACTCACTGACAGTGATACAGTCATCTTCGCCCCAGCCCTCATGTCCTCCCCTCGCTCCCCCAATATGCATGTGCACCTGCGAGGCTAGCGCTTGCACAGGCAGCACCAAGCTCGCACCAGAGAGGGCAAGGAGTGTATGTGTGGGTCAAGTTGCACGAGTGGGCTGTCTCAGGGTATGATGTGTTGCGGGACGCCGTCCACCTGCGTGGTGCCCCAAATGGAGACCCGGCCTGCATGGACTATGCATCACAGTCTTCGCCTTCCGGATCCGCCACCTGCGACACCCAGTGGCTGTGGCTGCCCTTGCGGCCATGCCGCGTCCGTCTGTGACTGATGGCCCACACATTCACTCTTTGGCCTCTCTGGGGAGGGCTCAGGGGTGGTGGCGCACGCGCTTGCACTTAGTCGCAATGGCATGTGGCGTGGTTGGTATAATGGGCAATGGATGGGATGGTGCGAGCCACCTCCCGTGACGTCAGTGCTGCTCGTGCTGTGGTGCGTCCCCCTACACTTCCATTTGACTTGTGCCATGCTAGACGTTGAGGTTCTATTGCCTGCGTGATATGACCAGGAGGAGCGCGAGGAGACCTCTCACACACCATGCTCCACTGCCATCCCGTGCCCTGTATCGCCTGTGCGGATTGACTATGTTGGGGTTACACCTGGTCGACTGGGGCTGTGTGTGCCTTGTCAAGGGGCATGGCGGGCGCACAACAGGATCCAGCTTGTCCACAGAGGGTGGGCTGAGGTGCGCCTGGCACCGCTTTGTACGTGTGCCCGGCTGCTGTGCACACACGTGTTCACCCCCCCGACAGGTGTCCTCTCACAATGCCCAGGGAAGCGGTGGTGTACTGTTCATGACCCCTCCCGACACGGCGTGCTCCAACTTGGCATGTGCGCATCTACCCGTCACACCCACCCACCTGAGCACTGCGTCCATACGACTTCACACGACACATGTGTGTCTTCCACAGTTGTGCTACTCATTTGCGTTGACATCCAATACCAGTGGACTACATGGTCATGTCACGACTGCCGTGTACTTCACATACTCTCATCCTCTCTCATTCGTACTTGTGAAATGAGTCAGCGGAGACAGTTTTGGTTTCAAACATTATATTGAGTCTTCTGTCCTCTGTGATGCAGTATAGTGGACACTACTGGCAGCGGAATACATGTTGAGGATATACTGAGCATGATTGCAAATGGGATAGGGTGTGGGGTTACATGTGATTGGCTGTTGCATGTGGGATGTGGGCTTCAGAGTTACATCTGCTTGGCCAAGGCTGTGCTGATGTACATTTACGTATAGCTGCGGAGCTGCGGACTTTGACACAGACGGTATACATGTAGCCTACCAGACCGCTTGGCATCATGGGCACAGTCCATCTCAGTTCCATGTGACAGGTTTGCTGCGGTTGTTCCTCATGCACGCGTGCATGTGAGATGACATCAGGGCATGTGCTTGCGTGCATGCAGCGGCGTGCCACTTGTTGTTGCAATGTGGTGGTTACTGGACATGTCACAGTCACTGGGGTCGTGTTGTTGTTGTATGCACTTGTCGTCCATGCAAAGGTCCTGGTATGGGATTCCCGGGGCGGGGGTGGGAGGGGTGCAGCACCCACAGACTCCAGGCGACCTATTCATGTCCACTGAGCGGTGTGTGTGTCCATGGGCGCTGGATCCATGTTGTGTCCTGGTTGTTCGTGCAGTTCCGTCCATGTGGGTGCGATACACAGACCCCATGCCACTGCCTCCCACGATGCATGCGGTGTTCCTGGATGTGATGGGGAACAGTGTGCATGTCCCGGTCATATCCGATGTCATGGCGATGTCGTTGATGGTGTGGTAACAGTTGCCGGTCGTTTGGTATGGCTGTTGTGGTGGTGACTGGCCAGTCCGTGCGGAAGCTAAGCATGGGTGCGGGGTTGGACATCATAGGTCAATCGGGGAACCTGCGTTGTGGTCCGACGAATTTACAGGTTGTCAGGTATGCGATGCCGTCCAGCAGGGCTTCCATGTCATTGGTGGTGTACATGTTTGCCAGCCAATGTAGCGGATGGTGGCTGTCAAGGTGTTGTTCGTAAGTTGTCCCTTGGAGGACCATGATGGGGCATGCTGGGTGACATTCGATGTAGCTGTTCTCGATGATCCGTCGTGTGGAGGCACAGTGGTCCCATTTCAGTGCGGGTGCGATGTTGGCCACATACGCCATGCCCCCATAGGCAGAGCAGGCCCTGTCGTGTGCGTCCAGAGGGAGGAGTAGTGGTAGCAGGTCCGCCTTTAGACATGCCGGGTTGGAGAGGCATATCTCCACGGGATGCTGGTAGGGACACCTCCGACAGTAGAAGACGGGCATGACGCAGCTGAACAATGTGATGCGGTAAGTCAGTCGGTAACTTACGTTCAGCAGGGACAGGAGATCGCATCCCAATATATGTATCAGGTTGGTTTTGTACAGCTTGAGCTGTCCGGCGTAGTTGGGTAGGTGTGTTGTGGTTGCCATTTCGCAGCGGTGCGTTGTGGTGGCGTGCTCCGGCTGTGTGTGCAGTCTGCAATGTGCACGCTCCGAGGTTGCTGTGAGCTCTGTGTAGTCGTAGGGGGACAGGACTTGTGTTCTGTTGGCTTGTTTGGAGGACACGGGCCCTCATCCCACATGCTTCTCAGACAGTTCAAGGTCAGTGATGTGTGACTCCTTCCAATTAACTTGCATGTGGCCGACATGGGGAGTGTTTTCTTCTTTCTTCCCCGTCCGTTGTGTGCTTCTGTGATATGCGCTATCTGCCCTGTGGTCGGTCTCCTCGGCATGCCTGTGTTGGTCTTTTCTTGGACAATGGCTGTATTCACCGGCTTCTTTCGTAGGGCTGTGGTTTCGGAGTTGGAATGGAAGGTCATTCAGTGCTGTCTGCTCTCCCTTGTGTGGGCGGCAGGCTGCCTTTCCGCTCTGCGTTGGGCCTTGTGTGTGAATGTTATTCTTGGGCCACCTGTTGTCGGTCCCCGGGCTCTTTGGTGTTCCGTTTTATATGTCTTGTTCATATGTGCAGGGTGGTATGGGTGTTTCAGTGTGGTACTGGCGTTCCTCTTCCCGAAGGGGCCCTGCTTCTCCTAGTTGGTGTTGCCGCCGCTGTGTGCTTCGCCATGTTTGTTACACTGGGGTGTGTCCTGCTGTTGCGTGACTTCACTGACATGTGTGCGTCGGTTGTGTGGCGTTGGGTGTTGTCCGTGAATTGGGCGTTGGGGACATGTCTGTGGCAGGCCTGTCACGTGTCATGTGCGTTCGGGGTGGGGCTGGTGTGTGTGCTGCTTGGTTGTGTCCCTGTGTCTGTGTGCGACGCATGCATGGCGCTGCGGTTGGCCTCTGCGTTGTGCGCATGTGTGGCGGCGTCATCGCCGCTATGGGGCCGTGACGGGGTCGTTGGTTCCTAGTCCCAGGTGGTGTGTACACATGTGTTGCGCGATGTTACGATTTGGCCTGTGTGTCATATGTGGATGCAATGGTGGATGTGTAGTGTACACGCGCTGGGGGGTTGTCCGCTTTTTCCGCCCTTGCACTGTGTGCGCTGTTTGCGTGCACTTGTTGTGTGTGTGCCTACCTGCGTCTCCGCGGTACGTTGCGTCCTTGGTGGTGCATCAGCAAGAGCATGGGGAGGGCCTGCAGTGCTGGATTCATGCTCGGGGAGCCGCTTCTTCGTTGTCCGTGCTCGGCGTCCGTGTTACCGCTTCGGTTTGTCGTACGGTATCTCTTGGCCGTGGGAGCCGTTTGTTTGCGGCATCGTAATTTATGCGCCGGGCGGGACGTGTTTTCGTCGGACGGTGTGTGTCAGTTGAGCTGCGCCGCTACGTGTACGGGCGCACTTTGATGGCGGACGGTGTTGCTGGCTTGCCGGCGGTGTTTGGCCTACTTTTCGCATCGTAATTGGGCGGGCGTGTGGACTGCTGCGTGCCGGCGGTAACTGGTGGTTTTTGCATCCGCCAGCACGGCGGTTGTGCTTCCGCCCGCCATCGTAATGACCCCCTAAATTTGTTATTTAAAAATAATTTAAAAATCACAACATAAATAATAAATAAGAACAGAAAACAATGCAATAAAACAGCTTTATAAAAAACAATAATATAGTAAACAATATTTTAAACTTCAACATTATTGTAAAAAAGCTAAAAAAGATATATTTACCTTTGATATTTTTGTAGTCATAATATTTTGACCATGATATTTTGGGCAAGTGATATTTTTGAGTCAGTATATTGAGGGGGACACCAGATTTACAAAACTAGTGTGACCTGGTTTTGTAAAGAAACCTACCACCAAAGAAAACCAGGCACAAATGATGGGTTAGCAGAATATTGAGTGATAGTCCTATATGTAACATGTAATTTCTCTAAAGTTACAGATTTGGCAAGGATTCCTTTTGGCCACCTTTAATTGCAAATCAATTTGTAATAACGGGTGTACCTTGAGTAAAAATCAGATGCAAGACACTTGCTCACCTTTGTACCACGGTGCAAAATTTAGCATTGCGCCAAAACAGATTTTTAGAACAAGCCGAGCCAATTACATTATCGGCTCATGACTCTCTGTAAATATGGCGCTGAACGTTTTTCCCCAGTAACAGAGGGCCTCAATTTGATAGCAGTCGGTCAGATCGCTGACCGCTATTGTGATGGTCAGGCGACTGCCGGGCTGGCGGTCACAAAGTGTTCCTTATGACTGCAGCATGTGTTGCGGCCAAGGAAGAGAGCCATAGCACAAGCCGCCATGATAAGAAGCATCTCCTGCACATCCATGAACCGTGTGCCATGCACCTTATTCTGTATGGCACAGGGTGCATGGAGGTGAGTGGGTACACTTAATGTGCCCTCAGGGCCACTTTGAAGTGGCCCACGACAGACGGGGCCCTGTTTGGGGACCCCAATAACCCTTTCCGACAGCCTGTACATGACAGTGTTCCCGCCATGATCCCGCTGTGATCCATCGCCAGCATTAAAATGTAGTGGTCAGACCAAAGGGCTGTCAGCGGTCGGACCGCCACTGACGGCCTGCCGGTGGCAGCCCGACCGCCCTCAAAATGAGGCCCAGAGTGTTGCAGATTTTCATGCAGCACTGCCTGATTTTAGCAAATGTGGGCCATTGTTTTTTTACTCACATTTAAGGAGTTAAAATAATAATCTTCAAAATCACATTGAGTCGTTAAAAACTTGAGAAACAACATGAAAAATGTAGTGTACATCACCTTTTTATTACCAATCCTTAGTAGGAATAGAAGAACAAATATTATAAAAATAATTGTTCATAGGTTTAGAATAATTAATTGATTGAAGGAGGGTTAAGAAAGCAGGAGATATGGGGTTTCTCCCAATTGTAATGTTCATCATTGTATATTAAATCCTTTTTCCGAAAATGGTTTATTTATATGTACATTTAAATAAGTATTTTAGTAAAGTCACACTGGAGGTAGGATTAGTGATAGACTGTACTGTACATATAATTTTAATCTTTTATCAAAGGGACAATTCATCAACTCTTCTGACCGGCACCTGTACCCTCTTTCACTAGGTGTGCACAGCCTAAAATACAATGAATCTACAAACACTTTTGATGGCTTCAAAGGGCGTATTTAATTGTTAAAGCAATTTCTTCCTTTATTTTCTCCTAACATCTTATTTGACTTAATTGGAAAAGAGGAACTTCAAATTGTGGCATGATTGGCAAGGAGATATATGACGTTGACTGTCTCTGAAATTTATATTGGCCCCCGAGGAAGCAATGAGATTGTGATGAAACATGTGTTGGCCATTCACTTGATAAGGTGTTATGAGAAAATAAAGGAAGGAAATTGCTTTCAAATGTAAACACAATCTTTGAATCCCTCATTTGTGTTTATGGACCTATAGGGCCAGTTGTAGAAAAATGCAATTTTGCATTTCCTAAATAGCAACTCCTTAGAAATCGCTATTTAGGGGGGCGTGGCCGAGCCGTCGACCAACATGGCCGCGCGGACTTGAAGCTCCGGCCGCCGATGCACACACGCGCCCAGTAATCGCGTGTTGGGTCCACCTTCACCGCTTCCAATACATCGGAGTGCGGTCTGAGCCTGCGGGGAGTGAGTTGAGCGCTGTGTGCGGCGCGGGCGCAGCGGTGCTGCCTCCCGCTCCGCTGGTCGGCTGACGGCGGAGTGCGGCCTACGATTCTTCCCGACCCTGCGCGGCGCCCTGGGTGACGGGGGGCCGTGGCCGCTGCCGCTCTCGGGGACCGTGGTCTCCAGTTCAGCAGAGGCGCCCTGATCCTGCTTTCCGCCGCGTGGACGGATGCCTGCGGCTCCTCGGAGGCAGCCTCCTTAATGCCCGGTGAGTGAGGCCGCGGGAGCGGGGGCTGGGCCTGGACTGAAACATCTCTCGGCCGGCCGGCACTCCCGGCCGCGCACCGCGGCACCAACCCGGGGGACTGTGAACGGCCCGGTACGTGCGACCAGTGCGGGGCTGATTCCCGGAGGCTCCGGTTGCATTGCCCTGCTCTTCACCGCACAATCGGATATTGGTGGCCCGCCGGCAGCAACTATCCCAGACACCCGGTGGGGGAGGCCAAAGGAGTGGGGGCCGGGCCCGGATCGAGGCCCTTCTCGGCCGGCCACCACTTCCGGCCACGCACCGCCGTTTCACTGCGTGGGGCTGTGGGCGGCCCCGTACATACGACCGACGCTGGCCTGATCTCCCGCCTAGAGGCTCCCACCTTACTGAGGCGCCCCGGCCTTGCCCTCCATTGCCTGCTCAGGCGCTTGTGGCCCATCGACAGTAGCCAACCCTGCCACCTGGTGAGTGGGGACGAGAGAGTGGGGGCTGAGCCTGGACCGGGGCCCTTCTCGACCAGCCAACACTCCCGGCCGCCGCCGCCGCTTCAACCGGTGGGGCTGTGGGCAGCCCTGTGCGAGTGGTCCGCACTGTTGGGGTGATGGGGCGTGGGGACCCCAAACAGCGGAGGCTCACATTTGACCGGCAGGCCGACTCGGGCCGGATTTCGCACTCCCTGGACCGCTCGGAGGCCTCGGGCACGGCGGACCGACAGCCCCCTGGAGAGGGAATGGCGGCCATTTTGGCAGAACTCAGGGCCGGCTTCCGGGGCATTGATGACCGCCTCGACACTCTCACCTCTCGCCTGGACAGGATGGGGGAACGCATCGACGGCCACCACACTCGCCTTGGCGAAGTAGAGCAGAGAATTTCGGACCAGGAGGACCACCATCAGGAGGTGGCGCGTAGACTGGAGCGCGCAGAACATCTGTTGAAGGCCGTCGCAATAAAAAACGAGGATCTGGAGGCCCGGTCTTGACGGAACAACGTCCGCATTGCGGGCCTGGCGGAAACCACCAACATGGGCCGACCGGAACCCTTTGTCGAGGGGCTGTTAAAGGAACTTTTTGGGAATGAGCACTTTTCCGCCACGTTTGTCGTGGAGAGGGTGCACCGTTCCCTGGGGCCTCGCCCGACGCCTGGGCACCCGCCACGTCCCATTGTGGCGCGGTTACTTAACTACAGAGACAGGGACACCATTCTCCGCCTGGCGCGGGAGGCTGCCCCGGTGAAGTATCAGGGGTCGGTCCTCTCATTCTACCCAGATCACACGCAGATTGTGCAGGAGGCCCGGCGGAAGTTCACCGAAGCAAAACGACAGCTCCGTGCCCTGGATCTCAAGTACGCGATGCTTTATCCCGCACGTCTCAGGGTGCTGGTGGACGGTAAGCCTCGATTCTTTGAGAACGCCCCTGATGTCCTGGCCTTCTGCAAGCAGCGGGTGAGTGAGTCACGACGCAGCCCGGCTCGTTCCTCGCGTCATTCCTCTCCGGACAATAACCTGACCCCCAGTGCCGAACTGTTCACATCTGATTGAACTCTGTTGGGGGGGTTGTCGAGTATTTGAAGATCCTCTGCTTCCTGCGATGCTTTTGGCTAGACACCATGTACCCCGTTGGCACTCTGTTGTTTGATCTCTGTGGCCATCCACTTCCTTTTGCTGATATTATTGGGCTTGTTTAGCTTGGAGGGGTGCGGGCCTGCTCTTGTTCACCGCACCTAGGTTTGCCTTGTTATTTGGTGGACTCACTGTTGCCTCAACTGTTCATTATCTCATTATCGGGGCTGCTATTGCGGCTCTGTTTGCATTTATCGTTCTCTTTACTGTTTCTTAATGTGGGCATCGGCTGTCCGAGGCGTTGCCTCCCCCCCGGGATGACTCCGCATAATTGTATTGGGGGGGTTGTTGTTGATTTGTGGGTGTGGGTTTGTGGGGGGTGGGATCTGATTCTCGGAGCCTTCGGGCTCAGGTGTGGGTGGTGGGAGGGTGTTGGGGGGTGGGGGGGATTTGTGGGGTTTTTGTATGATTCTTCAGGATGTTTTGTGTTTTTATTTTATTGTTTTATTTTGTTTGGTTTTCCGTTATACCCGACTCTCTGTGACCTAGGAGAAATGTATCTTACCCCCTTTTCCTTGTAACATGGCGGTCGCCCCTTCAGTGTCCATTAACCTGCTCACCTGGAACGTCCGGGGGCTAAATAACCCGAGGAAGTGTAAACTGGTGTTAGCCTATTTGAAGCGCCATGCAGTTAAGGTGGCCTTTTTGCAGGAAACCCACCTCCCTCCCCGCGGCTCCTCTCCTTTCGCCTCCTCCTGGGGCCCTCACAGGTTTTTCTCAAATTACAGTACCTACTCACGGGGGTGTGCACGTTAATACACAACTCTCTTCCTTTTACTCTGCACCACAGGGAAGAGGATCCCCAGGGCGCTACCTGCTGGTCAAGGGCACACTTTTGGGTCAAACGATACTTTTTTTAAACGTCTATGCCCCCAATACCGATGACCCGGACTTTTTCGCCCGCCTCCATACTCTGCTTCACCGCCATGACTACGACGTCAATCTCTGGGTGGACAGTACCCTCGACTCTTCTAATCCACGGGCTAACCCGAAGGCTCGTTCCCTTGTGGTGCTCTCCGATTTGCTTTGCTCTTTGGAGTTGCGCGATATATGGCGCCAACATCATACGTCAACCCCCGGTTACACCTTCTACAAGGCCCCCCACGCCACGCTTACTCGCATTGACTATCTTTTCACCTCCGCGACCGGGTGCCGCTGGGTTGAAGGGGTAACTGTGTTACCCCGCACTTTGTCCGATCACTCCCCCCTGTTGGCACGGCTGGTGGTTCCTCACTCGGCGGGGTGGGAGCGCAGATGGTCCTTCCCGACCTCTGCTCTTCTGGACGAGGTTTTCCGAGCAGAGGTCCAAGAAGCTATCATGGAGTACTTTGCCCTGAACATTGGGTCGGTAGCGCACTATGCTACCCTGTGGGATGCCTTCAAGGTGTTCATACGGGGGGGTCATCATCTCTAAGCAGGCCGGGGTACTACGGTCTCTGCGCGGCAGCCTGGCTAGGGTGGAGGCCGCTCTGGCCGTCCTAGATGAGTCTTCCCCCGATCCGCAAGTGCAGGCCCAACGTAACGCACTGTTGTTAGAATTCCACGACCAGGCTGACAGGGAGGCCACTCTCCTAGGTAAACATCATCTGGCGAGATGTTATGGAGAGGGTGAGCGCCCCGGCAGGACGCTGGCACGTCTGGTGGGCCCCCCTAGAGGGGCTGGGCACATCACTTCCCTCGTGCGCGATGACGGGACTACTGCTACTTTGGATCAGGACATTGTGGCGGAGCTGGTGGCGTACTATCGTTCCCTCTACTCTACCACTTTGCCTGCTAATTTTTCGCAACACCTTTCCTATTTGGAGGAGGTGGCCATGGTCTGGCTAACTAAAGGCCAGGCCGAGTTCCTGGCACATCCGTTTACGGTCGATGAAATCTCCCTGGCTATCGATGAACTCTCGGGCTCTAAAGCCCCTGGCCTTGATGGGCTTAATGGAGCGTTCTACAAGGCTTACAAAGAAACCCTGATGCCTCACCTCTTGGAGGTGTTTGCAGAAGCACTGGAGTCTGGCGTCCTCCCTCCTACCATGCGCGAGCGGCTATATCTTTGCTATTAAAACCGGGAAAGGACCCTACGCATTGCTCATCTTACCGACCCATTTCCCTTATCAACTTTGATAATAAAATTCTTGCAAAAATGCTTTCCTCGCGTCTCTCCCTTTTACTCGACCAAATTTTATCTCCGGTGCAAGCCGGCTTTGTGCCACATCGCTCCACCGCTCTAAACCTCCGTACGGTCTTCTCAGTCATCAATCGCATTGAGCCCACAACGCCAGCCGCGGTCGTGCTATTGGACGCAGAGAAGGCCTTCGACTCTCTCGAATGGCCCTTTCTGATGGCTTCGCTCCGTAAACTAGGCCTTCCTCCTAACTTCCTTGCTTTGATCGCTCTTCTCTACTCATCCTCTTCAGCCCGATTGCGGGTCAACGGGTCTCTCTCCCCTCCTATCCCCATCACGCGTGGCACACGTCTGGGCTGTCCACTGTCCCCGATCCTGTTTATTATCGCAATGGACCCTTTGGTCCGTCATCTTCAGGAACAGCACCTGTTCCGTGGCTTGCAATTCCCTTCCGGTCCACTCTTGATGTCTCTCTATGCGGACGACGTCCTGCTCTTTGTGCGCCATCCCCAATCCAATCTTCAGCCGCTCATGGTTGAGATCGAACGTTTCGGCTTGGTTTCAGGCCTTAAGATTAATTGGGGGAAATCTGTTCTGTTTCCCATTACGGATGCTGCGGCGACAGACGTCACGGAATACCCCTTGCGCGTGGATCGGGAGACCACTAAATACCTCGGGGTGCACCTACATAGAGAAAAGGCCCAGGTCGTTCAATTGAACTACGGACCTGCCATTGAGCAGCTCTCGTTGCAAATCGAGCGATGGATACAGCTACCTCTCTCCATGGCCGGCTGTATCGCCCTCATAAAGATGAAGGTGCTCCCTCGTTTCCTGTATTTCTTTCGCACCATTCCCATTCCACTCACCAATGCGTTTTTTACTCGTCTGCGCAGCCTTCTTATTCGACTGATCTGGGCTGGTCGTAGGCCCCGAGTGGCCTGGGACACCCTCACCCTTCCGTATGCACGGGGGGGGGTTCGCAGTACCGGATTTCCAACTGTACTTTTTGGTGGCCCAAGCGCAATATGCGCACCACTGGTTTCATCCTGATGCCAGGATACCTTATACGAAAACGGACCGGGAGCTGGCTGCCCCGACCCCCCTGGCATCCCTGCTCCCGAAAGGGGTCCCTCTGAATCCACACGACATTCAGCCCCTGGCCACCACGTGTTGGGCTTGGCGTAAGTTGAACAGATTGTATGGGTCTGGCCCTCTTTACTCACCTGCACTCCACATCGCAAATAATCCCTTTTTACCGCTTGCCACGGATAGAGGGGTGCTGGTCACCTTCGGCAAGTTAGGGCTTGACACTTTTGAGTCCCTTTTTCCGGATGGCCGGGCGCGGGGGCTAACCGAGTTGGCACAGCTTCCCGGGCTCACTGGGGTAGACTCTCTTAACTTGACCCGACTCCAGGGCACGCTGCGCACCACCTTCTCCACCTTTCCTGCTCCATACGAAGACTTTCCCCCACTCACTCTTCTTATATCGGACGACACGGGCTCACATTTGGTCACAAAACTCTATAAGGCAGTTATGACACTTAGAGGGGGGCGGGATGCTGGGGGCCGGCAACGCTGGCAAGCAGACCTTGGACACCCGCTGCACGACAAGGATTGGGCCTACTGTTTAGAACAAACCCACAGGGTGTCTCCCAATCACAGGCATAAACTGCTTCATTTTAAATGTATTCACCGGGTTTATCTTACCCCACTCCAACTGTCTAAATTTGATTCATCTAGGTCGGCGAACTGCCCAAAGTGTAATGCTCTGAATGCCGACTTTGCTCACATGTCCTGGTCCTGTCCCCACATTCTTCCATATTGGCAGGATGTCTTTGCTGAGCTATCACGCATCATAGACACACCGTTGGTACCCACCCCGGAGTTGGGATTGTTAGGCCTGGTCAAGCGGATTAAACTGTGTTACAGGCGATTTGTTGCGCTTGCCCTTCTTCTCGCCAAGCGGGAGATTGCCACACTCTGGGGGGCGAAGGCTCGCCCGACTAAAGCATGCTATATTGCAATACTCAATCTGACATATATGCTTCACTCCAGCCTCCTATCTCTAGGCCTTGCGACATTTGGTGCATATACCGTACCTATCTCCAACGCGCACTTCCTGCATCACAGACTGTTCCCTCCCCCCCACCCCTCTTCCGTAAATACCTGGTGCATGATTTGACCTCCTTGTGCCTCCCGTGGGCTGTTGCCCCTCTTCAGGGCGGTCTAGTTGTGTGGCCGGCTCGGTCTTCTACCCGGGCCACAACCGCCGCTCCTTGTCTTTCCTGGGTACCTACCTGGGATTATGCGTGAACTTCAGTTCTCCTACAGTGAGCGAGAGTATGTATCATTCATTGGGTATGTCTATTTTTGCGAATTTTGTTTCATTTTGTCATGTTTCTGGATCTTATTGTTGTTCTGTACACCCCCTTATTTCGTTGCCAAATGGCTTTGCTGTACATCTCATCATTTGCAAGGCTACAATCTGTGTTTTCGTCTGACAGGGGTTGTGCTTATGTATTATGGGTTTTCTAAATTTCTGTTTATTTTTTATTTTTGTGTATCCTGATATTGTTTGTTTCATTTTCAATAAAAATCTTAAAAAAAAAAAAAAAATAAAAAATCGCTATTTAGGAAATGCAAAATGATATGTATGAAATATCCGATTTCCTAATAGCGATTCCTACCGAGTAGGAATCGCTATTAGGAAATCGCAAAGGGGAAATCCCATGCCCTTCGTTCCAATGGGCTGGTTTAGCATTTCCAAAATAGTGATTTCCTATTTCCCCCGTAATGCATACCAAAAATAGTGGTGCTCGTGTACAGCACACATATGCCCTAGGGGCATGTGTGCGCTCTATCGCACTTCAAAAAAGGCATCTTTGGTTGCTTTTTTTAAATTGCACATGCTTACCATAGACTTGGAGTTAATGGTAATTGTATTTCCTAAATGCCCAATTTGCATTTAGGAAATGCCTTGTACATGTGCATAGGAATCACAAATAGGTAATCCCTATTTGTGATTTCCTATTTAGAAGATTACAAATTGCGAATTCTACTGGGTATACATCGCAATTTGTGACCGCTTAAAGGGCTTTGTACATATGAAAAGCCCATTTAGTATTTCTTAACGGCCCGAAATAGCGATTTGGTCCGTTAAGAAATGCTAAATGGTTTCGTACATCTGGGCCATTGTTTTAAAACTGCTTGATCGTCACTTGTAGTACTAGTGTACATGTTGTAGAAATGTTATTAATATGAGGAGCAGTATTAGCGGCACCAGTAGTAGTCATACTGCCTAGAAATAGACATACTAGTAGTTCCCAGTAAGACTTGGAATAGTGGTACAAGTGGTAGTACTAGCAAGGTAATAGTAAAAGCATGTCATGGCTCAGCCAGTATTAGGAGGTTGCATGAAATGTAGGACCGGACAAGAAATAAGAATTAAATGTATATAGAGGAAAATATTGAGACCAGAGACCTGGATACTGTGGAACACCATCCATTTGCCAGAAATAGGGTCCTTTTACATCCATCAGAGAAAAAAGACCAATCAGAAAAACAGAGAGGCTGTATCCAGGACAACTGAAGAGGCAATATATTGGAAACGAGTTGCCTTACAACTACCTGGTTGTATGGTTCTAAGGGCCAGATGTATCAAGCGTTTTACCCTGACCCGTTTGCGAACGATAAAAAGCCTTTTGGGATGTATCATCTCAAATGGCATTCGCAAAATAGATAATTGCAATTTTTGCGATTACCTATTTTGAGAATGCATTTAAGGAATCGCAATTTGCAATTCCTTAAATGCAATGCAGGAAGCAAAAAAAATTGCGACCTGGCTTTAAGGAATCACAAATTAACACCAACTTATAGTTGGTGGTAATTTGCAAATTCCTAGAAAAATGCACTTTTTTGGATTTTTCTTGGTGCCAAGTGACGTACATACATGCCCTTAGGGCATGTATGTGCTCCACATGTGCACACATGCATATTTCAGGGGTGCAACAGGGTGTCCATTTGGCACCCTTGCACCTTGAAATTGCATGCGCAATTTGCGAGTACCTATTGGGTACTCGCAAATTGCGCATGCAATTCTCATTCATTCCTATGGGCCTCTAGGCCCATAGGAATGAATGGGAAGCCATTCCTTATTTGCGACTCGCAATTTACGAGTCGCAAATAGGGAATGCGTAGGAATCGCAATTTTATTTGCGAAACCTACATACATTGCATTTTGCGAGTCCATAATAGCGAATCGGTAAAATTCGCTATTAAGGACTCGCAAAATACAATGTTGATACATCTGGCCCTAAATGCTCAGTTTGCGCACCATATTTTCATTTACTGCAACTTTGTTTTGTTGTCCATGCCCTTCTTTTGTGTTTCTTTCGACAAAACTGCACGCCTTAGAAGAAGGCTCCTCTGGCAGTTTAGGGCCTTTTACACCTGATCGTAAACAAACATTGCTGTCACCGACAGCATCTTCAAGTGCTCCAGAGCTTGGAGACGGTCTCTTGGTACTTCCTGGGTTCGTAACCAGTGTCACTCATCGCAGTATAAGACTTGGTGTCCCTTAGGCGTGTGTGTTACCATTGCTGTTCTACACTCCTTGAGCGAGCGAGAGAGACAAATGCAATTCTGAATTCTGCTAGATCAACCTCCAACCTCTAGTGTCTTTCTCTTCTACTCTCTGTCTACTTTCTCTCTCTCACGAGAACGTGTAGGTTTGAGTTGATTCACGTTTCAGCCCTCAGCTTTTTTTTTGTGGAAAGTGCGGGATAGCATCATGGTTCACTTGGCTAAGCCTCCCATATGACCCTCCTGGAAAATTACAAGACAACACTAGTAGTGTTGTGTGCAATATGTGTATTTGCTGATGCATAATATATGGTATTGCTATTAGTAATGTTGTTGAAAGTCATACTGCTAGAGATAGTAGTGGTAACAGACTATTAAAGGTCTGAAAATATGCCATATTGTTCTTTATATTGCATGAAATGTTATGTATTTTTCCATGCTTTCCTATTTGTAAAGTGCAAGCATATCACCCATTAAGGGTTTCAAGGAATTGGTGGCCGTCGGGGAGATTGAGTGAGCTATTGCCCAGAGTCACATGATGCTGAGCTGAGCTGCCGCCGGTGATCGAACCGCGAGCCCCGCGTTCCGGAGTCAGCTGCTCTGACTGCTGCGCCACAGATCTCCCCCTTTCATTTACAATGTAGATGAAATAGAGCTTTATGAATATAGCTTGATGTAATGGGCCTCCAAATATATATGTTCTATTTTTTATCTGAATTACAGAGAGCTTGTCTTACTGGCCTCATTTAATCAAAAAAGTCATAAATCAAAAATAATTATATACATGCTTACATAGAGAGACTTTTGCCAGCGCTCTTCATTCTTCGGCCTGTTCATGTGTCATTCACATTTTCCTTCTTCCCACTACAGCATACAGTATGAGCCAATGGGGCAGGCCACTTCAGCCATTGGCTCTTGCACTGGGCGGGACGGCATTTTTCCTGATGGAATGTGATGCACCTAAAAATAAATGTATTTCAGTGCCAGGAATGATTGGTTCACTCTTTACTTTACCAATGCTTTTTTCTTTCCATTTTGATATCCTCTTTTATTTTTAAAGGCATTCTTGTGTTTTTAATGATGTCTTCAGGTTACAGTGATTGAAAGCCAATAGTACCTTTACTTTGCACCAATTATAATCTTACTTTCCTGTGATGTTCATTAAAACAAAAAAAGGGTTCTTAGCACACCTCCCTACTAGAAAGCACCTTTACTGTTCTATTAAAAATATATGCAATGCTTACATTTGTTTTAACTTAAAACTTTTATTGCAAGTGTATGGCCACCATGTTTAGATGAAAGTGAATGTCATCTTTTTTATCTTCTTTTTATTTTTGTGGCATATGCTTCTGATAAAAACAAAGTAAAAACTGGCAGCTCATTAGCTTGCCAAGCCAGGTTGAATCTATTTTCTTAGCCACTGCTTGCTAGATGAGGAGCTGAGCCGATAAAACCGCAAAGATCTGAAAGTCACCTTAAAGCAATTAAGACCACTTTTGATTGAATGAGCCCCTGCTCACTGACCGATATCGCCCTTCCAGTGAATGAAACACGTTTTAACAGAATCCATTTTGATGTATGATATAAAGGGGAAACCTAGCGGAAAGATAATAATAACATTTAGCTGAAGATTGTTACATTTTTCATAGGACTTGCAGTTCATTGTGGCAGGGGATATGAATGTCACGAACAGTAATTAAAGACTCTTCAAAGACAGAGGTGTTGCATTTCTCGTTCACAGTCATACTGTTCAGTGGTGAGAGTGTCGGCTATCACTTGTTTCGCCCCCTAAGTCATAGTATGACTTGGCTTTCTCAAGGCTGAAAGCAGTGGAGGCTGGTAGGGAACAGTGGCGGGTGGAAGGGAGGCAGGCGGGGGGAGTGGTTAGGGAAAAATAAAAGAAAAGAAAACTTACCAGGTGGTAGCCACCGCCAGCCGCTGCCTCTCCTCCAGCAGGAACCATGAAGCACACAGCCTCTCAGAATCCCCTAACCAATCACAATGCTGCCTTACAGCAGCGTTGTGATTTGTCTGAGCGCCGTGGTTCGGCACTCAGAGAGAGACTGGGAGGCTTGCCATGTTCTCCACCTAGGCTGTACAATACAGCCTGTGGAGAACATGCAAAGTGCACATGACGGTTTGGCCGGCCTGAGACAGCCGGCTAAACCGTCACACGCACTTAAGGTGCCGCCACCACTCCTCTTCCCTCGACGTCAGGGGAGCCCGGCCCAGCCCCACCCTAACAACCAGGCTGCAGTGCAACTGCAATACTCAAAGTAAAATGATAATAACGTCCCGTTATTATCATTTTGTTCTTACTTTGCACTGCTTTAAAGCAGTGGGGCGACGCTCCTCCTCCTTAGCGGAGGAGCCGCCCCTAGCTGAAGGAGTATGTGCACATACGTGTACAGCGCATTAAGTTAACATAAATAAATTACTCAGTGACAAAAAATAGTGAAACACTTGCGCTGTTCTACACATGTGGTTGTACTGTACAGCAACAAGGTGACATGACATATTTAAAGATATATTTTTAAATGTGGAAAATGCGGTGATCAGAGCGGCATGTTGAGTTGACAGAGGAAGAATATGATAGAGCGGGATATGCCAGGTGCTGTATCTGTGTTGAGTATCAAGGTAAGTCCATAAATACACAAAAATACAAATGTACCTAGGTGCAGGGCCGGCGCTACGAATGGGCAGTGTGGGCAGCTGCCCAGGGCCTGGCACTCAGCCCACCAGCATGGGGCCCCGCACCGGTGGTGTGTCCTTTTGTTTCCCTGCCGATCCAACTAATAAATAAATAAACTTTTAGCCCACAAGCAAACACCTATCGGGCTGAAGGTGTGAGAATTGCTGTGGGCAGAAAGTTAAAGCTGTGGGGGCGCTAAAATGCTGGACAATGGGCGTCCTGCAGTGTCTCTGAATGGTCTCCTTGCAAGGGGTCACTTATGTAAATTAGAGGGGCCTCGCACCTTCCCTTTTGGCCCAGGGCCCCGCAAATCCTAGAACCGGCCCTGCCTAGGTGTTGTATCATATCCCGAAAGATAACCTATCAGAGATTGACCAAAAGGACCACACACACCATAATTTAAGGAACCACTCATAATGCAGCCCTAAGTGGGGCGGCCTCCTTCCAACTAGTGAGCCCTTATTTTTATTTTTAGGTCTCGCCTAGCGATGCAGCGCAAAGCGCTGCTCGCTATGCGAGATCTATTGTTGCCGACTTTTGCTCCGATGCGGGACAGGAGATGTGCACGCGCATGGTGCGAGAAGGAGTTGTAATAGCGCCGCAAGCCGTACGCGTGCACATCAACTGTCTGTGCCAAAACTTAAACAGACAGGAGATGTGCACGCGTACGGCTCGCAGCGTTATCACAACGCCTGCTCGCACCATATGCGTGCACATCTCCTGTCCAGGCAGCCGATGCGCACGCTCATGGCGTGTCTTCAGCTTGTTTCAGACGTAACTTCCCGCTGGTTCTGAGGAGTCAAAATGGCTGCGCCCTGTGAGTCGGATCTGCAATCGGATCCCGCTCCGCCGCCACTGAAGATTCCGAAGCGCGAGGCTATGTCCCCTACTTCACCTGGGCTGAGCGATGGACGCCCATCGTTGTCGGCGCCTTCTACCCCAAGCCATTCGTCGCCTCTAGAGGGATGCGCCGGTGGTCCGGGCCTTGCCTCGTCGCCCTCAGTCTCCTTTTCCACGTCGGCCGCTTGTCGCGGCATGTCCTGGACCCCAGCAGAAACTAACGCGCTTATAGCCGTATGGGGCAACGAGCGATTGGTGGAGGCGCACTGCCAGCAACTGGAGGGCTCAGGCACCCTATTTGCCAGCTGTTTCTAGTAAGTGCACTCCTTGTTTGATTTTGAAACTGTGCTCCAAATAGGAAAGTTCAGATTTGATTTTTTGTGTTTCCACCCTATCTAACAGAAAGGAACTCCAGCATTTAAAAAACTGTTCACACTGAGGTCACTCAAACTGCGAGCTCTCCTTCTATAGCTCTTGCGTGTTGTCCCGCGTTTTGCTGTTTCCCTCTCCATCCTCAGAGAGCTTCACACTGGGCGTAGTTATGTTTTCACATATTATTTCTCCCTCCTGTCACTACCCTCCTCTAACTCTGCCTCATGTTACTGTCCTCTCTCCTTTCACTTCCCATGTCCCCTCTCCAATTACTGCTCATCTCTCCGTTATACAACATGTCTCTGCCACTGCCCATCCTGCCGTTGGCATTGCCCTAAATTCTGTAATCATACACTGTCCACCCTCTTCTGTCACTGCCTCACTACAGTATATAATCGCCTTTCTATTGTCATTCCATTTCCTCCTGTCACTGCTTATCTTTGTCTCCTATAACCAGGGTCAATGGAATTATGCAATTATGTGGCTGCAGCAATTTTCGCATAATTATAGATTTGCCGCATTCGCCACATAATCCATCATCTGCTGCAGCTGCAGATTTTGACAAAAATGTTTTTGTTTCCAGCTCAAACTGTTCAAAAGTTACTAAAATGCTGCTTGCTTACAGCAGTTTTAATATCTTAGAGTTTCTTGTTGCTCAAATAGGTGTAATTTCTATGATTTATATATGTTTCCCTTGTCTATATTGCTTGATTTTGCTTGTAAGATAGTGTCACTCATAATCTTTTATGCATGCCCATTTAAAGTTGGTGCTATATAAAAATGCACAAATTCTACTTGCCACAGCTGTAGGGGCAGTGGTTGTGTAGGACGGGACAGTGTACTTCAGCTGTATCCACGCATATAAATTACAAGACATTTAAAGGAGCACTTGTTGTAGGTTTAGTGACCTACCTAATCCAGTGAGATATTTCACTGAGCAGTTCAAAGCCGCAGCAGACATCACAAAATAATTCTACTATGTCTGTTGTTGGTGGTTGTTAGAGGTTGCGGACTGGGGAAACAGGACTATGTGTTTTTCTCTGCCCCTTTATATCTAGTGCTTCACAGACCGTGCATATATGTGTGCATTAATTGCTTATCCTATAAAATACTATTTATGTATGGACGACATATTTTCAAAAGGGACATTTTTGCATTACATTTGTTTAAGGTGTTTCTAATACAACATATGTTTTTAAGTTTGAAAAGCAGAAGCATCAATTGCTGATCAGAGATCGAGTATTTTTGGTATGTACACGAGTATTTACACGAGTTTGAGCTATTGGTATTGTAAATGCCAATGCGTTTTATTTATGTTTCTTTTTAAAAACATGGATAAAAGGCATTGTCATTTACAATGCCAGAGTTTAAGCTATTGGCATTGTAAATGCCAATGCGTTTTATTTATGTTTCTTTTTAAAAACATGGATAAAAGGCATTGTCATTTACAATGCCAGAGTTTAACCTATTGGCATTGTAAATGACAATGCCATTTATTTATCTGTTTTCAAAACCAACACATGGATGAAGGGTTTGTCATTTACAATGCCAATGGCTCAAACTTTTGCAAATGCGAGACCTATTGCATTGCAAATGCTTGTTTTAGCAGGGTTCGTTCCTATCGGAGATGTCCCTCGTACACTGAGTGACACTTTCCTTTCAGGGAGTGTGATCGCCGTTCACTGATCTCTTCCAGGACTTCGAGGTCTCTTCCGGTTAGTGAGGTGTCCTTCCAATAAGTAATCCTTTCCACTGAATGAAGGCACTGTCGTCTAGTGACTGCCTCAGAAAGTCTTTGAACTAGAGTTTCCCTCCAACTTCTCGCGCCCTGCCCCCCACACCGCACTTCATTTTCCGAACAGGATGGTCTTATGCTGCTAAACACGTGAGGTACAGCGGGCGCCTTTCTCATGCGAGGCTAAAAATATCTGTTTGGATTTTTTTTTCACTCTGCGGTTTGTCGTCTGTATTTTCAGTTTATCTTCACAGCATCTCGCCCGCTCCACCAGCCGTTTTCAGCACGTCTCTGGGGGGTGTTGATTAGAAACTCGTGTCCCCTGGTGAGATCAAAACTCCTTCTGAGCAGAAGATATGTGTGCTCCACTCCTTGAATTCCTTGGTGGATGGCTGAGGGACTGCCTGTTCAGTGAGTGAGGTCCTCCCGTGTGATGCAGGCGTGGGAGGCCTAACGTCCACACAAGGCTGGTCCAGCGAGCTGCGAGCTGAATGAGACTCTTACTCAGTATACGGGATCTCATTCAGCGAGAGACTCTGTAACTCATTATTAGAAGGACTTACCACGTTTAAAGACGTTCTCATAATTTGAAAGGCGATTTTCCACGGTTAATGCAGTCTCGTACATTGAGTGTCTTCCCCATTAGATGATGTTTTAAGTCTGAGGAAATTAAACTCATTCGCTGTAAAAAGACCCCATTCTTTGGGGTGTCATAGTGATTGAAGGGTCTCATTCGCTGGATGAAGATCTCACTCATTAACAAATGTTCCAAACACTTTGTAAAAGTATCTCACTCGCCGGAGGGGATCATGTTAGAGTCACATGTTTGAGTCAGAATCACTGGAAATTATTCTCAAGGTTTGGGAATGAGTTTCATTTAATGGATGGGTATATTTTTCACTGAAAGTATCTCACTTTTGGAAAGATGTTCTTACAGGTTGAGAGGAGGTTTCGCTCATTGAATGAAAGCCAATCATTGCATGCCTTAACCCTCATTGGAAGGTGTTCTCAATCTTTGAAAGAGAGGCGCTACTTGTTGAAAAGGGTGCCTCCATGGTAAAAGATCTCCCTTGTGAACCGTGAGTGATTATGTCATCATCACATTCTTGCACTAATCATAGAAAATAAGAATGCAGTTCAGTGAATCAATAGCCTCCTTAATTCTGTGGACACTTCTTCCAGTCACAATTAAAACTCTTGATTACGTAATATGTTGGCGATTGGATGGCGTGTGGTTTACTGATTCCAGTATCCATAAATTGGTAAAGTTGTTTGCAAACAGCTGCAGCAGACTAGGTGTACCCAGTGTTTAAGAATGACAGTGACATTGTTTAATACTACAGCTGGTTTTCTGAGTAGGATCAAAGATAAATGGGGGAGAGATTTCAGTCCTTTAGATGAAACAAAATGTGAAGAAGCATTCTGTTATCCAGACAGGTAGCCATTCATGCCGGATTCTGGCTAGTGAACTTAAACTATTACGCCATCATTACTATACATGTACACATACAGCATACAAGTAAACATCTCAAAAAACACTTGGAGGTTCCCTAATGAATGTTTGTTAGTTATATGGAATAACAATTCTCCACCAAAATAACCCAACATTTTTATGATATTAGCCAGAGGGTAGCCAGATGGGCAAAGTTTCCCCATCTTGAGTCGTGGTGAGAAATATGGACTGGTGTATGCTAGCCAAAAAGGTAATTTACTAGCCGGGGTTATCCCAAGAAGTTTGCCAAGGTTTAGGTTGCATGGTGACATTATCCTGGTATAGACTTTGTTGCAGTTAGGTGCTTACATCATGGAATCTTTAGTTCTGTAAGTTCTCATGATGTTTAGAACTTCAAAAGAGAGCATCATGCATTCGAGAGGTCAGTTGAAGCTCATTGAATGAGCGGGCAACCACATTTGTTGTGTCTCCTTAAGATTGCCAGCAAATAAACTTACCTATTTTACTTCAGACAAGGTGTCTTCTTTGTGGACATCACAAGACACTCTTATTGTTATGCCCAGGCCTGTGGTGAGCTATGGACTGACTGTGCTGTTTGATGTAATGTGTGGCATGCTGTTTCAAAATTCAACAATATGAACTTGCTGTCCGCTCTCTTCTGCGGTGATGCTGCCAGAAATTGTGCTACTTCACACAGTGTTTTATTTATTCTATGAACATTACTTGAGTTGTTTCAGATACTTTAATTACCTTAATGGATGGTATAGACTAATTTTTCCTTGAAACGTATGGGCTAATATTTTATATTGCTCTGGGAATTAATGTGAAGAATAACTACCTAATTCCTGTGTCAATCAGTAACCAAATAATGAATTATTTTAGAATCACTGTAGTATGGGTGTGTTGCCTGTCTTCACTAATACTCTGGTTTGGAGTTGTGAATGTATTTACTGGAATTAAGAAACCAGGGCCTCATTTATGAAAACTGTTGCAGCGCTGCGATAAAACAGTGATGTGACAGTGTTCACTGTGCCCTCCTTGCGACACGATGGACGTGCCGTATTTATTGTACGGCGCTCCATGTCACAAGGAATGACAGATACGTCAGGAATCCTGACATATCTGTTGGCGCAAAAATCATGCATTGCTGGAGTTGTGTCGCAAGCATGACGCGACTCCAGCAATGCATGGGGTAGGCCTGTGCCCATGGCACTGCGTCACCCTTACGCCTGCCATGAGGCAGGCATAAGGTTTTGACACAGTGGGGTCCTAGAAGTGTTGCAGTGAAATCTCATAGATTTTACTGTGACACTTCTGCAGCCCTTTTTTACGTGGTAACGCCCTCCCTGTACACCCTGATGCAGGTATAATGTGGCGCAGGGCTTTACAAGGTGACACATCTGCCTAGATGCATCACCTTGTACATATGGCGCAACATGGTGCATTGTTTACGCGGCAGCTGTGTCACGAAAGGTGACGCAATGGTACTGCGAAAGTGTTGAAAAGCCTTCATAAAAAAGGCCCCCAGTTTCTTTGTTGATTCAGTTAATAAGGCATGACAATGGTCGCCGCAAGTCTCTGTAACTTGCAATAGATTCAAGCTTGAGTGCCCTGGCTAGAGAGGAGCCCAAATGTGGTTCTTTGGTTTATATATCTGAAAAGTTATAGTAACCACTAGCTCTTGCTGCTGTGTTTAAAGGTACGTCGAATATGTACGTTCTGGTGAAAATACCAACCTAGGGTTTTATGTTTGGTGCTATTTGCTAAAAGTGGGTCATGAAATGTTACCAAAGTGTACAGTAGCTGTGGTTTATTGAAAATGGAATTGGAACTCACACACTTGATCTCTCCAGTTTTGTGGCACAGCCAATTCAGATCTAATTGGTTCCCCGTGATTACCCCTGTCCGCCACTGGGGTCTCAATGGACTTAAAGTAACGTTAGGAGTCATTTGTGTTAAAACCAGTACCGACACTTACAACATATCTTACAGAACGACCAAGGAAAGCAGAGATTCATGATCAGACTGAAAGGACCCTTACCATTCAGTGTTGTCTGTAAGGGACACTCCAGTCACTTTGCTCAGTATTTGGAACTGACAGGAGTAATTTAACGTTTGATAAGCTGCTAACAGATGCAACTGGATCCGTTTGGCTGCTTTCTATTAGCAACTGAATCAGTTTATTCACATGTTGATTAGTATTGAATGTTCTCTGTATATGGTCAAGAAGGTGATTGCCTGTCACATTGGTTCTATATAATTTGATCACCATTTGTTCTGTTATTAAGGTCGATTGAGATAAGCTAACACAGTTCCATAAATGCAATGTTGAGTTCTTACTTTAAATTCATCATGATGGCCTATGGAATTGGTAGGTAGGCTGGTATAGTTTCTCACAAAAGTATAAAGAAGTGAACTTTGGGGTCTGTGTTGTACCACGAGCAGTTGTTTTTCCTGGGATCATATATTACACGTTGTGAAACACCTGAGAAAATGTCCTTCGGTTGCTGTTCTAATGGTATCACTTTTTGCGGAGAAATAATCTTTATTTTTACATGCAGTTTTGGTGTTGCTTTGAAGACTTGTGTAATTGTGAGTATCATTTGTAGCAATCTGAGAAGTGCAACGTTTTTTTTCCTTGAGTCATTAGCCTGTGGCTTTTTCACTGAGAAGACAGGTTTTACCCAACAAAATTTGCTCCAAGTTGAATTCTCTTTCTCAAACGTGTTCACTCTGATGGTTCGAGTGGATGTACTTCACTACATGTTGTTGACTTTAGTTTTGCTGCACACTGTTTTAAGTGTCATTAACGTGACAACTTGTGGGAAAGGTGTAAAATAAATATTACTTTTATTAGGTGTGACTGCATTGAGGTTTTCTTTAGACTACACCTGGAAGGGATGTTGCTTTCTTTGGCTGAAAGTGTGGCTGTTAGTATTAGTGATTGAAAACTGAACAAATAAAAGGTAATTTAAGGTCACCCATTGCATATTTAGACTCTCTATGAACAATATTTTAATTGCATACACATGACCATACTAATGTTTTTGCCACCTAGCTAGTGGCATTTCGATGATCCTCCCCCTCCACACAAACATTCAGCAGCCAAAAATAAAGAAGGAACAGCGCACCCTGCTGGCTGGCACTCGATCCTGTGAGGCATAGTGGTTGGGGCGACACATTATATCTCCAACCTAGGTGGCGACTCAAGCGATTGAACCAGTTTTTGAGAGATAATGAATCACAAGCATTTGCAATGCAATAGGTCTAGCATTTGCGAGAGTTTAAGCTATTGGCATTGTAAATGACAATGCCTTTTATTAATCTGTTTTGATAATTAACACATAAATAAAAGGCATTGTCATTTACAATGCCAATAGCGTAAACTCTTGTAAATGCGTGACCTATTTCATTTCAAAGAAGTGGCTGCTATTGTCCCGGGATGCTTGGAAAGTGAAAGCACGCATGGCGCCCTGAATGGAGCGAGAAAGCATGTCGTGCCTGCAGTAGGAGAAACTCATTAAAGAAAATAGTGCGTACAGACTAAATAAGACAAACCGTGTAACAACAGAAGTAAAAGGGCCAGTTCTCATAGGAGGTTACAAATGAAGACAAGGTGGTACTAAGGAAGGACTAACAAGTCTATTAACGAATCAGAAGCCAGCATTTACAAAGGACAATGACGCAAGCCAATGAAAAATATAGGCTGAGAGTGGGCGGAGCTTCAAGTCCAATCTCGAATACAGCATGGCTCGCAAAGCAGCGCATGTGCAGCCCAGGCTCGACCTAAAAAAGGGTTGGAAGGTGTAGTACAATATTTTAGAGACTTTGGTAGCATGTGCCACTGGTAGCCTACAAATAATGAATGCTTTTTTTTTTTTTTTTGATGAGTCGGTGGTCTTTTCGGCTGATGACTGCCTGAGTGTGGCTGTTGACAACTGTCTGAGTGGGCCCTATGTTAAAATGCCCATGTCAAGTAGACTCTGGATAGAGATCCCTGATAAACTGCAGGAGAAGGATTGGCTGGACTTTGTGGTTGAGCTTGTTTGGAGCTTTGCTGGTACTGTTTCTTCTCTGGTGTTGGAAGTTGTTCGAATGTGGTAGGGGTCTGAGTAGTTCCCATGGCACCATTGCACACCATTCCTAATTATGAGACACAATGATGTCCTACTGGAATAAAGCTAATCACTGAGGCTGAGGGGGTGTTTGTGCTGGAATGGCTCCTAAGGGCTACATAATAGAATATTTCTGAAACTTCCTTATGACGCAACAAGGTGTTGAGCCAACCTCAAGTCAGAGGTTTATATTTGTGAACAGTTGCAGGCCATACTTAGGCCATGTGTTTTGAGAATGGGAAAGAGAGGTGTCACATGGGACAATGCATGAGGGTGCAATGGGGGAATTTTTCTTTCCTGTGTTATTTGGTACATATCTTTGGGATCACAGCTCAGGAACATTCAACTCCATGATGACTGGATGTATAAAAAAACAACCTGGAATACAGAATCCCCATTAGTCTTATTCAGAAGAGCTCTGTAAGAAAAACACAAGAGATGTTAAAAAATGGTTATTAAAGTATGGCCAATAAATGTAAATACATTTATTTAGTAGCAATAACCAGCATATTAGTCCTCATGAGCAAAATTTGGTGTTTGTCTATGCTGGCGTTAGGACCGGCACCAGAGCGTTTGCTACCCTAAGTGTCCCCGTGTGTGCGCACACAAACACACACACACACATACACATGCACGCACACACGCACACAAACACACACACACACACACACACACAAACAACTTAATATATATTTTGTACCCTTAACTAGAATCAAATTAACAAGTACATAGAGACGTCAAACCTGTTACCGGTTACAAGTAAACTTAAATCTAAAACCAGGTCAACTCCCAACCCGAGCTCAATCTGTGCCAGTGATTGGAGGTGGTGACAGGGACCTTTATTTTCATCTGAAGACTTTGGCCAAATAAAGAGAGAAAGGCAGAAAAGAGAGAAGAAATAAAGGAGAGAAAGATAGCAAAACGGCAACAAAGGGAGAATGGAGGGATGAAAAAGAACCCGCAGATAAAGAGATAAAGAGACAGGATGAGTAGGGTGGTGGTAGATACAGGCATGAATTGGAATCAGGACTTGGCATCCATGGTGTTTGGCAACACTGGCATTTGGCAGCGTGAGCAATGAGCTCTCTTAGAAAAACAGTGGCCTATTGCACCTATTTTTAGGTCTCGCCCAGGCAGTGCTTGCGCAATCTCTTTGAGACATGCTGTATTCAGGATATGGGCATTAAGCTGCTCCCATGTTCCGCCCATACATGTTATTGGATCCTTGCAGTGTCTTTCAGAATTCTTTTGATTTCATTGGTTTATTTTGTTAGTAGTCCCTCCTTCTTCCTGTTTAGTACCTCCCTACTTCTGTTGCTACCTCCCATGAGGACAGCCCCTTTTACATGTAACATGACTCTGTATGTTTTATTTACAGTTTCAAAGCACTCTTTGTTAATCACTTTTTCGTGCTACCTGGCATTGCAGGCACAGTTACCCACTTCCCCCAACCCTGACTCATCAGATGCTTCCCTACAATTAATCTCCCCCTGCCTTCCCCCAACAACACTTCTCGCCCCGGAGTGTGCATGTAATCGTGAGATGGCCGCAGGCCTGTCGAGCTGTCTATGTAAAGGGCGGCAGCTACGAGGTACAAGTAAGTGACTTACTCATTAAATAGGAGCCCTGCTTTTCAACATATTTGTTTTTATTTCCGCCATCTTTTCGCCGCAGCGACGGCGCTCCTTACACTTTATTTCATCTCCCCCTGCCTTCCCCCAACACCCCGTCCCGCCCGGAGTGTGCATCTCATTGAGAAATAGCCACAGGCGTGACCAGTTCATTCTGCAAAGGGCGCTGCAGCGCACAGAGCTTCTTACACTTTATTTCATCTCCACCTGCCTTGCCCCAATACCCCTTCCCGCCCCAGAGTGTGCATCTCATTGGGAGGGAGGGGGGCAAGCCAACACCGAGACCCATTTTTGTGTGTGAAAAAGGCCACTTTATTGAAGACAGGTGCATATCACAAAATCCAAACTAGGCCAGTGCCTTACAAACTAAAACCTCAATATACATAAAATAGCTGATCCTCCATTTCCCCCACCCCCACCCCTACGATCCCCACATAAAATCCCCCACCCTGCCGATAACATAACATTACATAACATTCCATAACAATCCCATTCCACAATATTGCAGTTCCAAACTCCTGCCATCTAATAAAAACCTACCACCGTATCTGTCCTTCTGCAACTGTAACTACCTAACCTCTATTCTAAACTTATCCTACCTGCCTAACCTTTCCCTGGCCCTGCCCACAAAACTTCCAACATTTAACTAAAAACTTCTGCCAATCTGGCCAACTTTTTAACAACCCCGCCACCCAGGAAAAAGCGGGAGCATAGGCGGTGAGGCCGCCTCCCCTTTTTTCTGCCCCCCCTGCCCTAGTAGGAATGCTCTCCCACTGACTCTAAGCATTCAACCTCCTATCCCGCACTAACTCATACTCTTAATACACTACCTTAATACTCTTACTACACTACCTTACCCTCCAGCAGATACAATCCCATACCTAACCGGAAAAATGTACTCCCCTGCCACTAAACAATTCCACCATGTCCCACTTAATCGCACTATGCGCCACCCTGAAAAAACCCAACTCTCTGCATTATGCCCCCATTCTGTATTTCAGTTTTCTCCTGGCCTTGTCCACCTCCGTAGGAATGATAGCCCCTATCTCCCTGACGCAGGATAAGCTCTAACAAATGGCAGAGCACCCGGACCACTGCGGCTTCCACAGGGCCAGGTCTCGCTTCCCTATTCTCGTAAGGACCAAAAACCCTCCTCTCTAACCATGACATGTTCCCCAAAGTGAATCAGCAAAAAATGTCGGGGCCCCTACCAGCCCCCAACCTACCATTCCTTAAACGCAAAAGCTCCTTCCACAGCATGCCCCCCTCCCTATCCCCATAACCGTAAATACATCTTTAATAACATCCAATATTTTTACAAAAATACTGGGCCCGCGCCTGGACCTGGGCCCACTTCACGACAGAATGTCCCCCTATCCATATGGTCATCTCCCAGGCGAGGGGCCCCCAACCGAACCTGAAATAGAAAACTGCGTGAACAGAGGAAAACACATAACCGCGCGCAATCCCTCTTGGAACACCGCGAGCACATCCCTGGTAACAGTCCGAAACCCATCTCTTTCACCCCCTAGTTGTCACCCCTCCCCACCCCCTGTTCTTGGCATCCCGACTCTACCCCTGATGTAAAAGTCTGTCCTGTCAGTGCCCTCCCCAGTCGTCTGCAAAAAATCCTCCCTATTCCTACCCCTGCCAGCAAATATAAGGTGTCCCACCGACCCCTGCATCTCATGAACTGTGCCTTTGTCTCTGGCCATCCTTATCTCGAGCAGCCCCAGCACCTGCTGTTGTTTAACCATCCGCCACCGAGCCTCCCTCACGTGGGCATCGAGCTCCAAGCCCCAAAAAAGAAAAGAGACGTACTGGGCCCCATCATTGCATCCCGTGCCAAGGCGTTCCAAGTTCCCTCATGATCTCTTTGAAGCTGTCCAGTGCTACCTGGCACTCCGTGGAGTTTGAGGTGCCGACAAAGAAATAAGTCATCCAGATAGTGCTTGCCAACTGGTGACCCGTGCGCCTGTAACACAACCCATGGAGAAGCGTACTGAAATCTTCAAATGCGCCAAACATAGAGCAGCTCATTGGTACTGCTTTGCCCACGTCCCAAACCATGGAAATGGATGCACAAGAAGTCCCAAACCCCCTGGTGTACTAATAGCACTCAGAAAGCTGCCCATCCGTCTCCTTATGCTGTTTCCGCTGTTGCGCCCGTGGTCACTTACCAGTGACATGGCCACGTCAACCGACTTATGCTCATTCTGCTGTTGCGCCCGTGGTCACTTACCAGTGACATGGCTACATCAACCGACTTATGCTCATTCTGCTGTTGCGCCCGTGGTCACTTACCAGTGACATGGCTACGTCAACCGACTTATGCTCATTCTGCTGTTGCGCCCGTGGTCACTTACCAGTGACATGGCCACGTCAACCGACTTATGCTCATTCTGCTGTTGCGCCCGTGGTCACTTACCAGTGACATGGCTACGTCAACCGACTTATCCTCATTCTGCCGTTGCGCCCGTGGTCTCTTACCAGTGACATGGCCACGTCAACCGATTTATGCTCCTTCCGCTGTTGCGCCCGTGGTCACTTACCAGTGACATGGCCACGCCAACTGACTTATATTCATTCCGCTGTTGCGCCCGTGGTCACTTACCAGTGACATGGCCACGTCAACCGATTTATGCTCTTCCCTCTGTTGCGCCCGTGGTCACTTAACAGTGACATGGTCACGTCAACCGATTAATAAGACACAGTATCCCCTGTGCCTTCCATAAAAACCTGAAAAGCCTTGCCGTCCGGCCGTAAAAATGCTGAATTAACCTAAATTTCCCTTGTTGTGTCGCATGAACCGCCCACTATAGAGACCACCAATTATCCCATGGCCCTCTGCAAGTGGGCCCGCCATGCGAGCTTCACGCACTTCCTTATCCCATTTTCCCTGCACCACCTCCGGGTGCTCCCTTGCTGACTGTACAATGTCCTCTCCTCGCCTACCCTCGGGGCCCTTGTAACCTAAATGAAAACCGTCCGTAAACCCGTCCCGTCGCATTTTCGCAGCCTTCTGGTTGCTCTAACCCGGCAAGGCTGCCCCTAACCAGTCCACCCTAACTGGCGTATGAGCCCTTTGGCCCAGCCCCTCTAGCCCCCCGACCCCACCCGAAAAGCTGCTGCTGCTGTCCCCCCCCTTTGTGCTTCTACTGGCCCCCGACTGAGCCCCCTCCACATTTCGAGCAGTCGTGCCTGAATCTACAAAATTCCCTGAAGCACGTTCCCTTATTGAAATCCCAGCAGGCCCCCCCAGAGCCCGTCTGCCCCCGGCCCGTACCCCCCACCCCTCCCCAGGTGGGCTGCCCCTGAGAGGGGTGATAAACGAGCGGTAATCCGCTGGCTGTAAAATTCGTCTTCCCTGCCCTAGAGGACCCCATTGTGTGCTGCCACAGATCCATATCTAACTCCCCCCATTTTGCTTCTGTGTCCCATGCCATACGAGCCCTAAATTCCTCGTTGTATTGGGCCCAAGCGTATCCCTCCCCCGTGATTTGCGCCTTCCTAATGACGTCCATATACTTAAAGAGGGTCACACACCGCTCCGGGTATTTCTCGCAATACACGCTGGCATATATGAGAAAAGCTGCCGTCCAGTTTTCAACAGTGAGGGGCACCCTGGGCCGCTTTGCCAACTCATATTCTTCCTCCTTTGACCCTTCCTTTGCGCGCACCTCCCTGTGCAGTAGCTTGAGCATTTCCACATACTCCCCTTTCCATATGCGCTCTTTCGTGGCCAACATCAAATGCGCTCCCAATGGCTTCGTGACCCCCATATATGGCAACTTCTTGATTTTCAATTCCTTGCTCTCTAGTTTCCCGTCTAACTCTACCGTCCCTGATACCCCTGCGACGCCCTCCACCTTTGACTTAGCATCGTCCCCCACACTTACTGGTGTCTTGCCTGAGTCGTCTGTGCCCACACCCACATCCGACACGTATCTACCTCCGCTTAACCTCTCTCCCTCCTCCCCCACCCCTTCCCCCCCTCCGATCCCCACTGACACCATCACTGGTTTCACCCTTCCGACCCCTGCTTTACCTTGGTCCAAGGAGGGTGCCCGTCTTGCTCTAGTCCACCTTGCCACAGGAAACTCCGCGTCCTCTAACCCAGCTGACCGATCTGTGGGCTCCGTCGGGCGTCGTGACCTCTGCAATGTACTATAACAGACATTATTCGGCCCCCCCGCCCCGCCCTCCTCGCTTTCCCTCAATTCCCACTCCTCGAGACTATCCCCCAACGCCTGTCTGGCGGAGGCGCCGACTGCACCCTCCTTTGCCCCACAACAGTATCGCAATAATGGTCCTGTGGTCGCGATGTCCCGTGACCCGTTGAGGGCCATCGGGTGTTGGGGCCAGCGAGACCGTCCTGGGCCTACTTGCGCCGGCCGCGACGGGCTCCCACGCCGGTATTGGGCACGCCGCGCAAGGCTCCACCCTCCCTTCACCTTGGCGCTTATGAGCCGCTCCCAGCTCTGCCAAGTCTGGCTTCCGCCGCTGTCCCACCGCCTGCAACAAAAAATTATGGTCCGGTGTGCTGGGCCTAATCTCCCTATCCCCCCCTACCCAATTCCTCTTTCTACCTACCCCCAACGTACTAGCCGCCCAATGGCGCCCTACTCTGCTAAAATCAATGGCTACCCCCCCAACCCTGTCCCCCTCGTCATCTCTCCATTCCCGTCTCCCCAGGTTCCCCAACCTGCCCAGCCCTGCTGCCGATGAGCTGAAACTCAAACCTCCACCAGATCCCCCTCCCACACCTGACCCTTCGCCCCCTGCCTGGCCCCCAGACCCAGAGAGCCACCTTGCGCCATGTAGGCATCAATCTGCTCCCTCCGTGATAAGCCCCGTACCTCCTCATGCCCTGAGGTAAAGATGTCCAGGCCCTCCCAGTCCCGACCCCCCCACCGACCCCAGCTCCTCCGGGATACAGTCCTCCTCCCCCAGAAACCAGTCTCCCTCCCCCCTTGCCCCCCCAACCGCTCCAGGGGGACCCCCCGCCTCTCCCCGACCCACCCCTCCCTCCAGTACATCCTGCCTCAACCCGACCGGAGCCTGCATCGTGCTCAGCTGCCGGTCCACTCCGTCCCCTCCTGCCCGTGGCCCCAAGATGCCCCCCTGCTCTCCTCCACTCAGCAAGCTCACCTCCAGAGGGGCAGCCTTGCCGGTGGGCCCCGGCGTCTTCTTCCCCCCCTCCCCGAGTACCACAACTGGGCCTTTGCCCTGTGCCCCTTTGTCCCCCTCCCTTCTCCTTACAACGCTGCCCCGGGGCCCGGCCTGAGAACCACCTAGCCCGCTCCGCCGTCGGGCCCCGCCCCCATTTCTTCCCGCCGGAGCCTCCAAGGAGACTAGAGGCTCCGGCGCATCGGTCACAAGCGGGGCCGCTCTCCTGGTGTATGAGCGGCCCCGAACATTCTCTGTACCAGCCTGGGAGGCGCGCGGTGCGCTCCGCCGGCGAGCCCCAACCACAGGCTCTCCCGCCGCAGCCTCAACGCACACTAGAGGCTGCGGCTCCCTGCCAACGCCCCGGGCCGAACGCACGCCCCTCTTGCAGCCCGGGTCACTCACCTGACCATGCTTCGCCCTCATGGGGGGCGAGAAGGCCGCGACGGCGGCCGCCACCCCGGCGGACGCGCGCCTCACCGGGCGCGCGGTTTCCGGCCCAATCAAATCAAAGCGGCCGGCCTCACGGAGCAGCCGGACCGCCTCCAAAACTCTGGTATCCTCTCTCGCCATGACGAACGCCTGAACTAGCAATCCTAACCCCAAAATAAATCCCTCAATAAAAATATATTCCTCACAGAAAAAGCTAAATCCTATTACACTCCCAGCCACCGGGTCACCAAAACCTAAAATGGTGGCTGGGAGAGGGGGAGCCAGCCCCTTATAGCCACTTTGGGCTATAAAATAATTTGGGCTACTATTGGGCTATTCCCCACGTAGCCCAAACAAACCTCAAAATGGCCTCTGTCGTCCTGTCCCTCCCCCTCCCAAACTGCCCGGGGGGCAGACCTCCCGGGGCTCGGCTGCCCCCCAAGCCCCCCTTATGAAATAGCCCCAGGCGTGTCAAGTTCATTTTGTAAAGGGCGCCAGCTACATGTAAATTACTAATATCTAATAAGTAAATTACTTATTAGATAAAAGTACTACTCTTAAGCATGTTTGTTTTTTTCCGCCCTTTCCTCGCCACAGCGCTGCTTCCACTTCAGCTAACCTCCCCATGCCTTCCCCCAACACCACCTCCCGTCCCGAAATAGGCACGCATTACTTTTATTTTATATGCCAGCATTCCTGCCCGGCACTTCTCCATCCCCCAAATCTAAAATGCATACTCTATTAAAAGCAGCACGCACTCTTCGTTGCAGCCATTTCCCATTGTTTTTTTAATTTACTTTGTGTGCCATGTTAATAAGTGTTTGCGTTTTGTTTACTTTGCTTCCCATTACAGCAACGCGGTCACACAGCCTTTCCTACAAATACTATAAATTATAAAATTGTTGGCAGAAATGCCAAGCAGCATAGTCAGACTTATTGGGGGCGGTTGAAGCAGAACTAAACATAATTATTGGTACTGCCTGGGCCGCAGGACGGCACAAGAAAACAACCCTGAGTGCTGTCATCCCCAATACAACGTCACACTCCAAGTTACAGTGTCTGTGTGAAGGAACGACTGCATTGTGCGTTTTGGCCACATATAATAATTTCATTATACAATCGGAACTGGTTTTAGGTCTCTGCTTGTTTTGTTTACTTTTTGCCAATCACTCTCCAAGAGAGCATTTCGGCAGTCCGCCCCCCGCTGCTCCCTCCCACTCCCTTGTTTTGGCCCCCACTGTCTGTTGTTGCTGAAACCCCTCCGCCCTCCCTCTCTTGTTTTCTATACCCTTAAACCTTCACGTGATCAAATGACGAAAAGGGCCGTTTAAATACCAGGGCAACGTTAAGCAGTTATTTTTCTTCCACTGGGCCATAGACGATCAGGTTGTCAGTGATGTTTTACTACCAAGGAAGAAAGTGACAGCAATTTAAAAGAAACCAAGTTCTCATTTCCATGTAGGTTTTTAGGTCTCGCAGACCTGCGTTGCAGCGCGCATGCGCTGCTCGCTCTGCGAGGCTTTTTGTAATCGGGTAGATTTCAGAAGGGGACTTGAAGCCCCGCCCATCATTCCTATTGGCTGGCGTCAGCGTTTATGCTAAACGCTGGCTTCCCATTGAAAACGAGGCTTCTTTGTTACCGCCCTGTCTCCTTCTCCGACGGCCCATCCGGACTGGATCTTTTCCTTGCGGCTTTACACAGTGGGCTTTATCTGGTGCGTGAGCACTATTTTCCAGCTTGTTTACAATGGCGTTGGGCTGCTGGCCGGCGCTCTCCTTCTTACTTTATAGGTCCGCACAAAACGGCAAACTCATTACTCCTCGAGCCGCAGATTTGTTCTCAAACTGCTTTTTTGCCTCTCCGCCTTTAATACCGGATGTTTTACAGTTTTCATAAACCCGCAGTTATGCTGCAGGAAAATCTCGGGTGCCATTACTGGAGGAAAGGGGCTTTTTACGACCCTTCCATACAACTGATATAATTGGATACATTGTTTGTCTTGTCTGATGTTGTTGTAAACAACATTATGCACGGGGTATGCAGGAGATCTCGGGGCTGTGCACTGCTTGTTGTTCCTCGCTGTGAGCAGCAGCATGTCTTCAGACAGAGACAGTGAGTCTAGCGGACAGGATGGAGGCCTTGGAATCCCTGCCCTCCCTTTGCCCCCCCTACCCTTCCTCCCCCACCAGCCAGAGCCGGCCGCGAAAATAATGGGGTGCACTCTTCCACAATGCCTGGTTTAAACCCTTCGCCCCCGTAATGAGGCCGAGCGAGGCTGCACGCGCCCCGTGTTTACGCAGAGACGCGGCCGCTCCAGCAGTAGGGTATTCTGGCCGCCTCTCTGATGCCATTTGCCCCCGCCTGGGCAGCCTTTATTCTTGGAGGAGTCCTTAAAACTGATGCCAGCCATCTCTACCTCACATACACACCACCACATACATCCTCCCGCTGCGAGGAGGGCACGCGAGCGCCGGGGGCAGCACTGTGACTCCGCTCAGAGGACGCAATAAGATCTCACCAAAGGCTGCCCCACAAATTCCTCCCTTTTAACAAGATCCCTCTCTGAAAACAAGCAAGCAGAACAATTCATCCGCTCGGCGGACTTCCCCACCCGCTTCCTTCTGCCCGCACCTGATTTCTCCACTCAGAGACTTTTAAACTATGCTCACATTTCTGACTGGATTGCACAGATCCATTTTAAAACAGCTATTGTTTTACTTCACTTGTCCCCGCCGCAGTCCTTCGGCACCTCGCTTAGCCGGCTAAATTTACAAACACCCCTGCCGGTCCCGCCTGCGAAACCTCAGACATGCAAACACATCTTTTGTGTTAATTTCTCCTGTTTAGTAAAGTACTCCCGAATCTAGCGCTCCAACTGCTCCTGTGCAGCCCAGGCGCGACGCACAAACCCACATCACATTTGTTTGAGAAATGGAGATTTTTCCAAGAGACACTTGCAAGAAAGTTCATAATTTTATTAATGACAGGGGCGTTTGGTTAGATGCACGTCATATTGTAAGTCTCTGCAGAGTGCTGGGAAACACATGGTGTTTACCGGTAACAGAAGAAATAAACCGCGAACGGCATGCAGTCCTCCATGCGTGCTGCTGCTTGGCCCACAAGGTGGTACCCGGGCTAAGCCTTGGGTGCAGCCGCACCCTATCACCCACTCTTCACCCCAAAGACCCCGCACCACATCCCAGCCTGTCCTTAATACTGGGAGGGGGGGGGCCAAACCAAGGGGCATTCTGTTGTGTTTTTCCCCTCTCTCCCCCATTCTGCCATAGACCTGATGCTATTGGAACGTTTTACATGAGCACCAGGTACATTACAAGGATACGTTCATTTTTTTTAACACCCGGGGATATTAAGTGTTTTGCCCAGAACCACAGGATGTTCAAAAAGTTTTCCGCATGTGACCTTTGGGACCCTTCACATCCATCTGAGTTGTGTTGCCAAACAAAGATCTCCGGCATCCATCTACCTTGGAGGTAAACTTCGCACATTGCTACACAGGAAAGCTTCCAGCAACACACTGTTTGAATCACACACGTGTGTACTCGCTCGCACACGGACAAAGCAACAACACCATAATTTCACACCAGCAGAAGCTGCACGCCATACGGACACCAGCTAACATAACAGACTTTGGTGTTTACAATACTGGGATGGTCTAAAGCCCCCATTAATTTCCATCTGGTCTGGGAGTAAGCTGAAAGAAGGTCATTCACAGGTCGCCAGCTTTGTCATACCAACCCCTATGAAGTATCCCTATGCCTGCATGTGCGACTGCTAGGGTGATTGTATATGGCGAGTCCCTTAGAGTTTTGTTACACCACTGTCTTTCAGACTGCCCGACAGTGTGAGGAGGGTGGAGACAGGTGAGGGGTGGAGGGAGGGCTGGTGCAGACGGTTTGTAGGCTCGGCATCACAATTTAAGTAAACAACCCCTTCCTGGTTCACAGGACGTCCTCAGTTAGAATTTAGCAGAGCCCGTCTTAAATTACACTCAAAAAAATGGTCTGCACTGCTGGCATCCAAGTTCACAGCCTGCCACCATGCATCCTAATCCAAACTTCCGCAGTTGACTGACGTTGTGTGATTCTGTGCAAAGCACTTTATTTCACTATGGCTTCAAGAGTAAAAAAAATGTATAAGATAATGGGGAATTCAAGTACGTAAAGTCTCTTCTTGATAAAAACAATCTTTTGCCGTCACCAAACATTCTATTTAATGTACATTTCTCCGCTGCTTCCCAGCTGTTTGTGCACTATACAAATGTCAATACATTCATACAATAAATGGAGAAGCAAGTTTGATAGGATGATTTATCGCAGATCTTCTGTGCACAAAGATTGTGTGATTCCCATGAGCTCCATGAGGAAAGAAGTGAACGTTTGCAAAATACTAACATTGTACCAAGATAAACATACCACCATGCACAGACTATCTATATTATTACTTTTCTGACACTAAAGTTCGATATGTAGGTATCTAGTGGACCCATAGTATGAGAGCGAATTTCAGCTTGCCGCAGTAAGCATTCTGGGGCTTGTAGTTTTCATTTCTCTTTTGCCAGGTCCTGGCATGCATAGAGCTGTTGGCTGAAAACCCAGGATTGGAAAAGAGTCAGACCTGTGAGACAGGCTCAGCGTATGCTCATACATCAAGCACCTTTGTTCAGCCCTCATGCTTGCAGCCACGCAAAGATATTTACAATTCAGAAGCTGACTGATGGGACAATTGTAACACAATACTCATCATGTGACATAGTATTGCAACTAGGAACGCGTGTCTCAAAGATATCAAGCAAGAAATGGTAAAAGCATACTCAAATTAAACCGTTGCTTTTTCTGCTCCATTTGCAGACGGAAGGGCCGGTCATATTAGTTAACAAGGCTTACATAAAGCAGAGGTCTCAGGTTTCCCATATCCATGCATGAGCAGCTCTTCCAGTCCAGGTTTTTGGGCGTTCTGAGACTTGGAGGCCTGTCTTTTGATGTTATAAACAGGATTACAAATCCTGTTTTACAAAAAAAAAAAAGCTGGAATTGATAGACTGCTCGCAAATTGAACTTGGAAACTCAAGGGCTCCATAGAAGAGATTTTAAGGTAATGAAATCTGAAACAAGCCTTCGCAATGCAATAGGTCTCGCATTTATTGTAAATGACAATGCCTTTTATTTATGTTTTGGTTTTTAAAACATAAATAAAAGGCATTGTCATTTACAATGCCAATTGCTCAAACTCGCGTAAATGCGAGACCTATTGCATTGCAAATGCTTGTTCTTGCAGTGTCCGATGCAAACAAATGAAATTCTGGACGTAGATGCAACATCTGCTACATAACAAATGAATCAGCCCTGCTTACTGATCATCCTAAGTACTTAACACATACTTTCAACTCCACAATGACTGCTATATGGAACACTCCTCTTCTGATAGACTCCAGCACATGTGCCAGGAAGTCAGGGAAGCCAAATAAAAACACCAGCACTTCTGCATTAAACTCGTTTTCCAATTTAAGAATGTCTTTTGGCAAAGAGGAAATAAATCACAAATAAAATCCCAACTGGGTGAAACACTAGGGGAAAGGGATATGTTTTCAGGTAAAAAAATACATCAACAGTGATATATACACAGTCCCGTTTGTATGGCTTTTATGGTTATCTATAGTGCTTCTTTCAAATATATTAACACAGAATAAGACCAATGCCATTGAGCGGGGCTACGTTGTGGGTAAATTTTACTGCTAAGGGTTTAGTAATGGGTTAGTAACCTAGGTGACACAACCAACTCCCCCTTGCACACCTTTCTTTGGTGTTTTGTTCCTTTTTCTGGAGTCACTTTGAAGATACTCTGTGATTTACTGCTTGTTCAGCCTTGTCATGAAGCTCTGCAAAGCACATGCTTTATGCTTGCATACAACTTAGGTGCCAAGAATATGCTGCATTCACTTTAATTACAAATTGCTGCCAACATGTGATTTTTTTTATTTCACTTAAAATATATGTGCTGAATTTGTCAAAATTTAGAATGCGTGTGGATGTTTATAATTTTTGTCTATAGTAGGTAGTAATTAGGTGTGCTTTATATTTCATCTACAACACATAAATCAATTCAACAAGACAATGACACTACACACCACATACATCCAATCCACAACACAAAATTCAACATGATGCCACAGAATTCAACAGCACAACACATAATTAACCTACAGTACATACCATTGCACAACACAAAATGACATTCCACATAATTTCACTACATAACACACAATCCCACTGCACATAATTCCAGTACACTCAATAGCACATATTTGCTATCCACAGAATTCCACAGCACACCATGCCACATAATTCCACTACACAAATCCACTCCACACACCACATAATTCCACTCCACACAATTCCATAACTAGCTAATCCAATCCAGCCCACATAATTCCACTACACACCACATACATACACTCCATAACACACAACAAAAGATATGGCCAATTACAATGCCAATATATCTAACTCAAACAAATGCGAGACCTATTGCCTTTCCAATGCCTGTTTTAATTAAGCAGTGGCGCCAAGCCACAAGCCTAGGGGTCAACCACACCAATACATCCGCAATAGGCAAACATACTACGTCCAAATGAACAACCTTCTACATCTTTACATAAGTCCGCATAGTTCTCAGCGTTTCTGGCATTAACATTCTTGTCCATTCGAACATTTCATTGACATCTATTGGACTGAATAGAATATTTTGGAGGGTCACAGCAGGAAATTGACAATATTCTGATCTTACTCAGCATCTTCGAGTGAGTTTTAATTATAAAATGGTTGCTTTCCACCTGTCATTCTTCGCAAAATAAAAAATAATGAACACTTGTATATTTGCCAACAGTGATGTAATACAAATTAAGGAATTAAAAGAAAGCTTTATGAGTAAGACCTCCGACCCTCGGTCTAGGTCCACTCTCTCCCCGAAGCTCCGCTGTGCCGTCTCTTGCCTCCAGACCCCGACCTCCTCCTTGGGAGGTTCGAGGCTGCTGCCCGCTCCTGCGCCTGCTGCCCGCTCCAACTGGGACCAGACTGCCTGCAACCACCGTAACCTTTCTCAGCTGTTTTTATCTTAGTTTTTCCCTGTTGTGCCACTGTTATTGTGCCCATCTGTGTCTTGCTCTAATTCCACCACTGTTTTTATTTTCTCGTGCCTGCATGTTCCTTTCGCCTTTCCCCGCTGCAGCCCCAGCGGACCCTCCCCCCGGAATTCCCCCGCTCCCTCCTCCCAGCCTCTCCTCCCTCCCACCTCCCCTACTTAATGGTGGCCGCTGCGCGGTCGCGCCGCCGGCGCACCGAAGGTGTGCCAAAGGCAAGCCCGTCTGCGCCCGTCCGCGACCCGACCGCGACCCGACCGCGGCCAGCGCCAGGAACCCTGGACCTCCCACTACCCATCGCTACGACACCACCACCCTCCTCGCACTCAACCCTGGAAGACTTAGAGAATGCCAACAGGCCTATCCGAACACGACCCACGGCCAGTTCTCCTGCCTCCACTGCCGCCAGGCCCTCACCGCCACCCCGTTCTCCACCACTGCCGACGCCAGCACCAGCGACACCCTAAAATGCATCCTCCTCAACGTACGCTCTGTACACAAACACGCCATGGAAATCTGGAACCTACTCGACTCTCTCTCGCCCGACATCGCCTTCTTCACAGAGATCTGGACCAACGCATCCTCCGCCCCCCGACATCAGCACCTCCATCCCAGACGGATACAAGATCCAGAGGAAAGACCACCCCAACCACCCAGGAGGGGGCCTCGCCATCGCCCACAAGAGCACCCTCCGCCTCACCACCTCCAGCTAAACCTTCCCCTCCGCCGAACACCTGCACTTCCAGATCCATACCACTCCCAAAGCCACACTCCGAGGAATCCTCATCTACAGACCCCCCAGCCCCAAACACCCTTCGCCACCACCATCACCAACTTCATCGCACCCCTCGCCATCGTCTCAACAAACTACATACTCATTGGAGACCTGACCTTCCACCTCGACAACCCCAGCGACCCCCACTCCACTATCCTTCGTGACAACCTCGTCAGCATCGGACTTAAACAACTCGTCAACACACCGACCCACAGAGCAGGACACACCCTGGACCCCATCTTCGCGGCAGGAAACAGCGTCCAATTCAGCCACACAACGCAGCCTCCATGGACCGACCACCACTGCGTACTCTTCGCCATCAACAAACCGAAGGCACTCAAACCAGCCACACGCCCACCTCGAAGGAACTGGAGCAAGGTTACTGACGAGCAACTTAATTCCACCCTCACCCGAGACAACCACACCTGGGCACCCGACGCAAGCGACGCAGCCAGAGAACTCCACACCTGGATCTCAAACTGCGTAGACGAGCTCGCCCCGCTACGCAACCCCGACAGACAACGCCCCAGGAAAGCCGCCTGGTTCACCACCACTCTCCAAGAAGCCAGACGCACCTGCAGACGCCTGGAGAAGAACTGGAGAAACACCAAGACAACCGAAAACCACACCACCTACAAGGACGCCATGACGGACTACCACAACCAGATCAGAGCCACCAAGAGGAACTTCATCCACAACAAAATCCTGGCCAACTGCACCAACTCCAAGGAACTTTTCAGTGTCATTCAAGAATTCACCAACCCACGCAGCGAAGCCACAGACATCACCCCATCCCTAGACCTCTGCGACAAGCTTGGAACCTATTTCCACCTCAAGATCAAAAACCTCTACGACAACTCCATCGACCATCCACCAGGCACCACAGACGGCCCCCCGCCTCCCAGAAACACCAGCCAGCCCACCATCTCCAACTGGACACCGATCACGGCCGAAGACACCGCCTCGACCATGAAAAGCATCCACTCGGGGGCCCCCACCGACCCCTGCCCCCCTCACATCTACCACAGAGCCGCGGCCGCCATCGCACCCAAACTACAACGCACCATCAACACCACCTTCAAAAAGGCACCTTCCCAGACGACTGGAAGGGCGCAGTAGTCAGACTCCTGCTCAAGAAGCCCACAGCTGACCCCACCGACCTCAAGAACTATCGGCCCATCTCGCTCCTCCCCTTCGCAGCCAAAGTTGCAGAGAAAACAGTCAACAGGAAACTGACACGATTCATTGAAGAGAACGCCGTCCTTGACCCGTCCCAATCCGGATTCCGAAGCAACCACAGCACAGAGACCGCCCTACTCGCCGCCACAGACGACATCCGCACCCTCCTGGACCAAGGCCACTCCGCAGCCCTCATCCTACTCGACCTATCAGCGGCCTTCGACACCGTCTCCCACCGCATACTAGTCGCCAGACTACACGACGCAGGCATACAAGGAACAGCCCTAGACTGGATCCGATCATTCCTCACCGGAAGAAGCCAAAGGATCAGACTCCCACACTTCCTCTCCGACCCCACGAAAATCACCTGCGGAGTCCCACAGGGTTCATCACTGAGCCCCACCCTCTTCAACATCTACATGGCCCCCTCGCAGCCATCGTCCGACAACACGGCCTCAACATCGTATCCTACGCCGACGACACCCAGCTCATCCTCTCCCTCACCAAAGACCCCACCACTGCCAAACTCAACTTCCAGAAAGGAATGCAAGACGTCGCAGTCTGGATGACCAACAGCTGCCTGAAGCTCAACGCTGAGAAGACAGAAGTCCTCGTCCTCGGTACCACCCCTTCTGCATGGGACAGCACCTGGTGGCCGACCGCCCTCGGAAGCCCACCTACCCCTCAGACCACGCCAAGAACCTCGGCATCGTACTCGACTCATCACTCACCATGAACTGACAGGTCAACGCCATCACCTCCAGCTGCTTCAACACCCTCTGCATCCTCCGCAAGACCTTCAAGTGGATCCCCCCTGAGTCAAGGAAGACAGTCACCCACGCACTCATCACCAGCAGACTGGACTATGGAAACGCACTCTACGCCGGCATCAACAAATCCCTACTCCGCAAACTCCAGACAATACAGAACACAGCCCCCAGACTCGTCCTCGACATCCCCCGACACAAACACATCAGCTAACACCTATGAAGTCTCCACTGGCTCCCCGTGGAGAAAAGAGTCACTTTCAAAATCCTCACTCACGCCTACAAATGCCTACACAACAACGGACCCAAATACCTCAACGACAGAATCAACTTCCACGTACCCAAAAGAAACATCCGATCTTCCAACCTCGCACTGGCCAAAACACCGCGCATCCACAGAGCCAGAGCAGGCGGAAGATCCTTCTCTCACATTGCAGCCAAGACCTAGAGCGAGCTACCGGCAGACATCAGACGCGCCCCCTCCCTGAACACCTTCAGGAAGACCCTCAAGACCTGGCTCTTTGGCTAAACAGATCTGCGGACCCCCTCCCCCCAGCGCCTTGAGACCCTCACGGTTGAGTAGCGCGCTTACAATTCCCTGATTGATTGATTGATTGAAACCATAGACTCATTAATATGGTGGCATAAATATGCGAAACGCACCAATTTTATATCAGGGACACATTACACATTATGTGTGACTGATAAGATATATCACAAATATGATCTTATTCTGTTTTATTAGCACCCTGAAGCAAAATTCCAACATCTCTAGAGCTATATAAGTACAATAAATATTTTCACACATAGAAATAAAGACATTCAAATATAATTTTAACCCCCTGCATACCACATGTATGACTTTTACATATAAATGGAAAACTGAGCTTAGAGATGACTCACAGCAAACAGGAAGTTAACTTGCATAGCACGTTCAAAAAGTGCACTTTTTTCTGCCAATGAGTAAATAAATCATGCTCTATTTTACTAAAGAGGTAACAGTTTTGTGCTAATCTTCAGATAAAAGCAAATGACCACATCTGATACCTATGTTTTCTGACATAGGTAGGGCTTCCCTTCTGGGATGAAACACGTTCCTATAATTAAAGGGTTTTGTCGCCCATTAAATCCTGCCACTGAGGTAAATGCCACCCGACTGTGGGTGGCATTAAAAAACAGTCGAAGGGTGATCTTCTGCTGTACGCTGCCTCCTCGTTTATAGATTTCTAGACATCTCAGAATGAGTTTAAATATATTATTAACATGAAACTGTTTAAACCATCTTTCATTTCATACATCCAGTTCACTTTTCGGAACAGTTTACCATGACTATGCTTACTGTCCTCTTGTAAACCCAGCTGCAGTTTTGCTTGACAACAGATATCTGAAGAAAGTCTGGTAAATGCAGACCACTTTGTCCTTTTTCCTTTTTTTTGCAAACAGACAATTCTGAATGTCCTTGTTATTGGTTTCATTCCCCGAAGAAGTCCTGAGTATGAAATGCATGAAAGCGTTAAAGGTTCCACTAGTGATGTGTGTTCACAAACAAGAGGCTGAGTACTCCAAATACCCATCCAAGCCATAATGCTCTTGTTATGTTGTGTATGCACATTACGATAAATCGGAGCACGCTTGTGCGTGCAGAGCAACATCCTGGTTAATGTAGCCTCTGTTGCCGCTCCAGTCTGACATATTGAATAGATGGGATGGGTTTCCAGCATTGGAGGAGGTGTGAACCCATCCAAGATCCTGAGGTAGAACATTCATGCTAAAATATAACGAAAGTTATGGAGAATGAACCGTAGAGCACAGGGCAGCATCGATATTTTCCACCCCTATACGTCACTGCCAACTATTCTTACCGATCAATCTAAATTGTCCTGAGTAGTTTTTTAAGTTTCAGTACTTTTTACTGCGTTACAAACGAGGTAAATCAACAAGTCCAAACTCTACCTATCCCTTTATCCCCCACTTTCCCTTCAAACACTAAATTTTCCAAATCCTCAATCAGTTTCTTCCCCTCTCTTCCCTCCGCCTCTCCTCACCTGTCTCACATGGATATTTGTAATATTAAGACACAGCTAGCTCTCTTCCAGAACAAGTAAACGTCTTGCCCTTAACAGCCATCCATACTGTTCTGCAGCCATGCTCCATGGGACATAGATGCATCACTGTGGGAAATCGGATTGTTGTTTGGGGAAGTGAACCTCTACTCAAGCAGCAGGCACAATCGTTGTCAGGGTGAACTTCAAATAAGTCACTGCATTAACCTGTGCTTAACCCTCTCGTAGCTTGACACAAAAGCAGTTAGACTTGACATAGAGGCAAGGTGTAAAGTATTTATGAAACACTTGAACAGTAATAAAGATAAAACACAACACAATAAAAATCTCACATCAAGTTAGACAAATAAAGTACACTTTAATAAATTATTTGACACCAAAATGACAAAAATCCAATCAGTAGAACTGGAGTTATGAATTTTGTAAAGTGGAAAATAACACCTAAAAGATCAAATTACCAACTGCGGACACCTAGTCACGCGAGACCAGGCAAAGTAAAGAATTATGGATGATTGCGATGGAGCGTGGTTCAGATACAAAGTGGATTGGGCCCGGTCTCGGCTTACCTTTGGACTTAGAAGTAATTTTGAAGAAACATTGTCGGAGGAGGAAAAGTTCAGGGGGGCAACGCAGCAAGCGGTGTCCAAGGAGGAGGCGTTGTCATCAAGGAGCCACTGGACGAAGTCGCGCATGAAGATTTCTACATTCAGACTTAGGGCCCGATTCTGATGCGGGTTGGAAAAGCTTCCCGACCGATGGCCTGATTCTGATGCGGTTAGGAAGGCCTCCTAACGGCATTTGCTCCTTCCAAATCGGATCGGGAACGTGTCTTCCCGACCGAGGGCCCAATTCTGATGCGGTTAGGAACAAATGTTCCCATTGATGTCAATGGGAGTTCAACCAAATCGTATCTGGAAACATCCGGATGCATCCTACTCTGCCGGTTGGACTTTCCCGATCCGAGTGGGTCGGAAACCATTTCCCAACCGATTCGGTCGGGAAGCTTTTCCAACCCGCATCAGAATCGGGCCCTTAGTCTCCTTTATGGAAGTCGAAAATCTCTAGCGGCACAAAGCTGCAGGCTGCAGCCGACAAGAGCCGCACAAGGCAGGATACCCTTTCTATAAGGAGCCGCTGAACAGGATTTGGTGCTGTGGAGAAGAACGTAGTGGGAGCTACCGTCAAGTCAGGCCAACTGACAATGCACCTTTGATGGATTGACGAGCAGGTAGGTCTGGTCTCCTCTCAGTTTTAAGAGCATTTTTTGGCAGAACATTTTTTATGTCCCAAGTTTTAGCTTTGGCCTATTTGGGCAGATGTAGCACCACTTCGAAGGGTCCAGTACTGGAAAAACTCCTCTTGTCTTTTCTGTCCCTGAGGCTCTGATCACGAGGCCAGCCAAGTAGCCCTGGGAGTCACTCTGGACGTCTTGGGTTCAAGAAGGAAAGTAGGTCTGACACAGCAGAGAAGTCCTGTAAGAGCACAGGGCAGGCTTCAGGCAGTAGGGCAGTCCTCTTGGTGCAGCAGGGCAGTCATTTGAAGTACACAGCAGGCCAAAGACAGCAGTGCAGTCCTCTGAGAGTCCTTCCACGGGTCCAGAACTGTGAACTTAAGAGTGGTCTGAGGGTCATCATTTTATACCTGGTGCCAGCTTTGAAGTGGAAGAAACTTCTGGATTTCCCCCCCCCCCCACAGAAGTGTCTGACATTTCCTGCTTCCATGCCAACAGGATTTTTCATATAAAGGCAACGGCATGTGATAAGCAAGTTTCCTGCTGAAGGTGTGTTTCTAAGCTTGTAAGTGTTCTAGTGGATACTAAACCCATTGCTGCAATTGAACATACTGGAAACACTCAGACTTTGATACCCCAAAGTCAGATATGACCTGTTGGAATTCTTAAATTTTTGCTTTAGCGAACAAATGACCTTTTTGATGCAGCCTTCTTTTTTCCACGCATCAAATTCTTGCCTTTGCAGCTCAATTCTGTTTTACAACCAAAGGTGTTTAGGGTAAAGCAAATCTTGTCATTCCCCTTTTCACTGCAGTCTGGTCCCAGACTGGTTGTATGTCAGAATGTTGTTAGCAAATCAATTGTCTGTCTGAAATATTGTGTTCTAAATATTGTGTCCCAGAATATGAGCTCATCGTGTGTAGATTTTTCATTATAAACTTCAATGGGGCTATATTTTTGTCAATGTTATTTAGGACCCTATATTTCTGTCAGATGATATTTTGGTTACGATATTTTGGTACCATTTCCACAGGTCAGTCGAGCAGTTCTTATTACTGGGGAGGATTATAAAGTCTCGGCTCTTTGTTGCATAGGGATCTATGGGTCAGCCTACCAAATTATGAAGCACCAGTGCTCCTTTCCAGTCACCCAGTCTAGAGTGGACCTCTGGTGTTTCTGCTGTCGGTGTTTCAGTATATCCTGTCCTCTTAGTTCACCTTCTCTTGCTTGTTTTGTAGCTTGTGAAAAGGCTGTTTTGGCCTTCTTTCACCACTGATGATTGATGCTACTCTGCACATATTTCAGAAGTACTGCTTTGAGGGTAGCAGGCAAAAAGAGCTACAATAGCTCAGACAAAACCATAATTTTGACTGCTGAAATTCTTCCTACCCATAAGTTGGAAATATTTTGCCAGTTATTCATGTATGTTCCTTACAATAACTCCAATTATGTGGGTGCTCTCCCAATCCGCCTGATTGTAGTCATTTTTGCTAGCTCATCCACTCTTTTCTATGTAAGTGGGATTTATTCATGTTGAGCCTATACCTGCTACCTCATGGAAGACTCTTAGCTACATCCGGAACTGATATCTCAGGATCCTGAAGTGATAACACAGCATCATAAGTGAGTTAGAATGTGTTATTTCCCAAGGTAATCCCTTTAATTGCACGTTTGGCTTGGACTCTCTGGGCTAAAGATTCAATGTACACTGCAGGAACGCCATGAATGCGATGTAGACCCCTTCTCTCCCGCTACAAGATTATGCAGCAGTTTAATTTAATAAGGACAGCAAAAAGAGTTACAGACAAAGAAAGTGCATCTGTGAAGACAAAAGAAACACATGGTAAGAGGCAGCTTTTGATCTGTTAAGTAGCACTCTTCTCCAGCCAATTCATGGGTTAGCAACTCCGCCCTTTATTCTTTCAGGCACCCAAAACAAGGAATAGAGGTTCCTAATAATTAGTACAAATACTGAGTGTTTAATGAGCTCCAAAAGCATCCACCTGAAAATAACTTTAAGTTTACTGTGTCACTCTGCAGGCCTTCAGTCTCTAGTGTCATCCCCTGAAGGTCTCAATGCTGAGAGAATAACATACACTCCTTTTAACTGTTTGATCCTGGCCTCAGTTCTGGCAGGTGCTATAGTTGTAATATACTTCCACCCACCTCAGGAATGCTCAGAGCAAATGACAAGGTCTAAAAAAACGTACACAAATATATGACGCACCTCTGAATGGATGTAACTGCACAACACCTCAGAACATAACTCTAAAATAGTCTCTCCCCCGAGATCCCATGCACATTCCCTGGAAGTGGGACTTTATCAGAACAAGTCACCAAAGTTCCCAAAACTCGATAAAAGAAGCCTAAATCCAAAAAGTGCCTTAGGGATCCACCATCTTGAATCCGGAGGTGGTTTGGGAAGTGATAAGCACTGGGCAATAAAGCCCTCTTAACAAGTGGCTGCTTATTTGCTATAGGCCCCATTGGATTTATGAGAATTGTAGGAAGACTGTGATTCGGTTTCCTTTCATACAGTGATTTCTATTGCTGGAAGCAGCCAATATCTCCTTGTGAAACTTCTTGGAGAAATGAGGAATTACCAGGGGGAACCAGACCCGGAATTTGCAATTCCGCAGTAGTTACTCATTTCTAAGGTGACCCTCAGGATTGCAACATACCTATATAAAGCCTCCATATCTCCATAAGGAAAACTATACAAGTTTTCCCAATGTGTAACTACTCATGAAATTTTCCTTATCCATTTTACTTGTTTGTATCCCATCACTAGATCCTTTCTATGAGAGGAAAGCCCATCTGATGTCATGCACCTGCTTCCCTCAGCATATTAATTTTTTTAGATATACGGCTGTTAACTGTGATATGGGCCATTTGGAAGATTATAGTGTGTTAATGTAGAGGCCATTAGTCATTCATTGAATCATAGCGTAATTAGTGTCTCCTGTAGAAAGCGTCAACTCACTCTGTCCAATGCTCCTTCAGCGTCCACAGACAGAAAAAACACTATCTTGCTACACCTATTTATACCCACTATATTTAATGTCTTTTTCCTGTTATCTCCAGTTTACTGTCCTTTAATAAAGCTTGGCAGGTGTAGGTTTATCCGCTGATGCTTAAGCTGTTCTGCTCTCCCAGCCAATATATTTGTGAATATTTTTTGCATCCATGCTTAATAGTGATTTGGGTCTAAATGATCCACATAGCACTGGATTCTTATGGGTCTGCTTGATAACTGCTAGCGTGGACTTCAGCATTGTTGGTGTCAGTATCTAGCATGACCCCTTTTGCATTAGAGATCGTTGCTGCTGGAAGGCGTTGAAAGAAATATTGAAATATAGACCAAAATATTTCTGATTGTCCCTGTAGATAAGTTCACCGTCTCATCAGATGGTGTCCAGTATCTACCTGTTTACTTAAGTAGTGAACCATGGTACTCCCGGCCAAAGAAATCTTTTCCATCGTCAATTCTTATATCAAACCCAACATCGCACGAGCAGGTCCCTCCTCCTCAAAAGAACGATGTGAAATGCTAGCCAATTACTTTATAAGGAAAGCCAGACTCATCTACGACTCCTTGCCAGGGTCAGCAGGCTCATATGCCATGGATAATTCACAAATAAAGACCAATAACACTATAAGCAGGTAGCCTGAAGTGGAACTCTCTGCCTTTCCGAATCCTACTCAGAAAGAGGTCCTGAAAATTGCAACTATGATTAAGTCAGGCTCGCCTCTAGGCCCCGCTCCATTAAAAATCAAACAGAAAGGGGGTGAGACAGTCATTGAGGCCCTAACATCTATTTAGAACTTATCCCTGGAGAGCGGGTGTGTTCTAAATCCATGAAAACACTCCATCATCCGTCATCAGCTAAAAAAACGTCTTGGGACCCAGACAAGGCAGACCATTATACACCAATCTTGCTCCTGCCTGGAATCAGTAAAATTTTCGAGAAATGGATTAATAGCATTATATCCGACTTTTTGTACTCTAATAGACTACTGCACCAGATGCAGGCTGGATTTCGATCTGGTTGCAGAACTGAGACAGCTCTTATGCTGGCAATGGAGGGCCTAAAGAAAACTCTGGACCAAGGTGGATCCACTGTGCTCATTTTGTTGGATCTGAGAACAGCTTTCGATATGGTTTCCCACCCAATTCTCAGCTGAGGCTGATAAGTATTGGAGTCACGGGGGTAGCTCTAAGATGATCAACATTGTTTCTTGCAGACAGGAGCTTTCAAGTTAGTGAGGGGCCCTTCTGTCTGAGACGCACAAGCTGAAATGCGGAGTGCCGCGAGGCTCTTCATTGAGCCCCACACTATTTCACATATATGTGCGGCCGCTGTCATACATCATCTGCAATCTGGGTTTTACAATGGTCTCCTATGCGGATGACACCCATATTATTGCCTCACTGTCAACAAATACTAATGCAACCTTTGAAAGACTTAACATCTGTCTGGAAAGAATATCCAACTGGATGGCCTCCAGCTGCCTCAAGTTAAACAGGGATCAAGACTGAGGTAATGGTGACAGGAAACAATCCAGCACTCTGGGATCAATTTCTCTGGCCATCGTACTTGGGGGAACACCTTCCACCCACCCAAAGTCCGAAGTTAAGGGCCTACGGGTTACCCTAGACAAAGACTTGACGATGGCCGCCCAAGCAAAAAAGGTGTCAGGCCCTTGCTCTGGCCTTCTGAGGTCTCTTTGGAAGACACTCAAATATCTTCCTCTGGAGTGTCGGAGAACAGTGGTCCAGGGACTGATACTCTGCCAACTGGACTACTGCAATTCACTCTACCCGGGCAGCCCCATATATGTTATTAGAAAGCTGCAGGTTGCCCAGAATGCCGCAGCCAGAGCATTGACGGCCTGTCTAAAACACAATTTGCATGAGCAGCCTTGTTGGAACTTCATTGGCTGCTAATACACTACCTTTAGAGATTTGGGGTCAAACAATCTCTCTCTGTGTACCGTTCCCAGAGTCAGGAGAGCAAGAGGGGCTGGCCGATCCTTTGGTTACCTCATCTCAAAACTCTGGAACACTCTTCCTATTTATTGAAGATCAGACCAGAATTAACTCAGCTTTAGGAAACAGCTGAAAACTCACCTTTTCACCCAAGCAGAGCAAAACTTCCCACATGTCCTCACTGTGTTGCTGCTACCGCCGGGAAGCCCGCATATGGGTAGCTGTGCGTTCTATAAATATTTTATAATAATAATAATAATAGTAATAATAATAATGGTCAGTAAGTCAGGAGTGGCTTCACTGCTCAGACCTGCCGGATTCACTCTGTGGGGCGTATTTATCAATCTTTCACACAGCGCAACGCAGCAAGCCACCTTGCTGCGCTGCAAGGAACGGCAGGAATGCACCGTATTCACATTATATGGTTCATTTCTGTCCTTTTCTAGCGGTGGCGCACATTTGACTGCCTAGCGCCGACATAGGCACCCTAGCATCATGTTGCAAGGGTGCCTGCATTGTAGGCAGGTTTGTATTTGTGCAGGAAGGGACACCTAGTGCACAAACATAAACCTGAGAGGCGTTTTCCTATTTCTACGTATGCTGCAGAATGCAGCACACGTAGAAAGAGGAAAACAAATAAAGATATTTCCCACTGTTACGACTCACCTGAGGAGGCGTAGTAGTTTGACGCATTCCCAGGTCTACCATCAATAGTAAATCTGGGAATGCGCCAAAATCCATGGGTGGATGCACGGGAACACCCACGCTCTACCCATGGAATGCCTCCCTGGGGCAGAGTAACGCAAGGCAGCGATATCATATATATCGTTCCCATTGTATATTTATATTTACATTACATTGCTGATTATTATCCTGTATCTCCCTAACTCTGCGGACTGACTTTGTGCTCTTTTCGACACTTTCATTTTACCTGCTACCTGACAACCTGTAATTTTTCTCCTGAACTGCCACGTGATGTTTTAAACCTATTGTTATCTGTGAACCTGATCTGTGCCTCCAAATTGATCTACCTCATCTTTATGCCTTGATAGTTCAATTGTATCATTGCCTGATGCTAAGCAATCAGTATCTTTTTACCTTACGCCCTACGTGTTCCCAAATTGATCTACCTCCTTTTGATGCTTCTATACTTCAAATGTCCATCGTGATTCTTTATCACCTGAAGCAGAATTAATTGCCCGAAGCTGATGAGGTAGCTCACTCAAACCGATTGCCTCTGCTGGAGGCTTTTTACCTCAAAAGTTTCTTTGCCTGCTACTAAACAAGCTGTATTGCTTTTCTGGAATGCTCCATGACGCTTTTAACTTAACGCTCCCTAAACTATCTACCTCTTTTTTATATCTTAATATTATAAATGTTTCCGTACCTGCTGCTTGGCAATCTGTAATTTGCCTCCTGAATTGCCTCTTGATGTTGTTTTTTTACATACTGCGACTTGTGCCGCCAAATTGAACTACCACATTTTGTAGCTTTCATAGTTCAAATGTTTCTTCGCCTGCCACTACACTTTCGGTATTTTATCTTATGCACTACGTACACCCAATTTGATCTACACCATTCTGCTGCTTTTAGATTATGTTATTTTGCCGGCTCCTAAATTAGCCATTTAAGAACACGTACCACTTTGCCTCTTAGTACTAATCTGATCGATTTTCTCATCATCGTTTCCCTCCCTCCTACTCTTCCCTTCCTCCGCCCATTTCACTCTACTGTTCGGCCTCCCCTACCCGTCGACTACTATTTCATCTCCCCAACACCCCTCCATCTTCAGTCATATCTAGGCAAGGCCCTTGCCCTGGCTTTGAGGCTTATTTCCCACCCACAGACGTTTTCTTCCGCCCCCCCCTTCCACTCTTCCCCCTCCCTGTGCCTCTCTTCAACCTACCGCCTGCACAACCTGCTCCTTCACCTTGTTCATCCTTGCTGAATTACCATGCCTCCCCTCAATCATACCCTTACAGCACCGGATTCACTCATCACCAGGCATGGCCCCAACTCTTGGACCATCCTCTGCCCTCCCAACCTCTCTAAAAATGCTAAGAAGAACTTTAAACGCAAACTATTAATACATCACCAAGAAACCTTATTCGTTGATAACTATCTTAGCCTCACCTCCATTATTAAAACTAACTACATTTTTTACTCCAAACGCCTCTCCAAATGGAAAAGTATCTTCCTCCGCCACCTCCCCATAACGAAATCTTGCAAAATCCCATATGGTTTGAAATTGTCCACTACCCCTTCCTCCACTTTTCAAGGCGATATAGACATCTCCATTTTCAAATCCGGAAATATCCTCATACAAGCCACTGAGAACCACCTCACCTTCTTTGAGCACCACTTCAGCACCTTATTCTATCTATTATCTTCTCCTTCCCATACCCCTTCAGCCTCTCAATCACAGGAAATCCTCCCGGCGTCGCTCCTCTTGACGCCAACCCCTCTGCTCCCAGAACCTGCCACTACCTATGAAGCTTCCCAATACCAAACTTTTGTGCCTTCCGCCCCCTTAGCATCCTCTCCTTCGCTTGGCATTTCCACCTCATATTTAGCCACCCAAACCCTCTCTCCCCTCGCCTCTTCGGTTTCCCCTCCTTCTCCTGACACTCCTTCATCCCACTTGGCCTCCCATACCCTCTCTCCTCCTCTTGGCTCCTTCCTACTCAATCTTAACCACCCCCTTCCTCCCTCCCATTCCTCCCAGCCCCCTCACTCTGACCCCCCTTTAACGACCCCCCTGCACACTGCGCCCCTTCCTATTGACCCGCCTACTGCTCCATTAAGGACACCAATCTCCTGCAATCTAACTGACCTCCACCCCCTTAGAATAGATGGCACTCCATCTCACTCGCCCCATGCCCCCTCATCTTCTCATAGCTCCCATCTGGCCCCTGGGTATACTGGTGCTCACACTCCAATTCTCCCTCAGTCTACCCTCTGGAACACCCCTCACTACCCGCCACCGGGGTTTCCTCCACGTCCATTTCCTAGTCCTCTCTCCCCATCTAATTTAATACATGCCCCTCTCCCTCCCGACCTCCTTTCCTCCTCACCCTCCTCGCTTGTCACTCATTCACTTCTCAACATAGAACTCCACCTCTCAATCTTGACGTCGGAACTCTCATCTCTCAGGAAAGACTTCCAACACCCTCGTCGCGTCTAATCCCGCCAAGCATACCCATACCATAAGCGCCATACAAACTAACACTACATTCCCTCAACTAGGGAGTTCCACCCCTTGCGATATCCCCTTAGGTGGACCACCTCCTGATAACTGTTCGCTTAGATCATCTCAAGCCTCAAGCGATCTCTCCCCCTCGGATCCCCTGGACTCAAATAATACCTACACCCCCACTGCCATGACTACTGATTCTCCTTCTCCTCACTCCGCTATTCCGGTGATCCTGGGGAGAAGCCGTATCCCTACCTCCCCAGGCTCGCCTAGACCTCCTCCACAACTCACCACTATCCACTCTTGCTCCTCCCCTAAAAACAACCCTAAACCCCTCAACTGCATGCTGGTCAACTGTCGATCGGCTATACAACATGCAATGGAAATCTCGGAAACCATCCTCAGAGAAAACATTGACATTGCTTTTCTTACGGAAACCTGGCTCAAAGCTCACTCTTCACCTATTCTTGACCTGCTCTCGCCCCCGGGTTACTCCATCCTCAGAAAAGACAGACCTGCCAAAATTGGAGGAGGCCTAGCCATTATCTATAAAGAGGAACTCCAACTCTCCCTTGCTCAGAACTCTGATTATGCTACGTTTGAATACATCGGAGCTGAACTTAAAGTTTATGGTTCCCCTCCTATTCGGTTACATAACATCTATCATCCACCTGGCGACCCTTTGCCCTTTGTGGAGGAATTGTCGGACCTTCTCTCCCTATCCTCGTTCTCCAACTCTAAAAACCTCTTCCTCAGAGACTTTAATATTCACTGGAACAAAAAGGATGAGCCCTCGGTTAACATCCTCAAGGATCTACTCGACATTAACAACCTGATTCAACTCTGCCATTCGCCAACTCATTCCAAAGGGGCTCAAACATAGGAAATTAACCAGAAATCTTCACCTTATTCCTCCAGGCGAGCTGGAAACTAAGATTAAAGCAAAACTTCAACTTACACCTCCCTCACAAAATGCAAATGACCTTGCCGAACACTACAACAAATCCATCATCGAGGTCCTTGACCAAATCGCCCCAGCCAAACTAAAACTGCAAAAAAACATCCCCGCCAAATCCTGGTTTAATGCTGAACTCAACAATGAGAGACACTCGCTTAGACTGACCGAACGCATGTGGAGACAACACCCTTCCCCCTCAAATCTTGCTCTCCTCAGATCCGCAAGGGCTAATTACAAAAAGCACATCCTTAATGAGAAGGCCTCCTTCTTCCGCGCACAACTCGACCGGGCAAGAAATAGACCCAGGGAACTATTTAGCATCATCAAAAAACAAACTGCTTCGGCCCCCCCCAAATTGATGGCCTCTACCGAAAGATGTGAAGAAATTGCTAACTTCTTTTCTGAAAAAATCTCCCAGATCGATCAATCCTTTAGCTTAACCCCCCCTCCACATTGCTTATCTCCCCTCCATGACCTCCCCCCAAGTCTCCTTTTACGCCTTCGCCCCCCCTGACTCTGTTCATCTCCAACTTGCTGTCGCCCCTCCTGATCACTTCTTCGACAACCCCCTGCTAAAAAACAATGCTTCTTGGCTTACCTTTCGCCCAGTTACAGAGCTTGAAGTCTTCAACATCATCTCCAAGCTCAAACCCTCCTCTCATACCATGGACCCTCTTCCCGCTAAACTTGTTCAAGACTTAAAACACATTATTGCACCATATTGGACCACCATCATCAACTCCTCCTTGGCCACGGGTTGTGTCCCGGTCTCCCTCCAACTTGGCCAAATTACTCCCATCCTTAAAAATACTACTGCCGACCCCAACGACCTCAACAACTTGCGTCCTATCTCTAATCTTCCGCTTCTATCTAAGGCCCTCGAAAAATGCGCCTTGCTACAATTGGACCAGCACATTGACTCTTACAACCTTCTGGACACATACCAGTCAGGCTTTAGAAAGGGCTGCAGTACTGAAACTGCCATGCTCAACGTTATTGATGACATCCACCAATCCCTTGACAAGGGTGAGGCCTCCCTTCTCATTCTCCTCGACCTCTCTGCTGCCTTTGATACTGTTAACCACTCCGCCTTACTCAATACCCTCAAAGTTCGTTTCGGCTTCAACGGCCCTGTCCTCAAATGGTTCACCTCATTCCTTCAACACAGTACCCAACAAATTAAAATCAGCAATTGCCTCTCTAAACCCATTCCTATCTCCTTGGGTGTTCCTCAGGGTTCTATTCTCTCACCTTCCCTATTCAATCTCTTCATGGAACCCCTCACCCTCATTCTTAAGCAAGCTGGAATTAACTTCCACTTCTATGCTGATGATACCCAACTTTACTACAAGATTAAATCCCAAGCTGACATTCTACACCTCAATGAGGCCCTGACTAAGATTCTACACTGGTTCCATCACAATCATCTTAAACTCAACCCTAAGAAAACGGAAATCATTCTCTTCGCTCCTAAAAACAACCGGCTCCCCATTCATCTATGGATCTCCAACCTTAAAGCTCTCAACTGCTCTCTTTCCACTTCTAACTCAGTTAAATCCCTCGGAATCAACATTGACCAGAACCTCAGCCTCACTCCCCACATAAACAATTCTGCTAAAGGCGCTCTCTTCACTCTGCAACACCTCAAGAAAATTAAACCCTTCATTCCTGCTGATGACTTTAAATTAGTTGTTCAATCACTGGTATTGTCTAAATTGGACTATGGTAATGCCGCTCTCTCTGGAACACCGAAAGTCAACTTAGCACCAATCAAATCAGTCCTCAACCTCGCGGCCAGGCTTATTTCCGATTGTAGACGGTTTGACCACATCTCCCCCGTCCTCAAAGGTCTCAAATGGCTTCCCATCGAAGGCAGAACCACTTACAAGACCGCTTGCATTACGCATAAAGCCTTGCATCTTCACACCCCACTGTATCTTTCAGATAAACTCCACAAAGGTGGCTGCGCTAGAGAAATGAGGAGCACCAATGCTCTCATACTAGTTCCTCCTTTGTTAAACAAGAAATCTACTCAATCACGCTCCTTCTCCCGAAACGCGCCTACTATCTGGAATTCACTCCCTAAAGATCTTCGTTGCAACCCCTCCTACCTCAGCTTCAAAAAAGACCTCAAGCTGCACCTTCTCAATAAATACTGGGGTCCTTAACCACTGCCGCCTAGCATGGTGTCTCAACCTGCTCCCGACTGTACTATGCCCATTATTCCTGACTCACTACCCCCTCTCTACCCTTTTTTCATATATTTATAACCTCCCCCCTCTAGTTCTCCTATAATTACTGTCTACTCCCGCATGCTTTCTCCTCTCCCATCACCCGCCTCAGTTCCCTCCTTCTTTTAGATTCCCCCCCTCATCCTTGACCTCCATCCCTAGTTGAATTATCCAATATTTGTTATGACCTAATTATTTTTATTATTTTTATTGCCCATGTTATAATTGTCCTATGCATATTGTTCTTATTGTCCTGCATTTTACCTTTTTGTACAAATGTTATAATGCAATTGTTGTCCTCGCCTAACCATTGTAAAGCGCTCTGATACCCTCGGGTCTAGCCAGCGCTATATAAAACCTTTTAAATAAATAAATAAAATAAATAAATAAAATAAATAAATTAATAAATTAATCTATCTAATCCAGGCCACCAAAATACAGACCTGATAAGTCTTTTCATGGAGGACATACCCAAATGGCTTTCATGACTCATAGCCAAAATACAATCACGAAGGGATAATGGTGGATTACATTTTCCTTGTCTAAAAATAAAGGCTCCTTCTATAATTAATTCATTAGAAATCTTCCAATAAGGAATCAACTCAACCGATATTTCATTCCTAGAAGGCCAACCTATTCTGGTATAATTAATAACTTGACGCAACAGATCATCCTCATCCATGGCCTTTTGCCACATTTCCTCAGAAATGGAATCAAACTTTTCAGACAAAACCTCAGAAATATTTGCAATAACTTCTTCATCATCACTCATATCATTAGCACTACAGGGAAGTCTTGATAAACAGTCTGCAGTAACATTTACCTTTCCTGGAACATACTCCACAGAAAACTGTACTCTTGTAACCGAGACATTAACCGTGCTATTCTGGCAGTAGCATTAAGACCACCACCGGGAGACAAAATTGGAACCAAAGGCTTGTGATCCGTCTTTAAGACAAACCGTGCACCCCAAATGTAGTTTCTAAAGTGCTCCACCCCCCAGACGCATGCTAACAACTCCCTTTCAATCACCGCATAGCGTCTCTCTGTAACGTTTAGGGTGCGGGAGGCGAAAGCTACATTCCATTCATCTTTACCTGCACATTGAGACAAAACACAACCTAGTCCATATAGACTGGCATCAACAGTGAGTATACAAGTTTTACCGATACAATAAGGATTGAGTGTGGGCGCAGCAATCATTTCCACATTAATGTTTTCAAAAGCTTCTTGTTGTTTTTCACCCCAAACAAATTCAGTATTTTTCCTCATCAATTCTCTTAATGGTTCCATTTTTGTAGCAAAATTCATTATAAACTTACTATAATACTCACAGAGACCTGAGAAAGAGAGAAGTTTGTCCTTAGAGTCAGGGGCAGGCGCCTTGAGAATAGCATCTACAGGAGATTTTTTTGGAACAACTCCTTCCTTAGATAACGTGTGTCCAAGATATTCAACAGATTCCTGAAACAGTTTACACTTGTTCCTCTTCAAGGTAAGTCCATATTCTTTTAGAATTGTACATACTTTTTAAGATGTTCTGCATGAGTTACTTTATTAGGTGAGTAAATTAAAATGTCATCCTGGAAACATTTTACACACAACTGCATATCCTTAAAAAGATGAAACATAGACCTCTGAAATACAGAGGCCGCACATGCCAATCCAAAAGGCATCCTCTTGAATTGGAAGAGACCATGTGGTGTAATAAAAGCAGTCATGTGACGAGATTCTTTGGCCAATTCAATTTGATGATATGCGGACCTATGGTCCAAAGTGGAGAAAACGGTGGCACCTCCCAACATGCTCACTACCTCGTTAATATTGGGCAAAGGGTGACAATCAACCAAAATATTAGCATTAAGAGCACGAACGTCTATGCACAGCCTCAAAGATTTGTCGGGTTTACGGGCTAAAACAATCGGAGAAACCCACTCCGAGGACTCCACCTCTTCGATGACACCCTCATCTAACATACCCTTCAAGGTTTTGCCAAGTTCATCTCTTACGTTAATGGGCACATTTCTGAGTTTCTGTTTCACAGGAGACGCTCCCCATTTAAGTTTAATTTCATGAGTGAAACCTTTGAGCTTCCCTAACGTTTCTGAAAAGACTTCAGGGAATTTATTCTCAATGACATCAAAACCAACACCTTCTACAACCATGACCAGTTCTTTGCTACGGGGATTTAAGATAATCCCTAACTTCCATTGGTCACGCCAACCTAACACATTTACACCTTTTCTTGCCACATAAACTTTTATAATAGCTGATCTTCCCTTAAACTCAAAATCAGAAGCAACATACCCCAAAAGATCAATAGTAGATCCATCAAAACTTTGAGCTATGATGTCCGGAGGACTCAAATCCTTAACAGACATGACTTTACTGAACTTTTCATTAAAATAATCATCAGTAATAATAGTCCACGGCGATCCGGAATCAGCCATGAGTTCCAAAACTTCATTTAAGAACTTGACTACACACTTGGGTGAACATAAATTTTCCTCAAGAGAACACACATCAATTATAGATACTACAATGCCACTTTCACCCACCTGATCATCAACTGAGGAATTGGTACATCTTACACAAGAAACCTCATTAGTTCTAGCAGGAACATTTCTATCTTTGTTAATAGTTCTTTTGCGGTCATCTCTGCAAGTTCTGGCAAAATGCCCTATTCTTCCACACTTGATACATTCCTTCCCTATAGCAGGACACAATTTGAAAGACGCTACATGGTTTGTACTTCCACATCTGAAACATATGACAGATTTGTCACTCCTATTACCTTGTTGGGAAGACTTTGTGAAAGGGGTCTTATTCACAACACAAACTTCATCTAAACATTTGTTACTCCTATCACCTTTGGCACTAACATCCTCAATAGTCTTCATCCATTTCTCGGATTGTTCAAAAGCTTTTGCAGTAGCTATAGTGTCATGAAGATTGGGATTTCCCAGAACCCACAATTGTTCTTGGGTTTTCTTGCTTTTAACATTTACAATTATTTGGTCCCAAATCATTTCATCTGCTATGACGCCTAAAATTGCAAGAAACCACAAGAGTCCTAAGTGCAGTTAAAAAATCATCAAAAGTTTCAGAATCTCTTTGAGCTCTAGTATAAAATTTATGCCTGTTCAATGCTATACTCGATGTGGGTTTAAAACGTGTTTCCATGCGTAAAAGTGCCTCTTCAAAGGTACTGAGTTCACCAGGCACTATAGGTAAGGTTCTAAATACAGCTTGCCCCTCAGATCCTAAGCAATGTAGTAATATACTTTTTTTCCTTTCATTTCCCATCCCATCCTCGTCGCCAGTGTAAAAACCTTTAAAATGAAGTAGCTGAATCCAGTTGAAAGTAGAAAGTAGTTTAATAGACAGGGCACAGTACTGCAACAGCAGAAGTCCAAGACAGAATGACCAGAAACATCATTCCAAATGATATCATAACAACTGTATGGCAGGTGCAGGGATTAAAAGTACACAGAATAATTAAAAGGGAAATATCTAATTAAAAGGAAAGTATGGTAAAGATAACATGCAATATAACATCTTGCTCTCTTCTACTATAGTCAGTGGGTTTCTCCAGTGAAACAACTATCTCTCCAGCTTTTCAGATCAGATCGAATGTCTTCCTTAATTTCCTTCAAAATGTTTTCCACAAAGGTTATGGTCACTCCTTCGTTTTTTTCTGTAACTGTGCCTTATTCATTCTTCTTATTCATGAGCTCTATAAAGACTGTGTGGTTTTGACAGCTGATATTCTCATTTCCCAATTTCATTGGCTACCAGGAACTGCAGACCTTGCTTACCACTTCTTGCTGGTCTGAAGGGGTCTGCAGTATTCTGAACCTTCTGAAGGCACATGCTCTTAAAAGAAGAACAGGGTGGTGGTGTCCGCAGAGGGTGGTTACTGCCTGGAAAGAGGATGCGCTACACAAGACACATAAGTTAAGCCAAAGAAGACTATATGTCCCCGGATTCTCATTAGACTTACATTGATGGCATCCATTTCAAACTCGTATAAGTTCTTCGTGGTCCAAAGGATACTTGCTAGGCAATCAAGATGCATAGTAGCCGGAGCTGGGACCTTTTCTTAGAGTTCTGAAACTTTGCAGACTGTCATTGTTTTTGGAGGTCGACAAAAGACTGAACTGGATACAGAGAAGTATTCTAGGATCTCACTTGTGATTAGGGATTTGAACATGTATTTTGTTATCTGGAGTCATCTGTTTGTTTGTGAACTCTTATTTTTGCACTTGTTGTTTCCATGAGAGGAGCGGAAGCGATCTTCATCTTATCACAGACTTTGATTAACTATCTTAAAGAGACATGTATGGTATTATGGTATCAACTTAAGTGGGGAATGAAAGCTTGTAGTTAAATGAATGCTATAATACTAATGTGCATTATGTTACAGTTCATGAACCTGCCACTGTGAAAGTAATTCAAATCTTACAACTATTTCTTATAATAATTAAAATACTTGTCCATATTAAGAAACACTTAATATGTTTGGAATAAATGGAATGTATACCGAGGAAGTATATGTAGCCCCCCTATCGTTCCCTCAATCGAAGATTCTCTCATATCTTAAATGTGTTGTCTCCATATGCTAGACCTATTACCAATTGTCAAGTCCAGAACTGTGAACGCGAATTTGTCTTGATTCCTCTCAAATACCTCTGTATTGTCGACTCTTAAATGTTTAATAAAAAGAAACGTTAAAAAAAAAGAAACACTTAATAGCTCAGAAAACGCCTGCCACATGTTACAAAGCTTGCATTGTGTTTCAGATCTAGGAAGACACTGAGATTCACCAGACCATACAGAGCTGGAAATTCAGACACTGTCAAAAGCTATTTTGAATACGACTTTAGGAGTTAGATTTAGAAGCCAGAATGATAACACTAAAGGCTTCCTCTTGTCTTAAAGTATCAATGCCCATGCAGTGCAACTCGAGATCAGCTGCGCTGCCAGGCAGAGTATCCAGTGTTTCTGTTTCTCTCTCTTATCCTGTTCCCATCCCTGACCAACTTCTAAACAAAGCATTATCAGGGTATGATTGGCAGTGGGTATGGAAAATTTGGAGGCACACATTGCTCCTGTTGGATTGCAAGGCTAGCTCATTCTGACGTGGCCAGTATGTTGATTGATTGGTGAGTCACTTGACGCCTTTGAAGCAGTGCAGTTTGCAGCATGTGACCAGGCCACCCAGGAGTCTGCTAGTTCAAAAGGTATACTTCAGAAGAACGGGCTTCCAGGCAAGGGGACCACAGCAGTCGGAGCAACTGGGGTATGTCATAAGGCAGCTCTTTTTATTTCTACTCTCCTCCTGTGGCCTTTGATGTTGAGGGCTTTGATGTAGGGCTTGTTGGATGGGTAACAGAAGGTGGGACACAGATGCTACTCTCCTGCTGCTGTGCTTCAGTGGCAAGCACAAGATTTGCACAGAAAGTGGACAGTGGTCTTGGCAAAGTCAGGGAGATCCAAAGGAAGCCTTGCCTTTCTTCATAACCCACAGGACAGGCTGCTCCTAGTCCCAATTGCTTGCTTCAGCATGGGCCCCAAAGCGAGTAGCCACACAGCAGCTGGTATAGGTCTGAGTTGCAGGGCAAGTCATCCCTTCACTCATATTCTTTTCTCCCTCTGGGACTGCATCGGATACTGGAAGGCCTCTGGTTTTGCATACATCCCACTGTACAGCCCCATTAGGCAGAAACTGGAGTATGTTCTGGAGCAGGGTTTTAAGTGATGTGGGTCTGCAGAGCTGAGGTGGGCGATCACAATGTTCTTCTTTACCACCCCCTTTTTTTGTCTTGGGCCTGTTGCGTAACACAGGCCCTGCAACCTCTGCAGTGCAGGGGAGCCCCAGTCTTTCAAGGAGACCCCAATACCTCAGGGTGCCCCTTTCAGCCCTAAACCAATGAATATCATTGAAATATGGGCGACTCAGGAGCCGCATCATTTTGCGTTAACCCACCATCTTAGGTGTTGGAGCAATGCTACTCATCCACTGGTGTGCCCCTCAGCTGGAAATGGGAGTAGAGCTTCAGGCAGGCACTTATCACTCTTTGATGTTCACCTTTAGCAGCAATAGATCAAAGCTAAAGGGGAGGCACAGCAGGTGGCACTTATAAGAGCTTGGCTTCTTATCTCTGCTCACACCATAGAGATCAAGCAACAAACTATTGAAGGGGCAAATGACTGGGGGGAATCATGCAACTGTCTTCTCATTGCTAAAGAAACCCTCTGCGAACCGTTCATTGCTCGCCAACTACAGACCAATCTCCCTGCTACCCTTCCTGATCAATGCCTTAGAGAAAATCATCAACAGACACCTCACCGAATACCTCAACGGCTGCCAACTACTCAACACCACTCGGTCTAGTTTCAGACCCAGCGGCAGCATGGAAACTGCCCTCATCGCTGCCATGAGTGACATCCGCATGGTGCTGGAAAGAGGAGACATGGCGGCCCTCATCCTCCTTGGCCTCTCCTCACCATTTGACACAGTGTCCCACCCTATTCTCATCCAATGCCTACACACCATCATAGGAATCCAAGGACACGCACTCCAATGAATCTGCTCGTTCCTCACCGGAAGGATCCAGTCAGTCAGCCTGGTGTCATACACCTCAGATGCCCGCGACATCATCTGCCGAGTTCTGCAAAGATCCACCCTGAGCCCGACCATCTTCAACGCATACATGATCCTTCTAGCCAGCATCATCCGCTCTCACAATATCAATGTCCTCTCCTTTGCTGATGGCACGCAACTCATTCTCTCCCTCACGGACAAGACGCCGCGTACCTGGATCAAGTTCAATGCCCGCATTACTTAATTCGCCCTCTGGATGAAGACCAACTGTCTAAAGCTGGGCACTGACACAATTAAAATTGTGATCTTTGGGAAGAGCACATCACGGTGGGACTCCACCTTGTGTCTAACAGAGCTAGAACCAACACCTACCCCCACCACCCACGCCAAGGATCATCATCAACAGCAAACTCAACATGACCGCTCAAGTCAATGCTGTCACCGCCTCATTCTTCCATACCCTGAAGATGCTGAGGAAGATTTGAAATGGCTCCCAATCAGCACCCGCAAAACTGTCACATACACCCTGGTCACAAGCAAGCTGAACTATAGGAACACCCTCTATGCCAGGATCAACAAAAATTCCCCAGAAGGCTTCAGACCATTCAGAGCTCAGTGGCGAAAATCACCCTCAACCACCCAAGCCCAAGGAGTCACCCACCAGCGGAGCCAGCATCAGTCATTTTATCATAACCACCTAATCCGATCGGTAAGAATATCTTCCACACGTATTTTGAATGTTTGAAAAATGGGGTATCACTTTCTCATCTTACTACTGCCTTATACAAATTTCAAATCCCTCACCCCTATCCAGGGCCTTGCAGAGAGCAAACAGCAAGGGGGCTCTGAAGGAGACTCTTAAGCCCAACAGCATCCTCAGCATTCTCCCAATGTTTCTCATCTTGGTCAGAGGCATGCAAAACAAACAGATGGATGCTGGAAAGCCAAGTCCTTTAATAGTGCCCATGGAAGATGGGAGATACTTAGTTTGCATCTTTTTCCTGAATGTTTTTCCTGTCTCAATGTGAATTGCCTCACAAGTAATGACTGGGATAAAGCCATAAGACATAGGGATGGGGGGTCACAACATTTTACAACAATATTGACTCCACAATATCTCCGTACACTGTTTTGTGCAGGTAAGTAGATGTGGATTTAGAATGCTAATTGTATACATATATGTTTCCCATGACAATTTAGAGGTAGTTGGTGTTTTGGAGTGAATAGGTGTGCAGGTCGACATTTTTGTAGTCTATATTGTAACGTATAACCGCACAGCACGGTAAACTAGCCACAAAAGCAGACAAAAAACAAGTCCTAGGGGTATATTCACAAGAATGTGTGATAACTACCGCAAGAGTAGCGTAACGCAACTTCCAATAACGCAGCCTATCACGGGAAAATAACCCCGTGTCAACGTGGGATTCACAACAAGGCGGTAGCATGCGATAGTCACCAGATAACGCGTCAAATGCCAGCATGAAAATCAACACCACGCCCAAAAAATGCGAAACGCGAGAAATCGTGCGATGAGGCCAATCGCGGTACAAAAAGCAGCAAAAAGTAGCCTCAGGCCTGCAACTCCCATGCGTCTGGCGGGCAATTACACCATAAAAACCACAGGCACAACACACCAGAAACAAGCCAAAGCACGTAGCAACATCCATGCACCCTAACCCAGCGCAGAGGGCAACGCGAACACCACAATCCCCACAGACCACCAGCAAGGAACAAGTGGGTCGGGGAAGGCCAAGGAGAAAATGGAGAGGAAGACGGGGTGCAGACCGCAGGAAAACAAGACCAAGGCCACGGAGGCGACAGAACACTACCAGCAAATGACCCACAAGCAGACCACCTGGAATGCAGTCGCAGAGCCCAGGAGGCCAATTCAGGAGGCCAAGAGGCGCCGGCAGGACCTGACAACCTAAACCAGGTACAAACCCGCTGCCAACAGGAAGGCAGCAACGGCGACAGGAGGTGGCAGTCCAGCGCCACAGGAGGAGCAGGAGGATACCCAGGCCACAGTCATCAGGGTGGAGAGGGTGCAAGGAGTAGGGAGTACGGACACAGCCCGACAGGACCTGACACAACAACAACAGGGTGAGGATCCAACAGGGACTGGGGGGACGGGGGTGATGGGCACAATGCCACACATGCACAATGAGGTGTAATACACTGCACACCCACAATTACCCAGGGACATGTCCCCCATCCCCGTGGCACACTGCAGCACACACACATAGCAATCACAGCACATACCATGACAATGTGGCACAAAGTGCAACACCCACACTGCAGAACAGGGGACACAACTGGGTCCAACCAGGCACAGTAACAGAACAATCACATCGGACAGAGCAGGGAACTGTGAGATGCACATCTACCCCTACAACCCCACATCAGCCATGTAGGCCAAATGTACACTGTCCCAACTCAAATAGCCACCACCGCCCAAACACTCACAATGTACATCGTCACACAGTCTGCATGTCGACAAGAACAAGGCGCCAACACAATGCCAACATGCACCTCCCCTTCACAATGCAGAGGGACAAACAACACCTCCAGCAGGTCAGAACAGACAACCCATCAGTGATGCCCGAGACGAACACCACAGCCCAGACACCGACGCCCTACAACAGCCCATGGACATCCCACACAACCCACCACCAGGACCAGTGCAAACAAGCCATTCAGAGGAGAACCCAGCCCCTGCAACAGACCACATAGCATGAAGCACTCGCAATCATGGCTGGCTCACAACACTTCACCCACCCACACATGGCATCCCAATGCCAGGTGGCAGAACGCCAAAAGGAGGTGGCCCAACAGGTGAGGGTGTTGCCGAACCCATGGAATGCGAACTAGAACACATACGTGGGTGTCCAATACCCTTCAGGGACCCCCCACACCCCACAAAGGAGACCCACACCTCCACAGAAACACATGCACATATCATGTTGAACTGGCCACGGGCACGTGCGCCCGGCCCCTTTATTGGCAGGGCCACATGTACAGTGACGCCTGTGCTGGATGTGTGTGGGGTGAGTATAAGCCAGCCCGCACGGAGTGCTTGGTGCTGCCAACAACCTGAACAGTGGACACCAGTGCAATGGAAACAGTAAACACGAGCATAACAGAGTCAAATGCAGAGCAACATGGAGGGATCCGGAGTAAGGACAGAGGTCACCCAATATTCAGTCTGGACGTTCCTTGAGTTGCAGTGCACTGAGGCAGGGGCACACGAGAGAGAGCGCGCTCATGTGATGAAACTGCCAGGATTGTGTACCTTCGGGTTAGTCCTGATGCAGATGCAGTGGGGTGTGTTACACCTGCATCAACTTCCACATCAACGTCCCAGGTCTCCCACACTGCCTGAGGTGACACTTGCGTCCGCAATCCACAGCGCAATACCCAGCAACAGATCTGGGTGTGTAGCTTGACTACCACCACCAGTCTGCATTCCTGCCTTGGGGCTGTTGCCTCCTGCCCTCCCATTGTCTGTGCCCTCTCCCTTCCGCACACTTGACACATCTTCCTCATCATAGTCCCAGGTCTTCCCCCACTGCATGAGGTGACATTGCTGCGCAACCTCACAACAGCACAAAACACAATCAGTAACGGACAATGGCTTGCGGTGCACTGAGTCACTGGCACCTGGAGTGCTGAGCAGGGTATCAGGCCGATGATGGCATCCACGACAGGTCTGAGCAACTCCTTAGGTCTGTCAGGACCACCGTTACGACTCTGGCAGATGTCGGTTGAAGGTGGTCCTTGCGGTGGTGGCGTGTGCCCCCTGCGGTGATGCGACGTCCGGGCCGGTCAAGACTTGATGCCATTTGTGGGCCCTGGTGGACCGCAGTTGGGATTGGAGGAGGCGGACAGCGCAGGGCCACAGACACATGGTGTTGATGACCCCAAGACCATCGCTACAGAGGCCATTCAATGTCTCAGAAGAAGGGGTCCCAGGCCTGAGCAGCACAGAGTTAGTGGCCCCGGATGCACTGCGGCCGGCACAGGCACCCAGCCACGGGACGGTGACTTGCGGTGCAGTCAGATGGGCCATGCGACCTGAGCGGGTCCCCATCAATGTCCGAGGTGTATGTTGCGGAGGGTTTCGGGGGACAGTGGAAGGTGTCCTCCAGGGCATGATGCGGAAGGTATGATGTTATCTGGAAGCTGCAAATGGAGGAGTGGAAAGCGCAACCCTAGTTTGCAACAACAATTCGGGATCAGCTACATGAGGATGAAAACTAGCCCCTAGTCCATAGACTCAAACGCCACCAATGTACGACCAGTGTGTGTCCATGAATGTCGGGGAACAGACTTAGCCGCACAGGTGGTGTGAGGGCATGCAGTCTGCGATGATGCCGGCACACAGATGTGAACTCCAACATTGCCAAATCAAGGCTCTGTGACCTACTGGACCGCAGTGTAGGCCGGAGGCAGCGGTCAGCATGGGCCCACAGCCACCTGTCATTGGCTCGCGAGGCACAGAGTTAGTGACACAGTGGCAGTTGTCGGTAGTGTTCAATCACCTCCGTAACGATGATCCTGTTCCTTCCGGACTGCAACGCGTCATCCTCTTACGCCTCTCCGTGCGTGCGATGAAATGTATTCTGTCCTTTGAATTACCGATGTTCAGTTCCAAATCTGTGACCCCACTTGTGCGCAGCGTAGGCCGAGGGCAGTAGTCCGCGTAGGCCCACAGACACGTGTGGTTGTGATGCCATGCACAGACTTGTTGCCACCACATCGAAGTGTGTATTGGGAATTGTTTTCTGCCTTAAATAATGTTCACTGCCATGGTGTAATCAAGACTCAGTTCCAAATGTGTGACCTACCTGACCGTGGTGTAGGCCTGAGGCAGCGGTCAGCACGGCCCATTCACCTTGTGTCGCCGGCATAGTATGGATGGCCCCACCGGCCTGCGTTGTTCAGGTTCAGTGGCACCACGTGTAGCCGGCTGGCGTTGAACAGGGTTAGTGGCACCACGTGTAGCCGGCTGGCGTTGAACAGGATTAGTTGGCACCACGTGTCGCAAGAAGCCCATATGGAACTATGCCTCACTGATCGGGGGGGCGTCTGGTGCTGTGGCTGCTGGCCCGGATTTGGGGTCACTGCCATTCATGACTCAGGACACAGTTTCACATGTGGGACCTGCTGGTCCGAGGAGTGGGCCTTAGGCGGCAGTGCAGTACGTCAACTAGAAAGGACTGAAGCGGGCCTGTGCCGTGGAGCCTGGTGGTCTGAGCTGACTGCCAAGTTCGCGGGACTCGGACTTAGAGCCTGGGCTGGCACGTGGTGGGCCCTCCTTGACACACGCCGGTGTCGGCAGGTGATCAGTGTGGCCTGGCTGCGCAGGGGCAGGCCTGACGTGTTCGTGGTCCAGCGTGCCGGGGTCCAGCAGGTGCACTGCATCGCAGGCAACTCCGCTCACAAGGACGGCGTCGGCCTCGTGGCGGGGTGGGAGGCGCCGCCCTGGCAGAGACGTTGGTCTTTCTGGAAGGGGACCACGCCCAGGCCTACGTGCTTTTTATTCACACCCCTACGCTGGCTTGGCATACGCCGGGCCATCACACTCCGGTGACGCTTAGGGGGGGGCGTGACAGGCAACATTTCCGCGAGGTCCCCCACTGGCTGTGGTGACATGGTGGCGTCCACTGTCCACTACACTCCATACACCAGCGGTGTATGTCGCCATGGATATGGGTGTGTTCTGCATACTGCGGTCTGTCCAGCACATCTCCGCCACTCTTGGCATTGTGTGCTTTCCGGATCATGGTTCTCCTGCATCCTGCACACATGCCTGGTTGCCACCTCTCCCCACATTCGGCTATTATGTGGCTGAGGTGCCATGCCGTTGCTGGCTCATGTTCAGGGCTTGCCCATGTGGACATTGTAAGTTGTTCTGTCGTGTCTGGTGGTTGGGCATATTGTTGTGCCTGTTGTATGTGATTTTGTGACGTGTGCATTGCCAGCGTTGTGAGTTGCATGTTTGGAGAGTTGAGGTGTGTGGGGTGTTCATTTGTATGTTGCCAAGGGGCTGTGCATTTCCCTTGTTGCCATCCTGGGAACGCTGGTTGGTGATGGACTGTCGGAGGATGAAGGTATCATGCACACTGGCTGTGTATTTGAAGGCGACATTGTTGGGTGTTCCACGGTGTTCTGTTGTTGCCTGCACATTGGTGTGAGACGTGTGCTTCCTGTTGCGGTGATTGTGTGCTGTGTCACCAGGGGGCACAGGTAGTACATGTGTGCTGTGTGTTGCCCCCAACACGTGCGTGCATCCTGCTATGGCGTATGGTCCTTGCTTGGTCTCCAGCGGGTCCTGCGCATTGTGTTGTACGTATGGGGACTGGGGTACCAGGGTGATGGTGATGTCCAGGACAGGTGTGGGGGACTTGGATGTGGCTGGCTGTGGGACTCCTCCGACTCTGGCGGGTGTTGGATGGGGGTCTCAGGGGCCAACAGGTGCAGCCACGCCATCAGCTTTGTGTGGGGTGGGATGTTGGTTGTCCGCTGTGTTGTTGCCGTAGGCCTGTTAGGCGATGATGGTCAGGATGCGTAGGTTGGTTGTCCCTTTCAGCCTGGAGTGGAAGGTGACATTGTCAGATGTTGGGTCTGTGCGGCTGGTACGTTTCCTGTGGTTCCACTGTCTTTGTCTGCGCTGGGTCTGTGTTGGTCCGGGGGGGGGAGGGGTGTTCCAGGTGTGGGATGGGGTCCTGGGGTGGTGGGGGTGGGTGTTGTGGCCCTCTTGGGTGTCCGGGCTGCATGATGTGTGGCTCCATGGCATCTGTTGCCCTTCGGTTGTGGCCCTGGGCTGTGCTCCCTTTTGTGGTGCTAACTGCCGTCCGAGTTTACACCAGGTCAGGGCTGGTGTAGATTTCCTGGTGATAACGCGCCTTATCGCCTGTTTTGTGTTTTTATCGCGGATATGGCTGGTTGTTGTGAATGTTGAGGTGTGCTGTTGTCTCGGCTTTAGTCATGGGAATGCCTACTCTGCATCTCATTAGCGATATTTGCGAGGGTCCTCTGTGGCGATGTTTTTTGCGGCTGCTATCGCGGGTAAACTGGTGCTGTGGGCTGTTAACACCGGTTTGTGAATGGGGGGGGTAAATTTATCAACACTTTGGCTGCGATAAAGCGCCGTTAATTCGGCGATAGCACCTTGTGAATATGCCCCCTAGTGTCAAATTGCTTAAATTTATTTTGCTCATTGTGAAATTGAACACTATGTTAAACTGCTTGCTTTCTCTCTTCACAAAAAACCTGACCCGTCAGCAAATTAAATCAACTAGCACATCTTGTCAAACCATCACAGTAGCAAAGAAGAAAACAGGTGGGAATCTGTAGTAAAAAGTTGAAAACAAAAGAGTTCAGTAAACTTTTTCAGCCATGTTGACAGCAGCAGAGGTAGTAGCTGCAGGCATGTGGTCACGACAGGTGGTCTGCAAAACATCTTGAAATGCAGTATGATGTAAAAAAGACACAGGTGGGGCTTTGACTATGCTTTTTTAACACACATACACATCTTATTGCTACTATAAAAGTCATTGATTCTTTTGTGTGCAAAGAAACTCTTTTTCATTTAATTCAAGCCCTTATCATCTGACAACTCAGCAGCATTTTTGCTACTCCATTCCATGAGGAAACATCCACTCTGGCATGAGCAGGGAGCTTGAACAGATTCACAAATATGAGATCAGGATGCCCCACACTTCCCTCCTACACAACTCAACAACACCATTATCCAGTGCTCAGCATTTTGTCACTGGCAAGACGGAGGTCATGGGTTTAAATCACAGCAAGGTAGACTCACCTTTCCCAAAGTCGGCAAATTCAATACCTTCAATTGGGTAATGTTGTTGTTTACCCTTTGCGGCATTTACCGTACATAAAGCACAGGTTAATGCTACTCACGGCAATTTCTTCAAATATTACAGGGATGGCTGTCTCCCTTTTTGAAGGAGGCTCTAGAGATGTATGCTTTTAACAGATAGAGGCCTATTCACAGTACATTTAGTGGGACAAGAGTACTACTAATGTAATACAAAATCTTATTCACAAACCTACGCCCTGTCCAGACTGGATTATGGCAATGCCTTGTATGTAGGTATCCAAGCCCAACATCTCTCAAAACTCCAGCGCCTACAGAATGCTGCTGCAAGACTGGTCCTCGACATTCCTAGATCTGAGCCAGTTGGACACAGATTGAGAGCCCTCCATTGGCTACCTATGGAAAAAAGGATTATGTTCAAAACACTGTGCCTGACTTTTAAGAACTTGCATGGGGCAGGACCACAGTTCTTGAGATCACACCTGAAATGGTATGTGCCGACCAGAAGTTTGAGGTCAGCCCACACAAAACTTCTACAAGTTCCTAGATTTAAGCAGGTGGGGTGGGGGAGGGAGAAGCTTTTTGTTGCAGACTGCCAAAAACTGGAATCAACTCCCGATCGCGATAAAAAGCAGTCTTTCTCTTTTGCTTTTCAGAAAAGCTGTAAAAACGTGGCTTTTCACTTGTTAAGGCAGCATACTATTCTCTCCCAGGAATCCTCTGTGCATTGGACTCAGCGCCAAGACGCCTTCGGGCAATCGCGCGCTTTATAAATTTCTAATCAAATGGTCTACGCCTCCACCTCTTCTGTCCTTTCTGTGCGGAGATCTTCGCCCCCACTGTGGAAGATCTTCGAATACGCACATATATGTTTTAGGATTTAGGGAGGGCTTTGGAGGGGTTTATGGAAGGACATGCACCCACCACAAATAAAGTAAGCCCATTCCTATTCACAAACTGCAGCAGCCAAAAAGGGCCCAAAACTGTGGTACACGTACTCAAGCTCAGACCTGGAGAAAATCCAGCACTATGCATGACCCACCCCTGATACTGTAACACACTCTCGTAGAAAAAAATGGAGTCAGGAACTTCAAAAAAACCCTATAAGAATTAAAAGTTAAATAAATTAAATTATTTTGACTTTTAGTTTAATGTAAAAAAAAGTCTATAAGTAAACACTTATTATTTTATTTTAAAGTATTTTATTAACCTTCTTACAATTAACAATTAATGTAACATTAACATTTATTAAAAAATAATTGCATTGCAGTAAATTAATTTAATACACCACTTTTAGAATTTTTTAATACATAATACAAAAATATATTTTTTTTACTATAGGTGAGAATCTTTTTCAATTTAAATGTCAGATTTTTTAAATTCAATATATTCAAAATAATACAAAAATGTAATTTAAAATTAAGTTATAAATACTGTAATATTTTTATATTGTTTCATATTTAAAATAAGTATATAAATTAGGCATTAATGTATAACATAAAAATATTTTACAATTTTTTTAAAGCTCAATAAAATGTAAACTTTTCCCTATACTTTACCCTAAAGAGTTACTGCCAAATGTGCAGACCTTCAAATAAGGTCCTAAAATCGATACTAGAAGTAAATTTACGGTCTTATTTGACAATTTTACTGAGTATTTACCCTATTTTAGGGGATGGGAAATCTAAATATACACTTTGAGTGACTTTACTACCTTGGCTGTTCAACTTTTAAGAGTGTAGTAATAGTTACTCAAAAGTGTAAGAGTAAATTTCCTGAAGTACTTTTACAGGTGTAGATTTACCCTTGTGAACAGGCCTCATAAATCCTAGCTTTGGCAGAATGAAGCCATCTTCTGTTTCTACAGAACTTCAGCTCTGCACTTCTACAAGTAAAATGTCGGTGTAAAGAAACTTCCTGTGACCAATCATTGTCTCAGTCTTAAAGAGCTTCAGCTCACCGTTTGCCACAGCACACGAAGCCTTCCAGTCAAACAACAATAAATGACACAAAACCTAATTCAGAATGTCTGTGCACTCGGTGCCAGGGTTTAGCAGGATGGATAAGGCACTAGCATTGTCCTATGAAAAGTACTGAATGATGTCAAGGTACGCAAGCCAATGACCGTCCTCCTTTCAACCATATATCAGGCCACCACCTACACTGGGAACAGTGCTTAATTTGAGCCGGTGCTTTCCGATGCTCAGCACCGGCACTTAATTGGTTACGGGTGCTCCGCACCGGCACCTAATTGTCAACACCATACTTAGAACAGTCCACCACATGGTGGCGCTGCTCATCTAATTTAGAGATGAGCTGAACAACGGTAGTTCAAGACTACAATACACATTAAAATTGCTAATACCTGCCTCCCCAGCCATTCCTTTAGCTTTGGGGACCTGGAATAATCTGAACTGTCGCATTTACATGCGAGAGAGATGGTTAGTAGTTGTTTTGGCAGCAATGACAAGGGCGATGGGTGGTGCAAGCTGCAGTGACCTCATGGTCAGAGCCCTGGCACGTAACATTTTACAAATTAAATTCTGACTGGAACTTAATCTTTATGATCCCTTGTTTAAATGTCCTTCCTCAAAACCTGCTGAAACTTCCCTCTGGGTTTGCTTCCATGAAATGTTCATTTTCCTCTTTATCATACAGATATGATAACAGCACACATCTAGAACGTCTCCTTTGTTTATTCTGCATGTTTCCTCTCGCCGTTTCTGTTTTCCTACATCTTTTATCTTCAAATTGTCAATCATTTGATCTTGTTGCTAAGTAACCCAAGACTGCAATTTCCCACCACTTTCAGCAAACAAAACAAAATGTCACATGAGAAGTATGCCGAGTTAGTATAATTTCAAAGAATTTACAAAGCCAAAATGGCTATGGTATAGTGCATGCACACAGAGACAAACCACATGAATAAAGAGATGTAGATTTATAGGCACCCAAGTAAAAAACATTCAGGAACTAGTGCACGCTTTGGAAAAGATCGTTAAGTTACTGAGCCACTTGGCCAGTATAGCAGTGGCAGCAGGCACAAGTAGGCGCGGTGGGCAGGGGCGGGGTGGGGTGGGGTGGTAGGGTAAGTCAACATACGACGGTTTAAGTAAGAATGACAAGATGGCAGTGGTAATCAAAAACTGCCAGCACATCCGTAAAGTCTAAGGTGAGTATATCTTATGCAGAAAGTATGGTGTGCTCAGATGGATCAACACTATACCACCACAATAGTGTAAATTAATATATGAAACAGATTTTTTCACATACATACAAATGACTTAACAATCCAGAGCACTACACAAATACAATGATTTTGATCTGTCAATGTTGCAGATCCAATTTTAATTTTTCAAACATCTAAATCCAACACTTGTTGTTACGTAAATCAGTGGGTCAACAACACTGTGAACCAAAGTTTGTTGACACGCAGGTCAAATAGATGATAAGCACAGCGGACACACGTTTCGTCGTATTGACAACTTTTTCAAGGATAGTAATTCTTTCAAAGCAGGGAAGTCAGCGTCCTAAACCTTCTCCAATATGTAGGTCAAAGCGTACAGACAGTCCTGTACTTGGAGCCCCAAGGACTGAATGGACTAGAAAACGGTCTCCAGTATAGACCTCAGGTATGTATCAGATACTCACACTTGTCAGCGGTTCACCCCCAGTTAAGGTGGGAACAGTAAGAAAAAGCGAAGGCTCTATTCGGCCTAATGTGTATACAAAATAGCCCGTAACGGATCTGTAAGTAAATACAACGTCGGGATGCCCGCAGGTGGCGCACTGTGCCCACATCCATAATACAACAGTAGCGTAGGGGTAAAGTGTTTCCCTCATACGCATGGGGCCATGCTCCTGTCCATATGAGGGAAGGCCTCCTTAAGACAACGCCAGCACTGTAAATGCACCTTCACTTTCTGTATTATAGAAGGGGTCAAACCAGCATCTGCAGCCCCCTCTGTAATACTATAGTGCCCCAGGGGCCCAGAACACTGGTGCACCCAACTCTTGCACATCTGTTGCACTTCTGGGACACTGTATGTAATACGGTCCCTGGAGTTCATGTTCGCCGATATTAAGCTTTCTCTGGCGTTCAGCAACCATGATGTCTCAGAAGAATGTTTTGACCTCCAGTTGGTGGTCAGGTAGTGAGGAAGGTAATGAACTGTAATCCTCAATATGGCTGCCAATGACAGTCAGTATTTGGCATGGTGTTTCCCAAGGATGTGAATAAACTCAAATTGAAGAAGGCACCCAGCTCAAGTGCATCACCAGCTTTCTTATCACACAAGAAGTGTAGCAATAACCCAAATATGGCTCACCTCCCCTTTATAAAGATAATTTCCTAAATCTGTGCACTTTTCTGAGCATATGCATTGTTTCAAAGTGTGAGAATTCCAGTTGACAATATTGATTGTAAAATCTATGTCTGAAAACACTGGGTGTGATAATGCCTGTAACAACCTGTAATTCCAGATCCCAGCGATTAACCGGGTGGTATCAAAAATACAAGTTTCAACATTACCATGTCATACTTCAGTTCAGTCCAGAATGGTTTCTTACTCGTTAGCGCCTACTGATAATTATCATTTTAATATAGTGCTTCATATCACACATTTACCATTTCTGAGAGCAGTATATGTATTACTCAATTTCATGGGACTCAGTTTACCTACCTCGCTTTGCAGGCATTCATACTTATTTACCTGAATTTACTGCAGTTGTTAGAAAAGAGCGTTAAGCTTCTGAGCTGCTTGACCAGAACAGTAAACATTCTGTGGAGGAAATGAAATTTGGAGTTAAGAAAGGAATGGCGGGTAAAAAGCAATGCTTAATATGAGCCAGTGGTTTCTGGCATGGCACTTATTTGTCAACACCGGCCCTCCTGACCGTCTACCACATGGCGGCGCTGTTGGTCTAATTTAGCAATGAGCACAGCAACAGTTGTTTATTAATTCAATATACATTAAAAATGACTAATACCTGCTGTCCAATCCATTCCTATAGCTTTGGGGGCCTGGAATAGTCTGAATTGCCACACTTGTAGGAACTTCTACTCCACCTTTTATCTCCTCGATTCTGCTGAGGCTAAGGATGCTGCACACCTCCTACTACAACGACGTCCAGTAGAGCTCAAGCTGATCCTCCCCTGGTTGCAAGGCTATCATGCCTGTATTTCGAAATGAGGTCCATTACACTGTGTTTGTGGTCTTAGAACCTCTTCATACATTCCCCAGTGGTGCGAGAAGAGATAGCATTTATTTTTGTATGATGATGGCTTACCATTTTTGGCTTCTCACCTTTGCACTGGTTTTGTACAATAGATGGAGCTTGAACCTAGGCACCTCTTGCCGAAACTGCTCTCTAAGATCCTGGGCCCAAACTTTGCAATGAGCGCATGATCCCTGTTTGTGTTACAAAGCACCTATAAACAGGTTTGCCATGCACAAATAGGGATAGTGAGCCCAATTACAATAAATGCGGTGCTCCGTGGGCAGCTCAGAACTCGCACTGCCCTCAGGGCAGCACATTAGGGAAAGACAGACTCGCTGTTTGAAGCTGCCAGCTTGCCATTTACAGGACGGACAGCACATGCCTGCACTTCAAACGGTGAATAGAACGCCCCTTCAGGTAAGTGCACTGAGCGACTGCACCACCTACAGGGGGATGCCTGGGTGGGGTGCATGGGATCTCGTTACACACTCCAGGGGGCTGCCCGCAGGTGGCGCACTGTGCCCACATCCATAATACAACAGTGGCGCAGTGGCAAAGTGTTTCCCTCATACGCATGGCGCCATACCCCTGTCCAAATGAGGGAAGGCCTCCATTAGACAACAAAAGCACTTAAATGCACCTTCACTTTCTGTATTATAGAAGGGGTCAAACCAGCATCTGCAGCCCCCTCTGTAATACTATAGTGCCCCGGTGGCACATAACACGGGTGCGCACATCTGTTGCACTTATGGGACACTGTATGTAATACGGTCCCTGGAGTTCATGTTCACTGATATTAAGCTTTCTCTGGCGTTCAGCAACCATGATGTCTCAGAAGAATGTTTTGACCTCCAGTTGGTGGTCAGGTAGTGAGGAAGGTAATGAACTGTAATCCTCAATATGGCTGCCAATGACAGTTAGTATTTGGCATGGTGTTTCCCAAGGATGTGATTAAACCAAATTGGAGAATGCACCCAGCTCAAGTGCATCATCACCTTTCTTATCACACAAGCAGTGTAGCAGTCACCCAAATATGACTCACCTCCCCTTTATAAAGGTAATTTTCTAGATGTGTGCATTTTTCAGAGCACGTGCATTGTTACAAAGTGCAGGAATTCCAGTCGATAATATTGACTTAAAAATCTATGTCTGAAAACACTGGGTGTGGTAATGCCTGTAAAAATCTGTAATTCCAGACAGTGGGCACCCCAGGATATAGAAGGAGCCGGCCCTGGAGGTGGCGGTCCCCAGGGCCATCTATTGCTCCAGGTGCCGCGCAGCCGCCTCCCATTTTAAAAATACTATTTGGCCCTGTGGAGGTGGTGGGATTCGTGAGGCCACCCATTACACATAAAATAGACACGGGGAGGTGGTGGTCCCTGAGGCACTTGGGGGGGTCCACGAGCCCCCCACCCAATTTATTTCACAAGAGCCCCGGAGAGGTGGTGTTCCTAGGGCACAGGGAAATTCCCATGACCCCTTCATTTCTTTTCTCATTAATGGATGCATGCCCCCAGGACCAGGCCCACCCGGGGCTAAAATATAGAGAAGCGCGGGAGCCATGCTTCTTTTTATTTTTCCACCGCTCCAGCTGAATTAAAAAAAAAATTTTAAACTCTCTTTTGCCCAGGCCAGGTCCCTCTGGGTCTTCCCCCCTCCCCCCCAGAGGCCTAGGGGGTCAGGGTATTCCTACCTTGCCTCCTTCTCTTTTATTTAAGTCCCAAGGTGGCTGCCAACATTCCTGGTTTGAAGTGTTGGCGGCTAATAAGATTTGATCATGGGGACTGTCGGATCCTCAGAGGATCCACGTCCCTATATATACAAATGTGGATTTCTTTTAATAACTCCACAACTACTGAATGGATTTACATAAATTAAGAAAAAGAAAATTCTCCCACCCACCATCTACCTTCCTGCCAAATTTAGTGCAATTCCGTTCAGCATTTCGGGCTGTAGCTGTATCTAAAGTCCCTATGGGAATGAACATGGGGAAAACGTGTTTTGGGACCCCCCTTTTTCTGGACCCCTCTTGACAGATCACCCCAAGACAGAAGCTCAAGAGAGTGTCAAACTAGTTTTGAAAATGTTGTGAAGATTCATCAAATTGTGCCAAAGTTATTGTCAAAACAAGAAACGCTTTTCCTATCGTAACTAGGTCCTAACTATAACTACCTACTGAAGACTGCCAGTAGGAAATATGTATGTATGTGTGTATATATGTGTGTGCATGTGTGTGTGTGTATACAAATATATATGTTGTGCAACACTGAAGAATGGGGGACGGGGAGCAGTTTCAGAAAAAAAGAGGCCTAGGTCCAGTACCAATGCTCCCAAGAACTAATATGTAATCACTGTATGGTAACTGTTCCTGAAGTTAAGATTTATAACCTATTTGGTTGTGTTGGCGAAGGAAATGGAAGGAAAAAGAAGGAAAAAGAAGGAAGTCTCTATATGTGGTTCCCAATTGACAAGGGTCGGGGAATTTCTCCTTTAGGAATTAGTGCCCTCACACACCCTTGCGGGTGTCATGCTTCATCATCGGGCGTTGCTCCTCGTGGGGGTGGCGCTGCTGTCCCCCACGGGCCCCGCGAGAGGGCTCTTTATCGGAGATCTTTTTAGGAGACGCCGCAGTTGTGCATGCGGGTGTGCGGGCCTAAAAGGGTTGGTGCTAGTGTTTTAAAATTACCCCACCAGTACCGTGAGAAAAAGTTTATTCGTTGGTCCGGGAGGTAAGGATAAAAGAATTATACAGGGGCGTTGGGGCACCTCTATTAACAAATAACATAGAGGTCAGGGTATTACTCCACTGCTCCTAGTGCCCGTGTGTGACTGTGAGTGTGCGTGTTGGTCAACATGTTTCGCGCTATCATTGGGTCCCTACTGGATCCCCGTGCGCTTCGTCAGGACCATGTGAAAGTGAAATATAAAAATAAATAAATAGGAGTAGGGAAAAGACACCCTATCTTCCTCTGGTACCTTTTCTCAGGTTTGTATGCGTTACTTGCGCTTAAAGGAACACCTCTCTCGTGTTCCAACCTGTTACCCCTTAAAAAGCAAAGTCTTGTGCCTCTTCGGCTATCCCCGCGGTCTCGAGGGGGAATCTATTCAGTCCCCTTCGTTCTGGCCCATTACCTGCCCTGCCGCTAGGGGTTCAGGGTATTCCTACCTTGCCTCCTTCTCTTTTATTTAAGTCCCAAGGTGGCTGCCAACATTCCTGGTTTGAAGTGTTGGCGGCTAATAAGATTTGATCATGGGGACTGTCGGATCCTCAGAGCATCCACGTCCCTATATATACAAATTTGGATTTCTTTTAATAACTCCACAACTACTGAATGGATTGACATAAAATAAGAAAAAGAAAATTCTCCCGCCCAACATCTACCTTCCTGCCAAATTTAGTGCAATTCCATTCAGCATTTCGGGCTGTAGCTGTATCTAAAGTCCCTATGGGAATGAACATGGGGAAAACGTGTTTTGGGACCCCCCTTTTTCTGGACCCCTCTTGACAGATCACCCCAAGACAGAAGCTCAAGAGAGTGTCAAACTAGTTTTGAAAATGTTGTGAAGATTCATCAAACTGTGCCAAAGTTATTGTCAAAACAAGAAACGCTTTTCCTATCGTAACTAGGTCCTAACTATAACTACCTACTGAAGACTGCCAGTAGGAAATATGTATGTATGTGTGTATATATGTGTGTGCATGTGTGTGTGTGTATACAAATATATACACACACACGCACTTACACCCACATATAGGTAAGTAGAGATTTCCTATATTTAACTCTGCACTTATATACCTTGACAATTAATGCATCTTTAAGGTATGTGGACGTGGAGTTATGAATAGTATGTCTTTACGTACCTATATATACTTCTTGCACAAGATTTTTGCAGTGAATATTTAAACTACAATATTTTAGCAGCACAATAATTTTTTGCTCAATAGGCTGACATACAATGAAACTGTGTTAATCCAGAGTAATATAGTTTCTCAATACTTCTTTATAATAAACAAGAATTTTCCTGCTCTCTCTAGTTATATCTAGACATTATGCTGTATCTACTGAATAGTTGTTAATTCTGAAGTATTAGTTTATTCTTATAGTGTTTTGTGCTTCACTGAAGTCTGTCAAACCAATACAACAACTTGTTTTCCAAACAAAAGTCCACCTTTTCTGGTTTTTCTCCCATATTGCTCCATAACCAACCTCTTTATATCTTTGAAACAAGATTATTGCATCCTTTAATGTGTTGCATTCCCTAAAACCTTCATCAGTAAACTTCAAGGCACACAAATGTTCTCATCTCGAGTGCCTCCAGGTGTTAAGGCCAGCAGGACTATATCACTCGAACTGATCTACCCCCTGTAGCAACAAAAGCAGGAACTCTGACCCGTCAGTTGTTGATAAATATGATAAGTTTGGGGCATGAAGGCCCAATCAGCGTTCACCTGTTCCTCTTTCTAGCTTCCAATTTTTTACTGTAAAAACTATTTCTAGCCTCTGCCAGCTTCTGCTCAGTTCCGAATGTGTTAAGAAGGAAAACAAGTTAAGACTGAGGACGTGGTTTCGAATTTTGTAGTAAAAGGATCCTCCAGTTGGGGAACCTACCTGCTTAACTTCCGCCACTACAGAGATAGTGTGGTAGAAATTCACCAGGTGAATACTCTTTCGGAATTAACGTTTTTGCACCAGAAATTGGAGGACTTTCATTCATACCCAACTAGGGGGCCGATTCCGATTCGGGCCGGAAATCTCTCCGACCGAGCCGGACCCGGAGAGATTTCCGACCGAATCGGACTCTAGCAGTCCGACCGAACGAGTACGATGCGCACATATGCTATCGGACTCGATTCGGTCGGACTCCCATTGAAGTCAATGGGAGCCAGTCGTACGACGCGTACACGGGCTCCCATTGACTCAATGGGCATGACGCGAACAAGGGCGCCCCCTACAGCGTGTTCGCGTCGATGCGGGTCACGCCGTACATGCACATGTAGGGGGACCCATGGGTCCCCCTGTGTGCGACTCGCGTGCCTACGCTTCCAGGGGGTCCGACACGGACCCCCAAAGTGCGGCTCCGACAGCTCCTTGGAGCCGGACTGCGCGAGTCGGTCGGAGCGGTCGCGATGCGCATCGTACTTACCCGGCCGGGGAACGTCTCCATAGCGCGGTGCGAAGTCGTCCCCGTGCGAGTCGGTCGGAGCGGTCAGGTCCTGCGAACGAGTCGGTCGGAGATTTCGCGAGCGCACGCATCGTACTCGCTCGCCCGGACGCACGTACGATTCGGTCGGGAAATAGGGCTCGAATCGGATCCGGTAAAGCCGAATCCGATTCGGAGCCCTACCGGCCGAGATCGGAATCGGCCCCTAGATATATTGCCAAAAGAGTGACAAGAGTTACCATGAATGAAATGTTTCCTTTCCATAGTACAAAGGCCTTTAAACTATGTGCAACCCAGTAGCGGCTGGTACGGAACAGACGTGGGGAGGCGGGGGCAGCAGGGTGGGCTGAGGGGGGAGGGAATTAAAAATAAAAAAACCACTTACTGCCGCCTTTCATCCATCCTCGCTATCCTCTTCCTGGCTATCCTCTTCCTGGCTTCTGTGGAAGCAGGAAGAACCCAGGCTCACCTGAGCCAATCACAACGCAATTCAACCTTGTCTTATGATTAGTCTGAGTGCTGTGGTTCGGGCTCAGGCAGGGAATGAGACCCTGGGCATGTTCTCAACCCAGGCTGTAATGCAGCCTGAGTGGAGAACATGCAAAGTGCGCATGACATTTTGGCCGGCCCAAGACGGTCGGCCAAAATCTCATGCGCACTTAGAAGTGCCTACCACTCCTCCCCCAGCCGCTAAACAGCCCAACACCGCCCCACCCCCAAACAATTGAGCCAGTATGTTTAAATAAAACGATAATAACGTTAAGATATTATCATTTTACTTTTCCGTTTTTAATTGCTCATTCAGTAAACAATGGGGCGACGCTCCTGCGCCTTAGCGAGGGAGCCGCCACTGGTGCAAGCCCTCCTTGGGGTCTGGAATTGATCTCAGGGGTAGGAGGTGGCACAAGGCTCTGGCCAAGAGGAACATTTACTATGCTCCTGGGGATTCAAGGCAACATCATGATGAAAACCGTGCTTTGTTTTTAGTGAAAGAAATAGAGTGACACTAAGACACTCTGTAGAGGATCATCGGTACCGGTAAGGGTCAAAGTGGAAGCAGAGTGGGATGCAAATAACCCCCAAAGTACCTCACACGCTGGAGACCTTTTCGCTTTTATGGAGACTGGGCTGCCCATAGCATGCGAGCAATCATGTATTTGAAAGCATTTTTAATAACTAAACATGCCTGTGTTTTTTTATTGTTAAATATGTTCAGAGCTGCAAATTGATTGCAAGACAAGGTGTTTGTCATTCTGGGGGCTGGGGGCTGGTGAAATGTTGTTTACAAGAGGGGGAACAGGTTTAAACAGTTTGACCACCGTTGCCCAGTATTTAAAACTGGCTTTATGTCATCTAAACATTAATATTTACATTGCTATGTCCCAATAATGGCCTCTACTTCCTTCAACATCTACCTCCAGCAGAAGAGCTCTTGGCCACATTTGTGTCCGCAGACTTAGTAGCTCATTCCTGAACCTTTATTCCAGTAACTATTTATATCAGTTGGGAGGGGAGAACAGAAAAGGGGTGATTGATGTGTTGGCTGACGGGTGAGCCTTGAATATTCTCCCGTGTTCATGTGAAAGCATGCATTACCAAAACACATAGGCCCAGATGTACAAAGTCAATTTCCAGTTGCAAACTTAGCAATTCGTAAAACCAAAGTGTGCGCAATGACAAAAGAGCTTTTTACAATGTATAAAAGCCCTTTTATAAATCGGAATGAATTTCCTATGCATCAACGTTTTCCCTGTCTCAAGTGAGCCATGCATTTATTGCAAAATGAGATCATTAGCCCACGTGCACCCTTTACGTCAATACTTTGTTGGTCTTTCTCTTAGAAGTTCCCTCTGGCTCCAAGCTGCTCTCAGCAGTTTCTGTGTGCCTCTTGTACCAAAGAAGGCCAGCTTCAAGCAATACCAGGCCTGCCCTGCGTAGTTCCTAAACGTTTAACTGTAGACCATGATGCTTCATTGGCTGGGTCAACAGCACCGCTGGCCAATTGTGGCTTTGTGATTCCTTTGAAGTTAGGTATCCTGAAATCAGACTCCTTCAGCACCAGGCTCTAAAAAAAGTTACCAAATTTATGTCCTAGTAAATCGTTTTTTGATTAGTCCACTTTTTCATAGGCGAGTCTACATTTGAAGAGAGGTTCCTTATTCCACAGGCAGACAATAACATCGTACACCTCTCTATGGGTCCCCAAGCCTATTATAAGCTATCAAAAAGGTGTCAAATCAGTTTATTCCGAGATCTTGATATGGATTTCAGAGACCACTCCAAAGTACAGTTGAGACTTAACGCAAGACGACGCTTCAAAGTACAGCTGTGGTCTACCACCGAGGTTTGCCCTCAGGTGCTTATGAGGCTCATCAAAGTAGTCCTTCTGAGATGTCCTCATATTTTAACATTGGTGTCCACCAGACGGTCTTCCCAATCCTGAAGTTGCCCAATATCTGAGGCCATACCAAGGTGGCCATGCACTAGACTCATAAACCATGTGACACAAAGGAAAAGTCACCTGTAAGGGTTCAGTCCTGCACAGCAATGATACAAGTTGTTTTATGTTGCACTAAATACCCCACTTTTGTATTTTCTAAGTGTGGAAGAGCTGGGTGGATATGTAGGCACGGAGGCTGTATATATTTGTTAATGATGATATTTATTACATTTTTCACACAGAGAATGCTGTAGCATGACCCTCTGGGTCTAGTATGGCTCAGTTTGATAATAATTTAAATGGACTTTCTTTTCTTCTTTCCTTCTTCCATATGATCCGTCCATCAAGATGGCACCACCTGGAGGCTCAAAACAAAAGAAATAGCAGCGGTAAGTAGGAATTCTGGAAATACTTCCTGAACAGTCACCACACCCTTCCTTTGTTGTTCTTTTGTGTGTGAGGGGTTTTTGGTAGAGGGGGAGGAATGTTTTTAAGGGATTTATCGTGCCTGAGAAAACACAGCATGCATAATTTTACAACTAAGGGGCCGAATACGATCTCGTTAGGAAGGCCATCCCAGAGCCGTCCGGAGTCGGACCTTCTAACCGACTCGTACTGGGATCCGGTTTACCAAACAATGCAGTACGATGCCCAAAAACCTTTACTTACAGAACGACTTGGTCACTCCGAGTCCGTCATCATTTTCCAAGCGAGAAGCCTCCGGATATGCAGAATGGAGTCGTCCGGAGGCATTTTCTTAGGCCGATTCCGAATGCCCAAGTACGATGCGTACTTCCTACGCGCCGAATCGGGCACCACAACCAACACGTCAAAGCGTCCGGAAGGGGAGTATTTCAGCTCCGAATCACGCCACAACACGATTCCTGTGAACGAAACGGTGCAGCCATGCATCCCATTGCTCACGTCATCCCCATACTCTACGCCTACGAAGAATACTACCACCCCAACCGACGCGATCGTCGCAGAAGGTAAGTCTGACACCTACCCATACAGAATAACGTAACTACCCCGCAAAAGACAACAGAAGTGAAAGCAGGTGCGAAACTACATTTAATATTGGGGTGGGGGATACTTGCAGCAATGTAAAGGCAATTGGGGTGGGGGACAATAATTCCAGCAATTCAGACACAAAGGGGGGGCAGGGGGGCTAATACTCCCAGCAATGTCCTGCCAAAATTGGGAGGTGGAGGTTTAACACTCCCAGCAATGCAGAGTTAAAACTGGGGTTGAGTGCAAATACCCCCAGCAATGTTTAGGCAAATTCTGTATTGTGGGGCAAATACCCCAAGCAATGTTGAGCCAATCTGGGCTTTGGGTGGCAAATACCCTAGTAATGTAGATGCAAACCTGGGGTTTGGGGGCAAATACCCCCAGTAATGTAGGTGCAAATCTGGGGCTTAAGGGGGCAAAATCCCCATTAATGTAGATGCAGATCTGGGAATTGGGGGCAAAACCCCCAGTAATGTAGATGCAAATCTGGAGTTTGGAGGGCAAATACCCCCAGCAATGTGTACGTGAACAATTTAACTGGTGCACATGCAAAGTGCCTCAATACATACAGGTGGAGTACATGCTGCAGGAATGTCTAAATAAACAAACACAAAAGTCATTTTCCATGTAATGCATTCCCATACTGTTGCTGCAAAAGTAACTGGCAACTTTGAGGAATGGGCAGAGTGGAGATGCAAGTGCTTTAGGAACCTTTAAAAAACAAACAAAGCCTCATCATCTACTAAATGGTCCCTGAAAAAGCTGTGAAATACTAGGGGCTGATGCGCAAACAAGACAGACCAGCCACCTACAGCAGCTCAAGGACTGTATGTGTGTGTGGAGAAGCTGCCTCAGACTGGGCTGACACACAAGACGGGGGGCGAAGACCATAGAGCCCTCTGGGTGTTGAGTCTAATCAAATAGTGTTCACCATACCTTTGGATTGGCCATGCTGGCAATTGGGCATTGGTTGATGGGCCGGTGCACCAGGGTCACCTGTGGGCCACGGTTTTTGGGCCTTCGTAAACCACACCAAGAGACTGACTCACTTACACAGTCCCCACCACGCCACAGCAATGTGGTTCCAGGATTTTCTCGGCTCACCAGCTGTGCTGTAAATTGAGGCTGGGGGACAGCCTTTGGAAATTACTCACCTTGGTGCCCTGGACATACTATCACTGCCATATGTGCACGTGTGACATCAGCGGCTGTCTATATCTTTTATCATTGGTGAGATCTCATGCACTAGCCTGTGATGGCTGTGCATACCCATTTTTTACCGAGTGCGGTGTGACAAGAACACTCGTTTATCATCATGGTGGCCACCAGTGCTTAAGTAATGCAAAAGCGCGTTTTGTGCGTGAAGTTATTATCACGCAATTAAGTATCACGTAATGCCGGGAGATGTCATACCCAAGTTCGGTCGTGAGAAATGCTTAAAGATACGTGAGGCCTATTCACCCATAGCTCATGCACACTCATTCTAAAATAACATACTGATTACCCCTTAAAAAGCAAAGTCTTGTGCCTCTTCGGCTATCCCCACGGTCTCGAGGGGGAATCTCTGTGGATCAAGAGAGTCGAAGTCAGCCCCGTGCGTGCTCAACGTACCTGTCGTTGTCTAGGCGAAGCAGCGGAGTAATACTTACATTCATTCCCCTTCGTTCTGGCCCATTACCTGCCCTGCCGCTGGATGGATGCCGGAGAAAGTGAAGCGGCGTCCATCCGATTATGAATGCTTGCAGGCGGAAGTGACGGGAGATCTCACCAATGATAAAAGATATAGACAGCCGCTGCTGTCACACGTGCACATATGGCAGTGATAGTATGTCCAGGGCACATTTTCCCACACACTGCTAGCACGAAATGTCAGGCGATAACGCAACAGTACAATACATTTATTGTGGATCGCTATTCGCCATTACTCATGTATGTCTCTATATGTTTGTCTTGTTCTTTTCCCTTTGGCTCTAACCATAAGGTAACAGGTTGGAACACGAGAGAGGTGTTCCTTTAAGCGCAAGTAACGCATACAAACCTGAGAAAAGGTACCATAGGAAGATAGGGTGTCTTTTCCCTACTCCTATTTATTTATTTTTATATTTCACTTTCACATGGTCCTGACGAAGCGCACGGGGATCCAGTAGGGACACAATGATAGCGCGAAACATGTTGACCAACACGCACACTCACAGTCACACACGGGCACTAGGAGCAGTGGAGTAATACCCTGACCTCTATGTTATTTGTTAATAGAGGTGCCCCAACGCCCCTGTATAATTCTTTTATCCTTACCTCCCGGACCAACTAATAAACTTTTTCTCACGGTACTGGTGGGGTAATTTTAAAACACTAGCACCAACCCTTTTAGGCCCGCACACCCGCATGCACAACTGCGGCGTCTCCTAAAAAGATCTCCGATAAAGAGCCCTCTTGCGGGGCCCGTGGGGGACAGCACGAGGAGCAACGCCCGATGATTAAGCATGACACCCGCAAGGGTGTGTGAGGGCACTAATTCCTAAAGGAGAAATTCCCCGACCCTTGTCAATTGGGAACCACATATAGAGACTTCCTTCTTTTTCCTTCTTTTTCCTTCCATTTCCTTCGCCAACACAACCAAATAGGTTATAAATCTTAACTTCAGGAACAGTTACCATACAGTGATTACAACACCAATGCCACACACACCCATAGGGGGATGGATGCCTACCACTACCACCACCCCCACTCAGGGGGGGCTAGATGCCTGCCACCACCACCACCCCTACTCAGGGTGGGCTGGATGCCTGTCACTACTACCATCCCCACTCATGGGGGATGGCTGCCTACCACTACCACCACCCCCACTCAGGGGGGCTAGATGCCTGCCACCACCACCCCCTACTCAGGGGGCCTGGATGCCTGTCACTACTACCATCCCCACTCATGGGGGATGGATGCCTACCACTACCACCACCCCCACTCAGGGGGGCTAGATGCCTGCCACCACCCCCCTACTCAGGGGGCCTGGATGCCTGTCACTACTACCATCCCCACTCATGGGGGGATGGTTGCCTACCACTACCACCACCCCCACTCAGGGGGGGGCTAGATGCCTGCCACCACCACCCCCCCTACTCATGGGGCCTGGATGCCTGTCACTACCACCACCCCCACTCATGGGGGGATGGCTGCCTACCACTACCACCACCACTACTCATGGGGGCCTGGATGCCTGTCACTACTACCATCCCCACTCATGGGGGGATGGATGCCTACCACTACCACCACCCCCACTCAGGGGGGGCTAGATGCCTGCCACCACCACCACCCCTACTCAGGGTGGGCTGGATGCCTGTCACTACTACCATCCCCACTCATGGGGGGATGGCTGCCTACCACTACCACCACCCCCACTCAGGGGGGGGGCTAGATGTCTGCCACCACCACCCCCCCTACTCAGGGGGGCCTGGATGCCTGTCACTACTACCATCCCCACTCATGGGGGAATGGATGCCTACCACTACCACCACCCCCACTCAGGGGTGGCTAGATGCCTGCCACCACCACCCCCCCTACTCAGGGGGGCCTGGATGCCTGTCACTACTACCATCCCCACTCATGGGGGGATGGCTGCCTACCACTACCACTACCACTATTCATGGGGGCCTGGATGCCTGCCACCACTACCATCCCCACCCTTAGGGGTATGGATGCCTACCACTACCACCACCCCCACTCAGGGGGGGGGCTATATGCATGCCACCACCACCCCCCCTACTCAGGGGGGCCTGGATGCCTGTCACTACTACCATCCCCACTCATGGGGGGATGGATGCCTACCACTACCACCACCCCCACTCAGGGGGGGCCTAGATGCCTGCCACCACCACCCCCTACTCAGGGGGGCCTGGATGCCTGTCACTACTACCATCCCCACTCATGGGGGGATGGATGCCTACCACTACCACCACCCCCACTCATGGGGGGATGGCTGCCTACCACTACCACCACTACTACTCATGGGGGCCTGGATGCCTGCCACCACTACCATCCCCACCCTTAGGGGTATGGATGCCTACCACTACCACCACCCCCACTCAGGGGGGGCTAGATGCCTGCCACCACCACCCCCCCTACTCAGGGGGGCCTGGATGCCTGTCACTACTACCATCCCCACTCATGGGGGATGGATGCCTACCACTACCACCACCCCCACTCAGGGGGCTAGATGCCTGCCACCACCACCCCCTACTCAGGGGGCCTGGATGCCTGTCACTACTACCATCCCCACTCATGGGGGATGGCTGCCTACCACTACCACTACCACTATTCATGGGGGCCTGGATGCCTGCCACCACTACCATCCCCACCCTTAGGGGTATGGATGCCTACCACTACCACCACCCCCACTCAGGGGGGGCTAGATGCATGCCACCACCACCCCCCTACTCAGGGGGCCTGGATGCCTGTCACTACTACCATCCCCACTCATGGGGGGATGGATGCCTACCACTACCACCACCCCCACTCAGGGGGGCTAGATGCCTGCCACCACCACCCCCTACTCAGGGGGCCTGGATGCCTGTCACTACTACCATCCCCACTCATGGGGGATGGATGCCTACCACTACCACCACCCCCACTCATGGGGGGATGGCTGCCTACCACTACCACCACTACTACTCATGGGGGCCTGGATGCCTGCCACCACTACCATCCCCACCCTTAGGGGTATGGATGCCTACCACTACCACCACCCCCACTCAGGGGGCTAGATGCCTGCCACCACCACCCCCTACTCAGGGGGCCTGGATGCCTGTCACTACTACCATCCCCACTCATGGGGGATGGATGCCTACCACTACCACCACCCCCACTCAGGGGGGCTAGATGCCTGCCACCACCACCCCCTACTCAGGGGGCCTGGATGCCTGTCACTACTACCATCCCCACTCATGGGGGATGGATGCCTACCACTACCACCACCCCCACTCAGGGGGGGCTAGATGCCTGCCACCACCCCCCCCCTACTCAGGGGGCCTGGATGCCTGTCACTACTACCATCCCCACTCATGGGGGGATGGCTGCCTACCACCACCACCACCACTACTCATGGGGGCCTGGATGCCTGTCACTACCACCATCCCCACTCATGGGGGGATGGATGCCTACCACTAACACCACCCCTACTCATAGGACGGGTAATGCATGACACAACTAGCATACTCCCACATAAGGAATGACAGAAAATTACATCCCCCCAACACCATGACAAGTGTGTGTAGTCTGTGTCAAATGCCTACAACACTGAACATGACATTGAACATACAATGTGACCCCCTAGCACATGTGTCACACATAAATGTGTGTGGCCTCCACAATGCAAGCAGACCATGGCCACTGTGGCAATGGGCTCGAACACCCCATCACCACAGTGACCAAAAGGTAAGTGTGGTGTCCATAGCTGATGCACCTTTTGAACAATGTGGCAATGGGGCCTAAAGCCCCATCACCACAGTGACCAAAAGGTAAGTGTGGTGTCCATAGCTGATGCACTTTTTGAACAGTGTGGCAATGGGGCCTAAAGCCCCATCACCACAGTGACCAAAAGGTAAGTGTGGTGTCCATAGCTGATGCACTTTTTGAACATTGTGGCAATGGGGCCTAAAGCCCCATCACCACAGTGACCAAAAGGTAAGTGTGGTGTCCATAGCTGATGCACTTTTTGAACAATGTGGCAATGGGGCCTAAAGCCCCATCACCACAGTGACCAAAAGGGAAGTGTGTTGTCCATAGCTGATGCACTCTTTTGAACATAGTGGCAATGGGGCCTAAAGCCCCATCACCACAGTGACCAAAAGGGAAGTGTGGTGTCCATAGCTGATGCACTTTTTGAACATTGTGGCAATGGGGCCTAAAGCCCCATCACCACAGTGACCAAAAGGGAAGTGTAGTCATGGTAAAAGCTGCCAAAGCCAAACTGCATGGATGAATCCTGGTCACACAACAACAAACACATCAGTGGCATAGTAGTGCTTGTGTCCCATAGCAACATAGATTGACCGAGGCAAACAGTGCAGTGTCACTGAAACATCGTTTTGGCCATGTGCATACAAACATCACCCATGGGGGCCCACATTGTCAACATTCACAAATAACCCAATGACAGAAGTGACCATCATAATGCTGACCCACATATCTGCACCAATGGACACACAAATGTAGATATCCTGTGGAGACTGTAGATGTCAGGTGAACAAATACCATACCATGGCAGCAATGGGACATACAAACCATGATTATTGTGCTGACTGATGACCTAGGAGTCCCAGGGACAGCAGGGGAAAGCCACCAAACAACATACAGCCAATGGCACACTCAAGATATGCCAATGCAGTGGTGCAAAGGCACAAACACAAACAGGCAGACTCACACTGCATATCAAACACAACAGGTGATGGGGGTGTGCCAGTGTCCCCAGGCAACCACACAACACATGAGGAGGCCTGAATTCCAACCACACAGACGTGTATACAGTGCCATACAAAAGTTACTCATGGATCGGATACCCCTATGTGGGCAATCAGGCATTGTTAGATGAGAGGGAGCCCAAATTACACATGTCACACAAGCTTGTAGGAACAGCAACTAACACAGCAAGAGACAGACCCACCACAGCACTACCCCCAGGGACCCCACATTGTGCTGACACTAGCCTGCATGATAATCCCACTGTGATGACAAAGGTAGATGTCATTCACACTGTGAACCACAGCCATGTGTCCTGAGCAACAAACTACCATCACACCTACACAAGCTCCAATCAATCAGCACGGCCTGCCAGCCAAGGCCAATATGGAGGTAGGGGTCTAGCCGTGCAACAACTCACTTTTGCACACACTCAACACCACACACCCTGATCTCCACCAATGTGCAGCAGTGAAGCTCACATGGACTGGTGACATTGGACATGGACCCATGACAATACCAGGGGTGGTGGTGGGAACTAAGGTGCAGAAACCCATCACACATGGCCAGTCAACAAGACTCGTGAATGTCTGACACACAGCACAGTATGCCGTACATGGGCATGATGTGAAATCCACCACAATCAATGGGATCCTGGCCATAGTCACACACCAACGAAGAAGCCAAGGTGACACACGAAGAACACACGTACACAACTGCCAACATTGCAGCTCTGACCCTGAGGAGTGGCAGCAGTCACACACACAACGTGTCACAATCACTGAAAGCTACCACAAACTGAAAATCACATGACTTGTGTAAACAACAAGTGCCAAGGGGAATCCTGAAAGTGTCCCATCTGCGTTTGCCCACATCCCCAGCCCTGACAACAAAGACAACCTGGTATGACAACCTCATGAACATTAGTTTGCCATGCACCCACATCACGGAGAAACCAGGTCCAAGATGCTGGATGAACACAGAACAACTCAGCAAGCATCACAAACAGGAACATCCCTAGGAACACAGCCTGTGTAGGAAAAGGGAAGGGAACACGCACAGACATGCTTACACAACACACAACACAGGCCCACGCAATGTCACGGGATTACACACAGCCATGAGGGCACTCCACTCCTGTGGAAGGTCCGCTGTGCCAAACCTTGTCTGTGCACGACCCAAACATGTCAGCAGAACACTCCGTCAGTGAGTCAACAACCACAACACACAGAAGGCTCTGCTCACATCAGCCTGGGTACGGGAGTGTCACGTCAGTCATCTGCATACACCCAAAACACGTGTCAAGCAAGTTGCACTGTATACACAGATGAGTCCTTCGACATTGATGTGCAAAACTGCATGTCCAGTGGAGCTGGGCACACAGTCAGGGAAATCGGAACATTGAACAGTGGTAAGCCCACCAGATGTGCATCAGTGTAAGACAAAGATGTTCATTTACAAATGCAAAATGTACATCCCTGTGTCAAATGCAGAACATTACACCCTCAGACTGCAGCAAAGGATGCCATAGATCCAGACTACAACAGGACACATATCCCATGGACCACATGGAGTCCATCACAGCAACACTTCATTTTCCTGATCTGAACACTATTACAACTGCAAATGCAGGATGCTACTCATCCACATCATGTACATCAAAAGAAAAGCCACAATTAAACAAAAAGAGGCTTTATTCAGCAAATGGCAAGGAAAACTCTGAAGTCCAAAAGAAACTAAGGCCAATGGCCAGTCCAAAATCACAGTCCCAACAGGGTGATAAGTGACAACTGGTCACCCATTGCTTGCCTGCACTTGTACGGACAGGGGACATCCCCCTTGGAGGGGCATACAAGGGGCAGGCCAGGCACCGCAGGGACAGGATCAGGGGATGGCAGAAGGAGGCAGTGAAGGGGTGGTGGGTGCAGGAGTGTCACCGGCAACTGCAGTGGAGGTGTCTGACTCAGGGGGGCCGGCACCACTGTGGTACACAAGTCAGTTGGTGTGGGTGCTGCAACCACTGCAGTGGGCTGGTCTGATGTGGTGGACTGGGTCCCCACTGCAGTGCCCGAGTCAGACGGGGTGGTTGTGGACTCCACTGCAGTGCATGACTCCAAGGAAGTGGAAGGGGGGGCAGATGAGGTGGGCAGGACAGAGGGGGGACCCGGTCTCCACACCAGTGGCACTAACAGGCAGAGCGTCTGGGTTGGGGGTGGAAGAGCAAGTGGCAGGGGGGAGGGCCTAAGCAGTCTGGGGATGCGGTATCGGTGTGTGGGGGAACCTGGGGCAGGGTGTGGCGGGGGAACCTGTGGAGTGGTGGCCTGGGGGATGGAGGAGAGAGACTGGGTGGTGGAGCTGCGTGGTGGTGGTGGTGGGGTCTTGCTCTTCCTGGTCCGGGGGGACTTCCGAATGGGGTCCTGTGTCTGCCTGCGCCTGGGGGAGGGTGTCCGGGGGCGAGGAGCACTCCCCTCTGTGTGGGTGGACTTCCTCTTCCCCCGGTATGCTGGATCAGCAGTATTGGAGGGGAAGAGGCCGATGTCACACAGGAAGATCTGCTGTGTAGGTGGGGTAGCAGGTGAGGCAAGGGAAGGGGTCTTGGAGGGAGAGGATTTGGAGGACTGTGGAGTGACACTGGATGCCTGTGTGTCTGTCTGTTCCCCATCCCCTGTGTGTGTGGTATCAGTCCCCTGAGGATGCTTGTGTGCACGTCTTGCCTTTCTCTTGGGTGTGTCTGTGCTGCTCGTGTCTGTGTGCTTGGGTGATTGTGCAGGTGTGCATGTGCTTTGGACAGGTAGGGTGGCAGGAAGTGTGGATGGGGCAGAGGTGGGAGGGGTGAGGGACTGTTGGAGGAGGGACACTGCTGCCATCAGGGAGGAGTCCATGGACATATTGCTCCTCTGTAGGGCAGACATACCCGTCGAGATGCCCTCCATGAACGACACCAGCTGTGTCAACAGAGTGGTGTGTGCATGGAGGACACTCAGCATTGCTGTCTGCCCTACATGGAGCTGCCGAAGGAGGTACACAGACTCCTCACTCAGGGCAGCAGGGGACACAGGGGCAGGGGGTGCGGTGCCTGGCACGAAGGAGACATGCTCCCGAGCACGGGAGCCTCCACGGACCTCAGGAATGGGAGCCAATGGGAGGGCGGTGGTGGTGGTGGTGGTGGCGGGGCCAGACAGACTAGCTGGCCTTTGGTGGCTGCTGAGACCCGCCTCCACAAGGGAGTCATCCTCCGAGCTGCTGTGGTCCTCAGCTGCGGTGGATGGTGCTGAGGACTCCTCGGTGTGGCTCCCCTCGCCCTCCGTGCCACTGGGTCCCTCTGACCACTCGTCGGATGCTGACCCAGTCTGGCTCTGCTGCTCCTCCTGGTCCGTGGAGCTGTCCCCTCCTGTGGCCGTGGATGTATCTGCAAACAATTAGGGAAACAGACAAACATCAGTCACCTGCACTGACCGCACACACCACAGTAAGTACAGCACATCACAGAGCAAGCCCTGGCATCCTTAGTTGAACATTGCCTAAAGTCCTCACACAGATTCTGGGAAGCCAATTGTCAGTCTGATGGTCAACCATGGGTCTCACACCCCTCCTGCCCTTGCACCCATCTGTCTGGTGCCTGTCTGATGGTAAGACCCCAGTGTGGACACATGCAACACCTACACAGTTGTTGGACATTGCAGGGAACACGGTGAAGTATGTGAACATGCACACATCACATCTCTTGCCACTGAGTCAGTGCAGGTGTCCGGATGAAAGGGATGGCCAGAGTCTAAATAGAAATGCATGTGATGCATACCAGCACCAGACACCATGATGCACCCATGTCCGGATAGTCAATGCCACAATGGGGTGCATGTTGCACATGTCACTCCCCTGCAGGATCAGTCTCAGGAAGTTGAATGCCATGACACAGGAATGCGTGCAAAGTCATACATTACTGTCTCCAGTCACATGGCCATGGCAGCCAGCCAACAACAGTCTGCACTGTGTCACAATCCGAGGGCATGGGGAATGCAAGTTATGTGACTGACAAGTGCACATGTCCATCCCCCATAAACCACATCATCTGTACTACTATTTGTCCACGTCATACCAACTGGACATATGGGGGACATGAAACACAACTCTCTGAACATGAGCACCTCACAGTGTGCTGTGAATGAAAAACAGCTGCATGAAAGTCACAGTCGCAAACACCTGTGTGCACAGTCAAGTGATCAGACACCTATTAGTCACAGAAGTATCGTCTATCATGGTCACATCTCCGATGGCATGCTGAGCCCTAACCGATAAACATACCAGTAGTCCTGACAACGAAGCCACAGCACAATGAGACAGAGGCAGACACCTGAGGGTACATTTCACTGATCACAACATGCCAGATGATACACGGGAGTGGGAGTACAGAGTGTATTGTATGCCCTGGAGTAGGCATGCTTGTCCAGCTCCACCTGTAAGAGGGATGAGTCCTGGACAGTAGGCAGGTGGCTAAGCATGTGTGACACACTTGATACACATACTCCTGAGGCCCAAACATTGTTCCCACCAGCAGCATGGGTGTGTGCCAAATTCCACAGGGACATGTGGTGATTCAGATCAGCAAGTGGACCACATATCACAGTTACACCCAGATTACATGTCAGAACTTAGGCATTGTGTAAGCAATTGACCCACCCATGAGTCGCACAACATAGTCACGGTAACAAATGCTGTCCCCCACCTTGAGCAAAGCTAAATGCAATGACACAGTCCCCAAATGACACAATTTCCTGACTATAAGGGCCACAAATATGCGTATCAGAGGAGAAGTGGGCATGTCACATATGAGGGACATGGGTCCTGGACCACATGACTGATGTACTGTGGAAGTTTAACCAGGCCAGAGGAGGGCACATAGCATGTCAGACAAAGTGCACAGTGCAGTCATGGACTCACCCCCTCCTTGCTGCTGTTTGCCCTTCAGCTGCCCATCCAGGTCAGGGAAGACCACCGCCAGGATCCGGAGCATGTGGGGGGTCAGGGTCCGGTGTCCGCCCCTCCTGCGAGGAGGCGACAGCTTCAGCTGGACCCTTGCGATCCTCCGGGTCCAGCCCCGAAGGTCCTGCCACCTCTTCTGGCAGTTGCGGATCGTGCGCCTGTAGACCCCCACGGATCTTACTTCCCGGGCGATGGTCAGCCAGATTTCCTGCTTCTGGTGGGCATCAACCTGTGAGGATGACAAAGTGAAAAGGCCATTACTACACATGCAACATATACGTGCATCACACAGTTGGATATACATGTCTCAATCACAGGGGCATATGATGTACACAGGCAGTGCAACAATGGCTATGAACAGTTTGCCAGCAGTCACTACATGGTATCATTGCATGGGAAGTAAACCTAGTTGGAATGCACTGTTACTGCACTGTACCAGTTCAGTGCATGTAACTACACACTTTGGGGTGTGACAACTACTCAGTGAGCATGCTAGCCAGTGGTGTGCACACTGTAAGTCCTGCTAGTCAGACAACATGCACAATTAGTAAGGCAGTGGACAGCACACTCACCTGCTCCCTGGTTTCCCATACAGCTTGCTGTACTGTGGAAGGAGGCTGTCCAGCAGGGCCTGGTACTCCTCAAGGCTGAAGGCTGGGGCTCTCTACACAGTACGTGCCATTGCAGTAGCCAGAGGATGCATATACAGCAGCAGTGTTGGTGGCAGATGTCGTCCTGGAGCATGTAGTGCAGGCAAGTGAGCTCTCAGGGGAACAGCCAGCATTATATGTGTGCTGCAGAGGCAGATACTGTCCCATGTGTCCAAAGTGATAGGTCCAAGTCGTTTGCATCTTCTGAATCTGACCAATCCATGGAATAGCAGCACTAATACACGCCCACAGCATCCTTCAAATCTTCAACTTCATGACACCCATGATTTTGCAACATTGTTGTGGCTGGCCAACTGAATTCACTGCATCAGACTCGTTGGAGCTTCGAAAACGCGTCCGTTGCCATGCCAGGCCCCAGCCAATGCATGCACACCAATCGGTCCATTGCTGTACAACGCGTATTTCGGGATACAATGCGTACCCGCTCCCAACACATGCAATGGGCCGGCCGGGCGCACCGATCGGTCCATTGCTGTACAACGCGTACCCGCTCCCAACACATGCAACGGGCCGGCTGGGCGCACCGATCGGTCCATTGCTGTACAACGCGTACCCGCTCACAACAGATGCAATGGGCCGGCCGTGCGCACCGATCGGTCCATTGCTGTACAACACGTATTTCGGGATACAACGCGTACCCGCTCCCAACAGATGCAATGGGCCGGCCGGGCACACCGATCGGTCCATTGCTGTACAACGCGTACCCGCTCACAACACATGCAATGGGCCGGCCGGGCACACCGATCGGTCCATTGCTGTACAACGCGTACCCGCTCACAACACATGCAATAGGCCGGCCGGGCGCACCGATCGGTCCATTGCTGTACAACGCGTATTTCGGGATACAACGCGTACCCGCTCACAACAGATGCAATGGGCCGGCCGGGCGCACCGATCGGTCCATTGCTGTACAACGCGTCCCTGTACAGGTCAGTCGCATATGTCACCATGCTTGTCACTGGTGAACGTATGCCAGCCACATATACCTGCCAGAGACCCAGGGGCACACCTACAACACCACACCCAGTCCACACTGTTTCCTAAGGCATGTAAGGCTGCATTTCCTTCTCTGTGTATGGGCGTTAACATGTGGTTTCTGTGGTGGCACTTGTGGGCAGCCACACCCAGGCTGTGCATGTGTTAATGGGGACAGGGTCCTTTGTGTGTTGTGCACATGACCACTGTGATGTGCAACAGTTCATTTTGGAGCATGTGGCATGGTCACATTTCCAGGTTGTGTATGTGTATGACATGTCACATACCCCCAGGATCCCATGTGGGAAGGCATGTACGTCACAGGATGACCCATTGCTACAATAGTGATGTCCCTCCACAGTCTGTGTGCATGTTGTGTTTCCGATGTTTCTGATTCCATGTGCACGATGGGAGACAGTCTCCACATCAACGTTGTTTGTGCATGGACTTTGATGTTGTGCGTCACTGGCGTCCATGTCTGTCCTGCGGATGCGACAGGGGCCACTACCTGTGGGAGTCATGTTTCATTTTCTGACGTGTACATGATTCGCCAGGTCATGCCAGTGTCCATGTGGCAAGACAGGGTCACTGGGAATCTACCTGTCAATGAGCTGTGATGCCTGTGGCACATCTGTCCAGACATGTCACTGTGGTGTGTGTGTGGAACGTGACAGCAGTAAATGGGTACTGTGACACAGCCTAATGGTTTCCCATAGCACAACCTGGTACCTGTTGTGCACACATGTTGTACTGAGAAGTTAGATGATGGCCATGTAGGTGCGAGTTATGTCCGACAGAACGGCACACACATCAAGTACTTGTGTCACGTAATGATGTTTCATGTGAAATTGTGTATGGTGAATGGCACATATGTGGGGTGACTGACAATCTTTTTTCCTTCAACCTATGCACTGCAGGGCTCCAGCTGTCCATAGACCCTTCCCTGACCTGGCAACGATGGTGGAACGTGACAGCATCCGACGGTACCGCTTCACCAGGCAGCTGATTGAGGATTTGGCAGTGCGCTTGGCACCACATTTGCAACCTGGCCGGCCATACCCTACAGCGCTGACCCCCAAGGTGAAGGTGTTGGCAGCCCTACACTTCTTTGCCACCGGTACCTTTCAACACACTGTTGCGACTGCCGGTGGGATGCCACAGACTATGTTCAGCCGTGTGCTATGCGATGTTTTGGAGGCAATGTTGAGATGTCTGAACTAGTACATCTATTTCCCTACACGTCAACAACTCACTGACGTCAAGAGTGACTTCTATGCCCTGGGGAGGATGCCACATGTCATTGGCTCCATTGATAGGACACATGTGGCTTTGATACCACCACAGGCACATGAGCAGGCATACCGGAACCGTAAACATTACCATTCGATCAATGCTCTGGTGGTATGTTTAGCAGATATGACCATCACACATGTGTGTGCCCGTTTCCCTGGTTCAGCACACGATGCCTACGTGATGAGGAGTAGTCGCATCCCGAGGATGATGGCACAGATGCAGAACCAGCGTGCCTGGCTTGTCGGTGTGTACTGACTTTGTACCATTGTGTGTGTTCTGATCTGTAGTATTCCACCCACTTTTCCACATCAGCTAATGTGCACTTGTCTGTCCGTAGGTGACTCCGGATACCCCAACATGCCGCGGTTGCTGACACCCCTCAGGAACCCTGTGACACCAGCCCAGATGCGCTACAATGAGGCACATGGTCGGACCAGGAGAGTGATAGAGCGGACCTTTGGTCTCCTGAAGAGCCGCTTCCGCTGCCTGGACAAGACAGGAGGGGCCCTCCCATATGCCCCAGCAAAGGTGTGCAAGATTGTCATCGTCTGCTGCATGCTACACAACCTGGCAGTGCGGAAGGAGTTGCCTCTCATCCTGGATGACGATGACCAACGTCCGCCACCTGTGGAGGATCCTGGCCTGGACCACGATGCCAGTGAGGATGATGATGATGATGATGGTGATGTCCGCACACAGCTCATCACCAACTTCTTCAGCTGAATGTGAGTATCCAGGGAGATGTAATGTGAATGACGTGAGTTTGCATGATATGTGTGGGTGGTGCTCTGGTGCTGTTTGAGTGTGGCCATGTGCTACTTGAGTGGATGCGTGCAGCAATGTGTCCTTCCAGGTAGTCTGAACTCCCCAACAGTTCTGAGATGCTAACTTGGTTTTGTGTAGTTGTCTTGTGACATGTATTGGGCATGAGTATTGCAGTAGTGTCCTGTTCTACAGTGATTTTAACTGTGTGTCATGTCTGTCCTTCACAGGGTGCTTACTGTGTACTTTGGTCAACTTGGATCCCCCGACACCATGATTCAGCTTTCAGGGTGGCAGCAGTAGTTTCCCTACAAGTGATGTGCCACACACCCCTGGACTTCAAATCTTCTGCACTTGTTGACTGTGTGGCCACTGCCACGTGGGTGAACCTTGCATTTGTAGTGGAAACAACATGTTGCTGATGTGTAATAAACCTGTGCTTCACTTTGGGATGTGCGTTGTCTGTGGTCACACATCTGACTGACATTTGCTTACTGCACCTGTGGGCTAGTTGACACAGACTCTGAATAGGTGTGGTGTCTGTGCATTCCACTGTATTTCCTGGCAACATCACTGTGGGCGATGAGTCCGATGGCCCTGGTGTCTGTGTTGTGTAGCCCTAGTGGTGTGTCTCCCTCATATGTGTCACGTCACCATGACTCACACAACGGTGTTGTACTTGCTGTAGCAGTTAGCATACACAGTGTAATTTGGCAGAACATCATCACCATAACAGTATCCACATTTGAATAACAACAGTGGCAAGTATGGTGTAGTAGTGATTTTATTTACAAAAATGTGTGTGTGTATAGTGCACAGGATGGTGGGTGCTGTACATTGGGATTGGGATCCAAAGTTCCCAGATGAGTTGGAAGTCTTGGTAGCAGAAATGTCCTGAGTGAAGTCCACAGTCATATGATACATTAGTCCAACTTGAACTCATCATGTCATGTGGGAAAGTACTGTTGCATTCGACAGGGTGAAACGTTTGCACACAAAGGATAATTTCCGGAACAGGTGGGGGATGTACGTGGCCATCAACCTCTCAGTTTTCCTTCCTCGGACGACCCCTCTTCTTTGGGGGGGGACCCTCACGTGCATGCTGCTGCGGTGCAGGGGAGTCTCCGCCAGAGTCCTCCTCCCTCCCTGTGGCGGTGTCAGTTGTTGCAGCACCAGATGTTGTGGGCACACAGGGAGGTGTGGCCATGTTGGTGCTATTCTGGCAGAGGCATGTCAATATGTCCCTATGCACCGCTGTGAGTTCTTGCAATGTGTCCCACTTGGACTCCATGCGAGACATGTGTGTCTCCACACGGGACATGTGGGAGTCCAAGCGGGCATGATGGGCAGCCTGCTGCTGTTGTATGTCCTTGAGGATCCCCACTACCTGTCTGACCTCTCCGGTGCTATCCTGGTACGCATCAGCGATGCATGCCAGTTGTGGGTCATCATGCAGTCCAGACCCCTATGCAAGCAGCGACCTATGTCTACCACCCCTCCCACCACCCCTGGCGACACGTGCAGGACCTGCGGTGGCACGCACAGGTGACCCGAGGCCCACTTGGGGGTTGTTAGTGGTGTTGTCATCCGTTGCTCCACGGTGGGCCTGGGGCCCTGTGCTGTTGTCAGCGGTGGTCCTTGGTCTGTCCGTGTCGGCGGGGGTGGTCTGTATGTTGGCAGTAGTTGGAGGGGTGGGTGCAGGGGGTGCAGATGTTGGTCCAGCTGGTGCTGCATGATGACTCACACCGGAGGTGCCAGGTAGGTCTTCGACATCCGAGGAGGGCAGAGGCTGTTCCACACCAGTGAGCTCTTGGTCCCCCGGAGCCTGGGACAGGGACTCCTCCTCGTCTGCTGCTGTGTCCCCATCATCATCACCTGTATTTGGAGGAGACACACATTGTATGTAATGTTTCTACAGGCATCAATGGTTCACACACCTGACAGTTGTGACTGTACCTCTGGATGCGGGCATGTACATTGCATTGTCCTAAGTTGTCACAGTAAGAGGTTGATATTGGTGTAGCACATTGTCATGCATACCTGGGGCATTTCTATATGAATGTTGAGGTGTGTGCATGGCCTGCATTGGTTGTATTTGGTGGACATCCGGCCATCCTTCTCCACCTGGCCCAGTTATCCCACCATGAAGCATGCCACCCTTGCAGTGGGTTCAGGTTGACTCTCAGGATGTCATTCAGTGGTGTTGTGCTGTTTGTTGGTGCACAGTTCCCAGCAGGGCCTTGTGCTCCCCACAGCAGTAGCCAGTGTCAGCCATCTTGTCAGTCCTTATCCACTCCCTGTGATGTGAGCATGGTTCAGAGTGGTGTTGATGGGCCAATTGTGAGGGTGAGCAGTATCTGTGACTCCAACTCCCATCATGCTATTGCCTACACCCCCTTCCCAGCATGCCCGTTCTTCCTTCCTTCTGACTCTGCTTCCCTGTGGGGTAGTGTGCCTGTGCTGACAGGAAGGCTGACAGTGTTGTCCTTGCGTTTGTTTGGCTACAAGTGCCAGGTGTGTCCCTGTGCTTCACACAGCATTACCCAGGGTGGTGGTTCTTTGTGGGATCTTCATTTGGTATGTGAGGCATTGCATTCTCCCAGGTGGGTTATGTGGAGTTTGTGTTGAGGGGTGTGTGAGGTGAGCTGCTTGTAACTATGGTCAGTGCTGTGAGTCCTCCTTCCCACCCAGCCAGATATCCCACCATGCAACGTGCTTGCATTGCAGAGAGTGCAAGTTGGCTTTCAGGATGTCAGGCAGTGGTGTTGTGCTGTTTGTTGGTGCACAGTTCCCAGCAGTGCCTTGTGCTCCCCACAGCAGTAGCCAGTGTCAGCCATCTTGTCAGTCCTTATCCACTTCCTGTGATGTGAGCATGGTTCAGAGTGGTGTTGATGGGCCAATTGTGAGGGTGAGCAGTATCTGTGACTCCAACTCCCATCATGCTATTGCCTACACCCCCTTCCCAGCATGCCCGTACTTCCTTCCTTCTGACTCTGCTTCCCTGTGGGGTAGTGTGCCTGTGCTGACAGGAAGGCTGACAGTGTTGTCCTTGCGTTTGTTTGGCTACAAGTGCCAGGTGTGTCCCTGTGCTTCACACAGCATTACCCAGGGTGGTGGTTCTTTGTGGGATCTTCATTTGGTATGTGAGGCATTGCATTCTCCCAGGTGGGTTATGTGGAGTTTGTGTTGAGGGGGGTGTGAGGTGAGCTGCTTGTAACTATGGTCAGTGCTGTGAGTCCTCCTTCCCACCCAGCCAGATATCCCACCATGCAACGTGCTTGCATTGCAGAGAGTGCAAGTTGGCTTTCAGGATGTCAGGCAGTGGTGTTGTGCTGTTTGTTGGTGCACAGTTCCCAGCAGGGCCTTGTGCTCCCCACAGCAGTAGCCAGTGTCAGCCATCTTGTCAGTCCTTCTCCACTCCCTGTGATGTGAGCATGGTTCAGAGTGGTGTTGATCGGCCAATTGTGAGGGTGAGCAGTATCTGTGACTACAACTCCCATCATGCTATTGGCTACACTGACTTCACCAGCATACACAGAATTCCTTCCTTTAAGTGAGCTTCCCTGTGAGGTGGTGTTCTATTGGTGGCAAAATATCAGGCAGTGTTTGTTGGTTATATTTGTGCCACTGCCTTGCTCTATTTGTTGTTAGGTTTGTACATGTCATGACACAGTTACATATCACTATGAGATGGCATGTATTGTGTTTATCTAACTGACATACACATCTTGGGATGATTATCTTTTGGTTGCTGTTGATTTGCTAGGGGTGGATGGTTTGACTGTCCCCTTGAGAGTGATGTGTGTGTATTGGCACACAATATTGTGTATATTAGTTGTGTACTCACCAGGCTCTGGGATGTCTGTTAGTCCATATACGCTCACTGGTGGTAGGATGGCCCGCACCTTCTCCTGCCAGGGCCTGAGGTATACTGGTTTTGCAGGAGGGCCACTGCCGGTGTGCTGGCTCAGGAGGTAATCCTTCTTGAGTAGGTCTCTGACCCTCCTGCGCACATCATACCACCTGTTCTGGATGTCTTCCTTTGTGCGCAAACATGGTGATTGTGCGTTCACCCTGTCGACGATCCTCGCCCACATCTTGGTTTTCTGCGACATGGGGGTCTGTTGGACCAATGTGCCAAACAACTGTGGCTCTACCCTCAGGATCTCGTCTACCATGACTTCCAATTCACTATCTAGGAACTTTGGATTCTTCTTTAGGGGCATGGTGATGGGTGGTGGTGGTGGTGATTGATGTGTGTGTGTGTGCAAGTGAGGGTGTGTGTGTGTAGGTTTTGCTGGGTGTGTGTGAGGGTGCTATTTGTTGAGGTGCTAATGGTGTGTGGCTTTTGTGTTGGATGAGCTGTGTGTGTGTCTGTGTTTGCTGTGTGATGGTGTTCTGTGCTGGCAGGTCAGTGGAATTTGCAAAGGATCATGGTAGGGATTTGTGGGCTTTATGTAGGTGGAGTTGGGGGTGTGTCCTTGTTCCATTTTTCCCCCCCCTGTATTTATTGGCTTTGTCATTGATTGTTTGGCCCTTTTTTTTTGTATTTTTTCATTTGTGATTATTGTGCATGTAGGAGTCGTTCTTCTGACCGAGTTGGACGTTGCAGTTGTCTCGTGCGCGCCTCTCCGAGTCGTTCCCGCTGTGTTTCAGCTCAGTTTCATATGCGGCGTACGCGTTGGTCGCGGAGTATTGTGTTTGTTCGGCTGGGTTTTGTATGCGTGTCGGTCGTACGGCTTGGGCTCCGTACGAATCGGTCAGAATTTGCACCCATTGCATCGTACTGCGCGGGTCGGTGTTTGCGGGTACGTTTCGTTCGGGTTATTTCCTGATGCGTGTCGGTCGGTTCGATTCGCGTGGTTTCCCGGCCGGATAGCTTGTTTCCGTCCGGGTCGGTCGTTCGCCTTGTGTTCCGTACGAGTCGGTCGTGATTCCCATGCATTTCATCGTACTACCCGGGTCGGACGGCGCCGGTACGTGTCGGTCGGACTAAATTCCAGTACCGAGTCGGTCGGTATTTTTCCGGCCCGAATCGGAATCGGCCCCTTTGTCTATAGGCCCAGGTGAAGCATAAACTTAAAAATCTTACTTACTCTCTCGAACCTTTGAAAAATCTTTACACCTTATCACTACAAATCTGCAGCCCACTTTTATTGGGGCCTTGGTGAATTTTCAAATACATTATTGTAATGGGCTCCTGCAGCAGATCACTAAAGGGAGCCTAGCCCATATCCTGGGGCTCAAAACACCGTGTCTAGGTTGTCCGTGGGGCAAAATATAAGAGCTCATGTGAATATAATATAGTCCGGAGATCTCTCCATCGTCTGGTGTCGGTGTGTAACAAATAAGGATACATTTTCAAAAATTCACACGTATTCCAGCAGATCACTGAAACATCAAAACATGTGATATCAAAAGTGGCATATTCTCACTGAATTGGTGTGCTCAGTCATTGCAATGCCCATTGCACACCAATAGGGTCCATGCGGGGGCACGGGATCGGTATGTTTTCATTGGTACTACAGCAGTACTTGCTTGGTTAACTTGCATTTCAGCTTATATGGGGAATTCCAGTCATCAGCCATTTTAATGTTCTATTAAGCCATTGTATCAGCCATCAAAATGAAAAGTTTACTAGTCTGAACTGGAAGTAAACTCCTAAGCAAAAGGCCCTCTAGAAGTGTAGAGACCCTCCCAAGTGATACTGTTTGGGACTATAGAAGCCTAAGAAGTTTTTTAGAAATTCAAAATGTATTATTTTATTCATGCCATAAAAAAAAGCAAAGGATTGGAAAACGGATGATAAACTAAAAAGCCAACAAGTGTTTCGTGACGATGACATTTTAATGTGTTGCTTCCTCAGGCCTGAAAACATTTAAAGATTAAGGGGCCCATTACGATGGCGGGCGGATGCACAACCGCCGTGCTGGCGGATGCAAAAACCACCAGTTACCGCCGGCACGCAGCAGTCCACACGCCCGCCCAATTACGATGCGAAAAGCAGGCCAAACACCGCCGGCAAGCCAGCAACACCGTCCGCCATCAAAGTGCGCCCGCACACGTAGCAGCGCAGCACAACTGACACACACCGTCCGACGAAACACGTCCCGCCCGGCGCATAAATTACGATGCCGCAAACAAACGGCTCCCACGGCAAAGAGACACCGCACGTGAAAGAGAGGCGGAAACACGGACGCAGAGCACGGACAACGAAGAAGCGGCACCCCGGGCATGAATCCAGCACTGCAGGCCCTTCCCATGCTTCTGCTGATGCACCACCAAGGACGCAACGTACCGCGGAGACGCAGGTAGGCACACACACAACAAGTGCACGCAAACAGCGCACACAGTGCAAGGGCGGAAAAGCGGACAACCCCCCACCAGCGCGTGCACACTACACATCCACCATTGCATCCACATATGACACACAGGCCAAATCCTAACATCGCGGAACACATGTGTACACACCACCTGGGACTAGGAACCAACCACCCCGTCACGGCCCCAAAGCGCCGATGACGCCGCCACACATGCGCACAACGCAGAGGCCAACCGCAGCGCCATGCATGCGTCGCACACAGACACAGGAACACAACCAAGCAGCACACACATCAGCCCCACCCCGAACGCACATGACACGTGACAGGCCGGCCACAGACATGTCCCCAACGCCCAATTCACGGACAACACCCAACGCCACACAACCGACGCACACATGTCAGTGAAGACACGCAACTGCAGGACACACCCCAGTGTAACAAACATGGCGTAGCACACAGCGGCGGCAACACCAACTAGGAGAAGCAGGGCCCCTTCGGGAAGAGGGACGCCAGTACCACACTGAAAAACCCATACCACCCTGCACATATGAACAAGACACATGAAACGGAACACCAAAGAGCCCGGGGACCGACAACAGGTGGCCCAAGAATAACATCCACACACAAGGCCCAACGCAGAGCGGAAAGGCAGCCTGCCGCCCACACAAGGGAGAGCAGACAGCACTGAATGACCTTCCATTCCAACTCCGAAACCACAGCCCTACGACAGAAGCCGGTGAATACAGCCATTGTCCAAGAATAGACCAACACAGGCATGCCGAGGAGACCGACCACAGGGCAGATAGCGCATATCACAGAAGCACACAACGGACGGGGAAGAAAGAAGAAAACACTCCCCCATGTCGGCCACATGCAAGTTAATTGGAAGGAGTCACACAGCACTGACCTTGAACTGTCTGAGAAGCATGTGGGAAGAGGGCCCGTGTCCTCCAAACAAGCCAACAGAACACAAGTCCTGTCTCCCTACGACTACACAGAGCTCACAGCAACCCCGGAGCGTGCACATTGCAGACTGCACACACAGCCGGAGCACGCCACCTCAACGAACCGCTGCGAAATGGCAACCGCAACACACCTACCCAACTACGCCGAACAGCTCAAGCTGTACAAAACCAACACGATACATACATTGGGATGCGATCTCCTGTCCCTGCTGAACGTAAGTTACCGACTGACTTACCGCATCACATTGTTCAGCTGCGTCATGCCCGTCTTCTACTGTCGGAGGTGTCCCTACCAGCATCCCGTCGAGATATGCCTCTCCAACCCGGCATGTCTGAAGGCGGACCTGCTACCACTACTCCTCCCTCTGGACGCACACGACAGGGCCTGCTCTGCCTATGGGGGCATGGCGTATGTGGCCAACATCGCACCCGCACTGAAATGGAACCACTGTGCCTCCACACGACGGATCATCGAGAACAGCTACATCGAATGTCACCCAGCATGCCCCATCATGGTCCTCCAAGGGACAACCTACGAACAACACCTTGACAGCCACCATCCGCTTCATTGGCTGGCAAACATGTACACCACCAATGACATGGAAGCCCTGCTGGACGGCATCGCATACCTGACAACCTGTAAATACGTCGGACCACAACGCAGGTTCCCCGAGTGACCTATGAAGTCCAACCCCGCACCCATGCTCAGCTTCCGCACGGACTGGCCAGTCACCACCACAACAGCCATACCAAACGACCGGCAACTGTAACCACACCATCAACGACATCGCCATGACATCGGATATGACCGGGACATGCACACTGTTCCCCATCACATCCAGGAACACCGCATGCATCGTGGGAGGCAGTGGCATGGGCTCTGTGTATCGCACCCACATGGACGGAACTGCACGAACAACCAGGACACGACATGGATCCAGCGCACATGGACACACACACCCCGCTCAGTGGACATGAATAGGTCGCCTGGAGTCTGTGGGTGCTGCACCCCTCCCACCCCCGCCCCGGGAATCCCATACCAGGACCTTTGCATGGACGACAAGTGCATACAACAACAACACGACCCCAGTGACTGTGACATGTCCAGTAACCACCACAGTGCAACAACAAGTGGCACGCCGCTGCATGCACGCAAGCACATGCCCTGATGTCATCTCACATGCACGCGTGCATGAGGAACAACCGCAGCAAACCTGTCACATGGAACTGAGATGGACTGTGCCCATGATGCCGAGCGGTCTGGTAGGCTACATGTATACCGTCTGTGTCAAAGTCCGCAGCTCCGCAGCTATACGTAAATGTACATTAGCACAGCCTTGGCCAAGCAGATGTAACCCCACACCCTATCCCATTTGTAATCATGCTCAGTATATCCTCAACATGTATTCCGCTGCCAGTAGTGTCCACTATACTGCATCACAGAGGACAGAAGACTCAATATAATGTTTGAAACCAAAACTGTCTCCGCTGACTCATTTCACAAGTACGAATGAGAGAGGATGAGAGTATGTGAAGTACACGGCAGTCGTGACATGACCATGTAGTCCACTGGTATTGGATGTCAACGCAAATGAGTAGCACTACTGTGGAAGACACACATGTGTCGTGTGAAGTCGTATGGACGCAGTGCTCAGGTGGGTGGGTGCGACGGGTAGATGCGCACATGCCAAGTTGGAGCACGCCGTGTTGGGAGGGCTCATGAACAGTACACCACCGCTTCCCTGGGCATTGTGAGAGGACACCTGTCGGGGGGAGTGAACACGTGTGTGCACAGCAGCCGGGCACACGTACAAAGCGGTACCAGGCGCACCTCAGCCCACCCTCTGTGAACAAGCTGGATCCTGTTGTGCGCCCGCCATGCCCCTTGACAAGGCACACACAGCCCCAGTCGACCAGGTGTAACCCCAACATAGTCAATCCGCACAGGCGATACAGGGCACGGGATGGCAGTGGAGCATGGTGTGTGTGAGGTCTCCTCGCGCTCCTCCTGGTCATATCACGCAGGCAATAGAACCTCAACGTCTAGCATGGCACAAGTCAGATGGAAGTGTAGGGGGACGCACCACAGCACGAGCAGCACTGACGTCACGGGAGGTGGCTCGCACCATCCCATCCATTGCCCATCATACCAACCACGACACATGCCATTGCGACTAAGTGCAAGCGCGTGCGCCACCACCCCCGAGCCCTCCCCAGAGAGGCCAAAGAGTGAATGTGTGGGCCAACAGCCACAGACGGACGCGGCCTGGCCGCAAGGGCAGCCACAGCCACTGGGTGTCGCAGGTGGCGGATCCGGAAGGCGAAGACTGTGATGCATAGTCCATGCAGGCCGGGTCTCCATTTGGGGCACCACGCAGGTGGACGGCGTCCCGCCACACATCATACCCTGAGACAGCCCACTCGTGCAACTGGACCCACACATACACTCCTTGCCCTCTCTGGTGCGAGCTTGGGGCTGCCTGTGCAAGCGCTAGCCTCGCAGGTGAGCATGCATATTGGGGGGCGAGGGGAGGACATGAGGGCTGGGGCGAAGATGACTGTATCACTGTCAGTTAGTACAAGGGATGACCCAGATGTGGAAAGGAAGAGACGTGTCCCGTGTGTACTGCAACTAGTCGCCAATCCAACTACCCCCCATGTCCGGAATGTAAGCCCGCACCTAGGCCCGCCCATCCGCCACATCGAACATACCACCAGCACGACAACCTTCCCATTCGAAACACTGACTGGGGGTGGCGACCAGTGAACAATCATGTGTAGCCTACCCACGCGTACATGTGGGCCCTCCATGATCCATGTCACCTGCGGCAAAGACATGACATGCGCAATGAGGGAAGTGAGGAGAGCTGTCCGCCCCACGCGCAGAAGGTGCATCAGCTCCACAGACCCAGCAGCGAGTCCAGCAGGGGTCACATGTGCAGGGGCAGCTGTGCCTGGTGTGAAGGCACATGCATATAGACAGCACATCGACCAATGTGTAGTCTGCTCACATCCACAGTCCATCATCATGCGGACATAGGAATTGAACACAGGGCAACACATCTTAGTTGGTGCACCCACCGTGACCAACAATGCGCAATCATCGACGTACCCGCCCTGTGCATGGCCCCCACCCAACGGAGGCACATCCAGTGCCACCATCCCACACACACAAGCCTTCCACGGAACATGCTGTGTCCAATGGTCAGTACAGAGTCAGCGCCCATCTGGTGGATCCTGAACAGGAGACACATGCACACACATGCCAGCTCCCACTATGTACGTCTGCCACCTGGCACGTGCAATGTAACCTCTCACCTGTGACGTGTGACTGCAAGCACACAGCCGTCTTGGCATGGGGCTGTCAATGTGGACACCAGTCAATGTTTCGGGAGCTGTGATCCGTACAGTGCTGTACATAGGGTGCAGTGCTGACACCTACTACTGTCTCATATCCCCTCGTGCCACAGGTCCCACTTGTATTGGCCGCTCAGCCCGTGCCCACATCGTCGTCGGTCGTGTGCCATACTCATCCAGCCTCGGAAGCAGTTCCATGCTCAGCAGACACTCATGTTGCCGTGGCGTTGCCGCTTGACGAATATGCAGTCAGTCCCCATCAGCACGCCCGCAAGTCATTGGGGCCTAGATCCCCATGTGCATGCACATGGCAGTGGTATGTCTCACTTGCCATTGCCATTGTTGGGAGACCTGTGTAAGTGTATTGTGGCCGTGCCGTCCCAGCTTGACAGCTGGGCTGTGGCTCATGTGCTTGCTCAGTCATGTCAGTGATGTGTATGCGAAATTGCCATGTGCCGTGTTGCTTTGACATGTGTCCTCTGCCATTTAACCCAGGCGGAGACCGAACATTGACCGCCCATACCAATTGCTGGCGGACATGGACGATACAGAGGTAATCAGGAAGTTTCGGCTGGACAGGCCAACTCTGCATCGACTGTGTGCCATGTTAGAGCCCCATCTCCGTCCCCGCAGGGTGTATCCGACTGCTGTCACCCCCACGGCTAAGGTGATGGCCGCCATGCATTTCTTCGCCACTGGGTCATTCCAGCACACAGTGGGCAGTGGAGGAGGGATGTCCCAGCCCATGTTCAGCAAGGTGCTGAGGGATGTACTGGCAGCCATGATGCTGTACCGAAACAGGTACATCAGATTCCCCAGGGCTCGTGAATTGGCGGCAGTGAAGGGTGCATTCTATGCCCTTGGCAGAATCCCACACGTCGTGGGAGCCATTGACTGCACACATGTTGGCCTTGTTCCACCACAGGCCACTGAGCACCTGTACCGCAACAGGAAGCACACGCACTCCCTGAATGTGCAAGTGGTGTGCCTTGCGGACATGGTGATCACCCACGTGTGTGCCAAGTTTCCAGGCTCGGCACATGACGCACACATAATGCGCAACAGCATCTTGCCACGACTGATGGCCAATCTGCAACAGGATCGTGGCTGTATTGTCGGTGAGTATGTGGAGTGGTGTAGCGTGCTGGTTGTGCGATGCTGTCCCCTGTCCAGTTGGAATAGCAACGGTTCTCTGTGTCCCTCACACCCAGGTGACTCTGCGTATCCGAATGGGGCATGGCTGCTCAGTCCATTGAGGAATCCTCGCACCCCAGCAGACGATCGATACAATGAGGCACATGGGAGGACCAGACGTGTGGTCGAGCGTACCTTTGGCCTCCTCAAGTCCAGGTTCAGGTGCCTGGACCGCACCAGGGGTGCACTGGTGTACTCCCCACAGAAGGTGTGCCAGATAGTGGTGGCGTGCTGCATGCTGCACAATCTGGCCATTCGGAAGCAGATCCCCCTCATCGTGGATGACGGAGATCAACCAGGGCCCCAGCCCGCAGACCAGGACAGCTCGAGTGAGGAGGACAGCGGAGAGGAGGAAGCTGGTAATGTGCGGCAGCAGCTCATCGCCCGCTACTTCACTTGACGGTGAGTGTCCATGTACGACGGCTGATGTGGCTGTATCTGTGCAGGTGTGTGTGTGCTGTGTCAGGGTGGCCGTTTGTTCACTGCGTGCTGTGTGTCAACGCTCCATGGCCAGGGTAGTATGCCACTGTTGGTGGCTGTGGCATTGTGCCCTATTGCTCTGTGCGATGTGTGTACATTGCTTGTAGTTGTTGACATGTACTGTGTGATGGGTGTGTGACACACTCATTGAATGTGCTCCTGTTCTGTCTCCCACCCCTAGGTCCCTACAGGCCCTCCGGATTCCATTGCCATGCCACGCATCAGGTGCCTTTCCGCCCAAGGTGGCCGTTGTATTCCGTACAAATAAAACACAGGGCACAAACAGCAGTTAGTGAAAAAGGTGCATTTATTACAAACTGTGACATGTGATTGTGTGTAAGGTGATGACAAAAGTGGTGCGTGCAGTGACAATGAGCTGTCGGTCATGGCTGCGTGATGATCAGGGTGTACCCACTGGTTCTATGTCCATAGTCCAACACACACATGCCATCCAGCTGGCTGTGTGGAGTGGGATCGTAGAGCAAGTCAATGCAGTGGCTGGTCAAGGAAGGCTGGCGGAAGGCTGGCTGGCTGCCTCACTTGCGACTGGAGCGTGCGAAGTCCTCCCGGGAGATCTGTTTCCTCTTCGGACGGCCCCTTCCACGTTTGGGAGGGGGTGTGTGGTGGCGACCTGCTGGTGGTGGGTGAGGTGTGCTCACTGGCTGTGGACGCAGGGGAAGTGGACACTGCTGCCCGACCCTGCGCCCTAGCAGGTGGTGGCGGAGGTGGTGTTGCTGGCCTTGCCTGTGACCCCACCGCCACCACCAGCTGGCCCATGAGGTCCACGAGTTGGTCCATACGGGACACGAATTGGCCCATATGGGCGTCCATGGACCTCAGCACCCCCAGCACCTCCCGCGTGTCAGTAGCAGACCTGGCCCATTGTCCTTGGGCCTCTTCATAGGCCCCAAGGACTCTGGCCATTTGAGGCAGGGCATGGCTCCCAGGGGAGGCTGGCGTTTCCCTGACCCTGCTCCTCCTACCAGTCCTGCTGCCACCGGCCTGCCCACTAGCCACATTGCACACCACGGTCCTCGCTGTGGCTCCCAGGGTGGATCCAGTCGGCCGGGCCACCACCTGCGCTGGGGCTGGTGCCAGCGAAGACGTGGTGGTGGTGGAGGCGGTGGTGGTCGGTGCGGCGATGGTGGCGGTTGCGGCAGTGGTAGTGGCCGCAATGACCGTGGGTGTGGCCGCAACGACAGTGGCAGCAGGGGACTGGGACTGTTCAGCATCCCTGGATGATGGGTTGGTGGGTAGGAGGGGTCCTGGGAGCGGCTGGGCCCTGCCACGCCAGATGGGCCAGCTTGGTGGTCCGTGTCCGAAGAGGAGGACAGATCCTCCAGATCCGTGTGTCCTCGTTGGGGGCTTGTGGGCTGGCTGTGCTGGCTGCTGTCTCCATCCCCAGCATCCAGCAGTTCGTCACCTGTGGAGAGAATGAGATTTGTTATTGTGTTGCACCTGGCGAAGTATGTATTAGTCGTCTGACATTGGCAGTTCGTGCAATCTCGTACATGGGTTTCCCGGAGGCGAGTGTGTGGCTGTGGCATCTGTAGTTGTGTGTGCTAGGCAATGGGACTGTGTGCTGTGCACATGTGGCATGGGACGGATTGGCCATGCCGATGGGTGTGTTGCTGTGCCCCTACTCATTGTGACTCTGGTGTATGCGGGCTCCTGGCCCATCCTGGGTCTGGTTTGTACTTTGCTTTTGGAGTTCATATGGAACGCTTAGGAACGCATATGGCAACATGGGGGCCATGCCCCAGATTCGCATTTGGGAGGGGATATGCTTTTGGGGTTCAAATGGAACGCTTAGGAACGCATATGGCAACATGGGGGCCATGGCCCAGATTCGCATTTGGGAGGGGATATGCTTTTGGGGTTCAAATGGAACGCTTAGGAACGCATATGGCAACATGGGGGCCATGGCCCAGATTCGCATTTGGGAGGGGATATGCTTTTGGGGTTCAAATGGAACGCTTAGGAACGCATATGGCAACATGGGGGCCATGGCCCAGATTCGCATTTGGGAGGGGATATGCTTTTGGGGTTCAAATGGAACGCTTAGGAACGCATATGGCAACATGGGGGCCATGGCCCAGATTCGCATTTGGGAGGGGATATACTTTTGGGGTTCAAATGGAACGCTTAGGAACGCATATGGCAACATGGGGGCCATGCCCCAGATTCGCATTTGGGAGGGGATATGCTTTTGGGGTACATGCTGTGAGCCATGGGTGCCGAACGTGACATGTGTTGTGGCAGCATGACAGTGCATGGTCTGAGGTGTGTGCATGCCTGACATGGCCTGCATATTTGCTGTCTGTTGTGATTACTGGACATGGCATTGGACGCATCGTTATGAGTGAGTGATAGTTGTGTGCCAGCCAACGTATTGCAGTTGTCCCATCTCCTTGGTGTGCGTGCTGCCCTGTGCCATGTGCATCACTGCAGTGCTCGGGGGGGGGTGTGGCCCATGTTGTGTGTTTTTGCTCACAGTGTGTCGTGCGCTTAATTGACTTCTGGCACATGGTTGGTCATGGGCATGTGTCTTAGCGTGACTGCTGTATGTGTGGCAGCTGTGCGGATGACATGCCTTTCATGAGACTGGGGCTGACGGATGGGATGGATGGTATGTTGTATGTGCATGGTGTGTCTGTGAGTTTGATGGGTTCAGTGGTGTTCGTGTGCATTTATGTTGTTCCGCTCTGTTGCGTCTAGTGTTGTTTGTCTTACATAGGCGTGGGTGTGGGGTTGACAGGCAGTGGGGGCTACATGGACAGGACTTCAATGGTGTTTCGGTTGTGTGTGATGAGTTGCACAGTGGCTGCCGTGTGGGACTATATTCAGTGTGGCTTGTGCATGCAGACTTGGCTCCTTGGGTGTTGCTATGTCTGTGATGGGTCATGTGGGGTGTGAGTCTGTTGTTCATGTCCGTGTGCGCATTGTTCACTTGTTCGTGACGGTGGGCGGTGCTGCGTGTTCGTCTGCTACGTGACATGTCCCATGTGTTGGTGGTGTTATGGTCCTCATGCCTCCAGTAATCCAGCCCTGTCCAGTTTCCCACCTGCAAGTTGTTCGTGCGTGCACTGTACTGGATGCCACATGGCTCTAAGCGGGGGGTGCTCCATGTTGCAGGTCTGTGGGGGTGGGGGGTGTTGTGGGTCGTGGGGGTGGCTGTACACCCACTGACACCGATTGCTGTGGACCGTGATGTCTGCCTTTCGGCTGTCGTTGTGCACTGCGGTGGCTGACACGTGGCTGTGGGGTGTGGGGGATGCTCCTCCTTGCTGTGCTGTGGGACTGGGGCCTGGTGTGTGTTGTACTTGGGCTGTCCACCGTCCCACCCACTGCACTTTGTGTTCCTGCCACTTACCTGTTACTTGTCGGTTAGTGCAGCTGTGGCGGACACATGGGTGTGGTGGGTGCTCGTTGTGGCGCTTCTGGCATATTTGTGGACCTGTTGGTGGTTACGTGGCTGGCTTAGTGTACACATGTCCCCACGCATCTTACAGTTGTTCGGTTTGGGCTGTGTGTGGTAGTGTCTGTTGCATGTGTGTGTGATGTGTTGTGTATTGTGTGCTGGACATGGGGGTGTTTGTCCCTGGGAGCTGTGGCATGGTAGTTGCGCATGTGAGTACATGGCGGTGTGCTGGTATACATTAGTTTGTACTTACCAGCCTCCACTCCTCCTGCTAATCCGGCGAGGATCTCCGGATGGATTACGACTCGCACCTTCTCCTCCCACGCTTTGAAGGTCTTAAAGAGCGCGGGATTCCCTCCGCCAGTGACGGCAGCCAGCTCTCTGTTTTTGCCCTCCTTCTTCTTGACCAGGCTCTTTACGTCATTCCAACGTTTGTTAATCTCGACTCTGTTTCTGGGCAGGGTCCCGACTGCATTGACCTGGTCTACGATCCGGTTCCACATTCTGTTTCTGGTGGCTAGTGGTGTGTGCTGGACCATGTTCCCATAGATTTGTGGGTACACCTTGATGATCTCGTCGACCATGACCGTCAGCTCCATGGGCGTGAACTTGGGCATCCTTTGTGGTGCCATGGTGTTTGTGGTGCTGGTGCGGTGTGTGTTGTGTAATGTGCAGGGGGTTTGTGGTGCCGGTGTTTGGTGGTGGTGGTGGTGGTGGTGGTTGTGATGTGTGCGTTTCTGTGGTGTGCTGCTGTCCTTGCTGTGTCACTGTGTCCTCTCCTCTCCTCTCTGGTTTGCAATGTAGCAAGGGGTTGTAGTCTGTGGGAGTGCTGCTTTTGTACTCACCTATGTGGGTGTGTCCTCATGGTCTGTTGTTTTCAGGTGTGTTGTGTCTGGGGTTCTGGCCTTTGTATTTTTTGTTTGTCCGGGGGTGTTTTCGGGATGTGTACTGTGCTTGTGTATTTGTGCGTGCCCTGCTGTGTGGACTTGTTGGCCATGTTGTGTGCTATTGGTTTTGTGTGCGGATGGTTTCTGTGCAGGTACGTTGGCGCCATGGCTTCTGCCGTGTCGATTCTCATCGGCGTTGTTTGCGCTGGCGGGCGGTATATTTGTTGTTTTTCCGCGCTCATGGCGGTGCGATCGTAATTTCACGTGCGGTGTGTCGACCGTGTGGGCGGGCGGTTTTGTGTTGTCGTGCGTGTTTCCGTCCGTGGCGGGCGGTTTGACTCCGACTCGGACGATGGCGGGCGGTATTTTGTGTGATTTTTCCGCCGATGGCGGTTTTCGGTTTGTGTAATCGTAATGGCGTGGTCGGTGTTCAGACGGTGTGTGCGGGCGGATTTTTGCCGCTTCCATGCCTGGCGGATTTATTTACGCCGGGTATCGTAATGGGCCCCTAAGAATTCAGAATCACCATAAAGCATGATTAATGTGCCACAAACTGGAACAGAAAGGTGTATCTAAGAAATTAATGTAATCAAAGAGAGGAAGGTGAAGGAAAAAAAAGTGAAAGAGCAAAAAGAAGCAGAGTTAAAAAAAAAAAAGTCATATGATAGATGGCATAAAGTACCTCCAACCTTACGTTATAAGGATATTGCAAGTCAGAGGAGTTCCATAACATATAGAGGAACGAGGCCGAAGGTAAAATTCCTTCATAAGGTTGTGGAACTCTGAGCAGACCCTCCAGGATTTCGCGATCTTACGGTTTGCCGCAAAATCGGCACTTTTGTAAAAATGCAGCGATTTTTACAAAAGTGCCCGCAAAATCAGCACTTTTGTAAAAATGCCGCAATTTTTACAAAAGTGCCTGCGAAATTCGCAATGTGCAACCCCTGAACCTGTCCTGTTCCCGTAGTTAATGATGTTCCGCCCCCACGGGGGCATCGAGAGCAACTCCCCATTAAACTCTTCTCCCCTCAATCAGGTCACCTGCTGTCCATACACTTCTGTGAGGTGGAGGCAGCATCTGATTTACTCAAGACATCTGATGGCCCAGCGAACCGGGAGCGCTCTCTACTCTGCAGGATCCTGATCCAATATAAACAAGCATTGGCATAGCCAATAGGTCTTGCCTGTGGGACCTTATAAGTGTTTAGCAATGCAGTACATTATCCCCCACTGGCATGCCCACACACTCTTAACATCTTCGAATAATCGTACAAGTTTTTTTTTCTTTTTTTAAAGTCAATATGAACCGAGGAAAGTTAAAATGTGTAACTATTGCTTTTAAGTTGAACCAGTGGTTTTTGGTGCTCAGCACCGGCAATTAATCATCAACTCTGGCGCTTTCCACGAGCACCAGTTAAAGACACATTCATTTATGGTAGGCCCAGGGAGATTAAGTGATTTGCCCAGAATCACAGGTTGTTGAGCTGACTCCTAGACTCGAACCTGGTTCCCCAGCTCCAAGGTCTGCAGCTCTGACCATTACGCCACACCCTCTCCCGAATTTCATGGCTAGTAGTTGGTTCTGTTTTAAGCAGCGCTAACAAGAGAAATGGTTTGTTGCAAGCTGCCTCCTAACAAGAGCGCCAGCACTTTTTATTTTTTATTTTACAAATTAACCACTGAAAGTGGCATTATTTCCAAACAAAAAGAACAATTGATGGACATAATTTGTAACATGATACATAACAGATGGAACCATGTAAGGAATGCAGCTGCGACAATGCTCGCTCCCGAGACCCATAGGCAATGGGAGGGAACATTTCAACAAAAGGTGGGACAAACACACGCCTTCGGCCATTTGCGTGCTTTCTTTTTTGAAAGACACACGCTATGGCCAATGAAATCTGTGGGAGTTAACTAAATCCCACAGAGAAGTCTGTGGGAAGTTTGGAGTGCTTACAACAAGCCTCCCCATAGAGCAGCGCATGCGCTGCGCTAGGCTCGACCTAAAAATGAGCTTCACTTATGCTTTCTTAACTGCTGCCATAGTTTGAAATATGTGTACTGGTCATTTACAAGGATTTAACTTGTGTTGTGTGTTAGAAACAAATTGACATCTTGGAGCCTTCCCTTTCACATTCTCTGTCTCAGGAAGACTGACCCATAGTTCACTTTACAATAATATCCTCCCACTTTCGAGTCGGAGAAAGGACAGTAAACCCCACTGTCCAGGTCTAAAGAATAAGGCACTGTCTATCAACAGCCAGCCTGACCTTTGACCTCTGGTTCTGAAGACAGCAATTGTAACAAAATAAAACAAGCATTTGCAATGCAATAGGTCTCGCATTTACGCAAGTTTAAGCTATTGGCATTGTAAATGACAATGCCTTTTTTATGTTTTAAAAATGAAAACAAAAATAAAAGGCATTGTCATTTACAATGTCAATAGCTCAAACTCGCGTAAATGCGAGACCTATTGCATTGCAAATGCTTGTTTATCTTTTGTTTTGGTGGGAGGGACCTTTTGTTGTGGGTGCAGAGGGTCAGAATTGGGATGGGAACAGGACTAGTTTGGACTTTTCTTTGGAAATTTTGGACGGTATGCAGTCATAATATCGATGTTGAAATATCGATATGCCATAATATCGATGTTTAAATATCAATGTGACAGAATATCGACCTGCAATAATATTGTCGACCAGAATATCGACATGCAGGTAAGAAATATCGTTTTTGTTAATATCGAAGTTAGTAATATCGTTAGTCAAAATATCGTTGTTAATAATATCGAAATTTATTTTAGTGTTTTGAATTTTAGTTTATGAGTGAAAAGTATAGCTTATTTTTTTAATGTATGTTTGAAATTTTTAGAAGTAATTAATTTTATGTTAAGTAATTTTTGCGTATTTTAGTTCCGTAGCGGGTTGTGGGTTTATAGGGGAATAGGGTGGGAAGTAATTTAATTATAATATATTTATTAATACATTTTTAGTAATTATTAATTTTTTAAGAAATTAAAAATTGCGTTTTAGTTCCGTAGCGGGTTGTGGGTTAATAGGGGAATAGGGTGGGAAGTAATTTAATTAAAATTAATTAATTAATCATTTTAATTAATTAATATTTTTGTATTTAATAATTTATATTGTTAATTGTGTTAATTAATGTGTTATTGATTAGTTATTAATTGGTTATTAATTATTAATAATTAATTGGTAAATATGTTAATTGTGTCATTTTTTGAGGAGCGAGTTGTGGGTTTATAGGGGAGTAGGGTGGGAAGTAATTTAATTATAATTAATTAATTAATAATTGGAATTAATTAATATTTTTGTATTTAATAATTTAGATTGTTAATTGTGTTAATTAATTTCTTATTAATTAGTTATTAATTGGTTATTAGTTATTAATAATTAATTGGTAACAATGTTAATTGTGCCTTTTTTTAGGAGCGGGTTGTGGGTTTATAGGGGAGTAGGGTGGGAAGTAATTTAATTATAATTAATTAATAATTTAATTAATTAATATTTATGTATTTAATGTTATATTGTGAATTGTGTTAAATATTTTGTTATTAATTAGTTATTAATTGGATATTAATTATTAATTGGTAAAATCTTAATTGTGTTATTTTTTAAGAGCAGGTTGTGGGTTTATAGTGGAGTAGGGTGGGAAGTAATGTAATTATAATTCATTAATTAATAATTTTTATTAATTAATATTTGTGTATTTAATATTTTATATTGTTAATTGTGTTACATAATGTGTTATTTATTAATTATTAATTGGTTATTAATTATTAATTATTAATTGGTAGATATGTAAATTGTGTCAATTTTTTATGAGCGAGTTGTGTATTTAGAGGGCAGTAGTGTGGGAAGTAATTAAAAATTAATATAATTTTTAATTTTTTCATATAATATTTATTTATTGTTATTTTATAGTCTTAATAGTATGAATTAATTTAATACTGATTGTTTTTAATTTTATTGTTCATTGTTATTCGTTAATGAATTATTTGTTAAGCAATTATGTTAATTGTGTCATGTTTTACAATAGTGGCGGTGTCATTTATAGGGGTATTTGGTGGGAGATAAATTATTATTTAAGTATTTGTTAATTAATGTTTATTATTTTGCTGGAGTGGGAAGAGTAAATCATTCACCTCCGCTATCCAACACTTTCCCTACTCTTGCAATTGTTGGAGTGGGAATAGTAATTTTATCCCCTCCACTATCCAACACGTTCCCTACTGTTGCACTCCGTGGAGTGGGAATAGTACATTATTCCCCTCCGCTATACAACATTTTCCCTACTGTTGCACTTGCTGGAGTGGGAATAGTAAATTATTCCCCTCCGCTATCCAACACTTTCCGTACTGTTGCACTTGCTGGAGTGGGAATAGTAATTTTATCCCCTCCGCTATCCAACACTTTCCCTACTGTTGCACTCATTGGAGTGGGAATAGTAATTTCATCCCACGCTATCCAACACTTTCCCTACTGTTGCACTCTGTGGAGTGGGAATAGTAAATTATTCCCCTCCGCTATCCAACACTTTCCCTACTGTTGCAGTTGCTGGAGTGGGAATAGTAAATTATTCCCCTCCGCTATCCAACACTTTCCCTACTGTTGCACTCCCTGGAGTTGGAATAGTAAATTAATCCCCTCCGCTATCCAACACTTTCCCTACTGTTGCACTCTGTGGAGTGGGAATAGTGAATTACACAGTTGAACAGTTACACAGTTCAGCCACAGAGACCCAAGTTATATATCTAAATGTTCTGTCATCTAGGTTTGAAAAATACAAATTATGGAGGAGTGCAAAGAAGTGAAGTCTGGATGTGCTGAGAGGGGCTGGACGGAGTGATATGTGCCTGGATACCCGAGCAATGTGCATCCAGCCGGCCACTTCAGACTGAACAGTGACAGAAGCACCTGGGTTACTGAGAGAATGCAAATGGGGTGCAAATAGGAAAGGTGTTTGTTTGTGGTCACTCAAAAGCTTAAAAGTGGGTTGGTGCACTCCCAAAGTTGGGTATCAAGAGGGAACATTTGAGGGGCAATGAGATGGGGGTACCGAGAGGTCAAAAAGGAGTCAGAGGCACAAAGGTATGGGGATCCTGGACCTGGTCCCACAGTGAGGGAGGTCAAAAAGTCCCTACTGAAGTATACTGTACAACCCTGGCGAAAGTTTGTGCAGCCTTGCTCCCTCTGTAATTAGTAAACCCACAAAGTTCTAAAAATGATGATTGTTAAAAGAAAAATGATACTGTATTGCCAAATTGGGCGGTGCATCTGCATTCGTCTCAGAATGTCCGTCTTTGGTGCCTGGCTGAACCGGTCCGGTAAGGTACGCTGGAGTGTTATGGAGCTTTCACCTTTCGTGCAGGAGAAGAAGAGGCCTGCGGATTGTAAAACAGAAACAATACTGTAGAGTCAAGGAAAAAGACAAAAGGTAAGCTTCATGAGGAGTGTACCTACTACCAAGACTCAGAGGCATAGCAAGAGCATAGGCTGCTGCAATCATTCATTTTATCAGTCGTGGCAGATCGATTAACTGAGAAGTGAGAGCAATTTACAACCAAGCACAGACAAGACCAAGCTGATCAATCTCACAACTGTCATCATAACATTTAGCTGAGTGCGTGCATCATGTGATGATGATGATGATGATAATGATGATGAGATGGCATCACAAATCTGTCTCCAGTTTTCAAGCAACAGGCCCCCCCAACACAACCACATAAGTGGAGTTTCACATTTGAGCCAGCACACACACTCAGCAGCATTTCCCAAATCAACGCACCTCTTTCTAGTCCACAGAGCTGAGTGGGCCTCAGAGTCATACTCATCGTTGGTTTCCCTTTGAAGTCAATAGACTCGATACCTTCCTTCTTCTGGCTGTTGAGGTAGTCCCACCCTGAGTCCTTTGATCAGCCTCCTGACTCCGAGTAACGAATTAGTCCAACTCTGTCCCGAGACCTGTAGTGCTCTGCTATTGCAACATAAGAAGAGAAACTGAATTTTAGTATTTTGTGTAGGTTTGTGTTTGTTAATAAAGTGACTGTTCTGATCTCTGAAGAACCAGAAAAAAGGAGGGGACCCTACAATTAAATCTCGCAAAGTGTGAAAGGGACAATCACCTTCAGGAAAAATGATCCCCCCATCAGGTCCAAATACTGCAAATCCTCGAAATCTAGTTTACAAATTATTAGTTGAACACCCTCCCACACTGTCTGCCACCAAATCAATCATCAATCAATCATCAATCATCACTCATAATCACTCTATAATATACCACTCATTGGTACAATAGTTAGTTACAATTCAAGCAGGGGGTAAGTAGGTAGTAGGTACACAATTGTATCTCCTCTTACATGCAAGCAAAATATAGGAATTTGGCAGTCTTGTTAATCAATCGATCTTTACTGGGGCAGCCATGCTAGGGGATGATAAAAGAAGGATAGGCATGGAAGGGAGGGAGGCATTACAATAGCACATTGTGGCCTTTCATTCCAAATTTGAAGGCAAGCTTAACAAGCTAAGCAGACGCAAAGACTATTGTTTCAAAAAGAGGTAGCAGTAACATCTGGTCAAGAAACCTTTGAATTACAAGTTGCAAGGACATCAGTGAAATACAGTCCTTGTTAAACACCAACCTCCCAATTGATTTCGGCGAATTAGTTCATCACATATTTAATGCATCCAATGCTGCAGGCCTTGCTCACTTTTTAAAGTTCTCGGTTATGTCATGGTCAGTTCCTTCCCAAAAAATCTTTGGAGTAATATCGGGTTTTATTCATTTCTTTTTTTATAGTGTGTTCGGAGGCATCCCATTGGTGTTATTCCTCATTTGCGACATTTTGATTCTATTTTTGCTCCTCCGCAATGGATGTTCTGTCTCGAAGCCCTCTGGAACTACCACTGGTCCAGTTACGCCGTGAATGCATGGTAAGGTTCTTCAGAATCTTACTGATCCAAGAACTGAATCTTGACTGGTCACTGACATTCTGACCTGTCTGGTGTGCCTCTGTCCACCTATGTTTCATTGCCTATGGTGCCCATCGAATGGGCACTGGATACTTGCCTGGCTCTGCAAAAACCGGTTCCTGTGAACATGAACCTGCTGATGAGTTCTCTAGCGACCCATTTTTGAAGTAGTCCCATTGGCTTGCGGTTGCTGCACAATGCCAGATATGAGCCCCTCCCTTCAGAGGAGATGAGTGCTTCAGCACTCTGACTCATTTAACTTTAGCTCTAATAACACTGATGCAGGTTGCCTGGATACTTCCTCAGTATTGGCTTATACCGAGGATAATACCTGTTCTTTGGATGATTTGAACTGTGCTATGGCAGATTCATCGTCTGCAGGGATGGAGTCCATTCTGGATTCACTTTCTCTTCAAATCATGGGAGATATCATAGATACCTCCAACACACCTTAATCTGGCTACGTTTCCAAAATTACATGTTATTCTTTTTATTATTATCGGCTTTTTTTGTATAATCTGCCTATTAGCAAAGCATTGAATTTGCTTAGATCGAGCTATATAGTGGGAGAGGTGTGGCGCAGCAGCCAGGGCGGCTGACTCCGGAGCACGGGACTCATTGTTCGATCCCCAGCGCCGAAGGCAGATTGGCTCAGCATCATGTGACTCTGGGCAATAGCTCACTTAATCTCCCCGACGGCCCCCAGTGCCTTGAGACCCTTACTGGTGATTAGTTCGCGCTTTACAAATACTAGGTTATTTAGTGTTCATCTAGTCGCTCCGTTACTTGCCCGACCAAAGGGGGGATGTCGTGAGTTCCCTTTAGGGCCTACTAAGTTCTCCCTTATTTTAGCCTAAGTGCAAGTTGTAGGCTGCTTTGCTTTGCAGACGTTACATTCAGCTCATTTATTTGTTTTCCACAATATTATTTTAGCAAAACACTGCACATGTTTTTTTTATTGCTTCTTCTCTCTGGGACTATGTCTGAACATCTCGTACAAAGTCAAACAACACTGTGCCCTATCTTCTGTGCTTGGTTAGCAAAATAGATTGGCATTTAGACACAACATGCATTCACATCTGCTGTTTTCAAAAAGACACCATGTATTATATACACCAAGACATGCCATTCGAAAACAGAGAGGGTAATACTTGCAGAGGAGAGGTCCTGACATGAACGCGCCAGCATTGAGCAACCTGCGATGCAGATTAGCTAACAATAATACAGGTATGGAGTTCGGTTCTAATCCCAGAGATCTATGATATATCATTGTGCCCACGTAGTGAGGATAGGCTGAGGCAGATATATCTTTAAACACGGTAGGGTTTCTCATTGTATACAGTTTACTTGTGATTTTACTCATTTTGCTGGCATGCATATGTTTTATAGTTGCAGCACAGTTGTTTTATAATAGGGCACGATAGTTTCAATAAGTATTGTAAACTGTTCTCGTGTCTTTGTTTGGTTTATTATGGACGTGCATGAGTGAGAAAACGAAAGGTGGTGATCTGTTTCCACGGTTCCCTGAGGGGACTACAGTGTTGTTTTCTGGGGTGCTAACTTACCTGTCACACTGGGAAAATTAGGAGGGCAGTTACAGCACTATAAGCTAGTCAGGATTGGGGTTCATAGGTACTTATGTGGTATGGTGACTCAGGGGCAGATTTACAATTCCTGGCGCATCCCTGCAAATCAGCAGGGATGCGCCAGGAAACTTACGACACGCATCACCATCCTTGCGCCACCACTGATGCGCCGCATTTACAATGCGGCGCATCATGGCGCAAGGAAATGCAGATGCGTGTCGCATCTGCCGTCATAACGTTGGCGCAGTGCTGGAGTTGTGCCGCGGGCGCGACGCAACTCCAGCACTGTGCCGACCCGGCCTATCTTGCACATGGTGCGTCACACCTTACGCCTGCTTCATGCAGGCGCAAGGTTTAGACGCACCGGGGTCGGAAAGTGACTGAGTGAAATCTAGTAGATTTCACTCAGCCACTTTTGCGAGGCGTTCCTGCGCCGGAACGCCCCCTGCTCCGGAACGCCCACATGAAACCTGACGCAGGTTTCATGTGGCGCAGGGCTTACAACGTGACGCATCTCCTAGATGCGTCACGTTGTAAATACCCCGCAGCATGGCGCTGGCTTTACGCCGCTGTTGCGTCACAGAAGTGACGCAACGGCGGCGCTAAAGTGGCGCAAGGGGCTTGTAAATCTGCCCCTCAGTGCCTAAATACTGACGTTCTGAGATCCTAGACATAGTTTTGTTTACACAAAATCCCTGCAACAGTCTCCAATGTCCTTGAAGGGAATGGGGAGGATTCTTCACTGCACACTGGTCCAACTCCAATCCAGCCATACAAGTGCCTAAAAATGGTGAGGCTGAATAAGTCAGACACAAATATAATGTTCCACTAGCTATATCTTTTCTGATTTGGTAAAGGAGTTTGACGATAAATAATTCAAAGGTTCTGTGGTGGCCTTCTCTCAGTCAAAGAAGTAGAGTTAACCCTCAAACTCAGGTGGTTCGCCCAGATGTTGGTCATCATGATCTAATACACTTGAGTCTGACCACTCACCCTCCTCCTTCTGTGGTATTTCAGGAACGGTGTAATTGTGTAGTATGAAGTGTTGGTTCATTTTGATCATGGTCAATCTCTCCATGTTTTGAGGTGATAGACTGGTCCTTCACAACTGTGCAAGCTGCACTGAATACATGCTCAGCAGATACACTGGCTTCCGGATAAGTCAGATACTTTTTTGTCAGCCTTCTGAGCTCTGGTCATTGGTGTATCTTCCCATACCAATACACCAATGGGTTTTGATCCACAAAGACCTCTCTTGGGTCATCCAGATAGTCCTGGAACATCCTCTGAATGGTCATTGGTGCTACCACTTGCTCAACCTTTTTTGCCTTTGCCACTGCACTGCACTGGACTTAGGACCTGCATATTGTAACTAACAAAATGCAGAGGTTCTGGATGATAGTTGTATTCCTGTTGTTGTTGCCACCGGTGTTATTGTTTCTGGTGTTGGCTGCTGTGAGACAGCAGGTCTTTCCTCTCTGGAAGTTGAAGGCAGCACCCCAGAACTTGTGCCGGGGTAGAGACTCTAATTTCCATCCGTACTTTTTCCAGGTCTCTGGCTCGCTAAACAATCCACGTTTTGTATTCTGAAATATCCCTTTCTGACCAAGGAATGAAAGTGGGCAGTAGTTTTTTGTCCTGTGGATCAAGTATTGTGGCACAGATGTACTCATTGGACGACACAAAGTCTCTTTGCAGCCTTGTATTATCAGCCAAGCGAAAGATTAAGTTCTGAACCAAATGATGCACATCTTCATTTACACCTGCGAAGCTTTCAGTCACCATTTATAACTGATACTGTTGCAGATACAACAATGGGATAGCTTAGCCCATCGTACTTCCTCCTTGCTGACTTCCCGTGTGAAAACCTCAAAAGGAAGTAGCATCTCTATCAGATATTTTACTAGGCCTCCATTTGTCCATGACAATGGACATATTTTTCACAGTTGCATCGGCTCCTCTCTGAATGACAAACTCATTGATCGATTTGTACTGCTCAAACAGATGTTGCAACATGTAGTAGAGTTCCAACGTGTTGGCACCTCCTGTATGAGGGCTTTAACTGGTACTCTATTATCATGCAGCAAGATTCTCAACTGTTTCTGGGTTTTAAAAGAATGGATGAAATGAGTGCAGATTCTTCTGCAGGTGGTCAGTAAGTTGCTGACTATGTCTCTTTTTCAAGAAAGTTCTGCACAATGAGATTGATGCAATGCGCCAAACACAGGACCCTGAAATAGCCACCATCCGCCATGGCCTTAACTATCATACTGCCATTGTCCGTGGCAACAAATCCAATTCTGAGACCTCTGGGTCGCAGCTATTCAAACTCCTTGCTGTTCACTTATTCCAACATGTTTACAGCAGTATGGGATTTCTCCATGGTGAACGTGGCACTGTTGCATGCCACTGAACGCTCTTGAAATGTTCTTCAGCGCCGAGACTTATAGACGCCTGTTGCCGAAGCCCCACAAAAGAGATCCAGTGTGCAGTGATTTACATGTAATACGTGGCTTGACAACTGGCCAACATTTCTATCGTCAGGGGGATAGTGCGAACAGCACTCTGCTGCAAAGCTTGTCCAACCAATTGCAGCACATCCTGATGGAGTGCTGGAATAACAACTCTGGCAAAATGCTATAGTCCGGCTGAGAACCTTCCATTTAAGGCAGATGGCTGTCACAAATTCTGAAAAACCCACTCCTTCCACAAAAGAAAAAGGGAGGAGGTCCAGCACTAACATTTCAGCCCGCCTGTCATTGCACAAACGTGCTGTTTGGTGGTTGCCTACATTGGGCCCCTCCTGCCTAAACATGCCCATAACAGTAGCCTGGATTTTTTCTTTTGTGGTGCCATAGACATAGGCGACTTCTGAGAGAAACAGGAGGTGGTAGACTCAATGTACGTTTTGGGGCAGTCAGTGTATGCTGTTGCTATGGTGCCTCCATCTGACTCTTGTGCCATTGCGAGGTTGCTGAGGCTGGTGACACTGGTGCAGTGCTGGGGATAGGGCTGCTTTGTGTAAAGAGCATTTCACCCTCTTCTTCCTCATCACCTTCACCTCCTACCGTGATCGGATCTGATTCCCTTCTCTTATCACCACCACCACCTGAAGCAATTTTTTAAGGTGCGCCTCCCACCAAATTGGTGGTGTTTTTTCATATGGGTCATTTGGTTTCCAGTTCCTTAGTGTGGACCAGGCTTCCCTCGACAAACACTCACGTGGCAAATGGAGCATATTGCAATGCTATCCTCCTGCTTGTTAATCGTAAAAAAGTCCCAAACTGGGGAGGTGAACTTTTTCAGTGGGCCACTGGTGCCACAACCAATGCCCAAAAAACTTGAGGTAGGCAGGAGTGTTGACAATTGGCTCTCTGCAGTGTGTACTTCTACTGAGCTAGTGGTGGATGCAGGGTTCAGCGGGGGCCTTACAAATATGGGAGCTGGCACTGGCGGTGGTGCCACATCACTCGGAGCAGCTTCAATAGCAGGGTAATGTCTGTCTCCTGTAGGCCAGCTTCCACGATGACTGGCTCGTCATCATCCTCCTCACCCATTTCCATAATTGTCAGGCTTTCAGGAACTTTTCCTGGTATGTCTCGGACTCAGCTGGGGTCCAATCCATGTCCAGATCATCAGAAGGTGGTCTTGGAGAAGATGGTGGAATACCCTCCCTTTTTCTTGCTGGAGATATGGAAGCCAATGGTTCTAAATGAGTAGGTTCTTGCTATGAAGAAAGTTCAACATCCTCTTTTGCTCCTACTTCAGGAAGATCTACTATTACTGGCTGTTGCCCACTGTGCTCAGTTTCCTGCAACGATTGGGTACTACTTTGCAAAAGAGACATATCCAATTCAATGTCACTGCCTTTCATCATCGCCATGATTGCAGTGGCTGCCTCGGTGAGAGACATGGGCTTGGGCTTAGGTTAGGGTGGTGCTGTTGATGTGGGAGTGCTGCTCCCAGCTTGCTCTCTGGAGGTCAGTGCAGCAGGCACAAGTTTGCGGAAAAAGGTTTTAGGCGGCATGCCAGTGTTGGAAAGCTGCTTCTTCTGACTCGCCACTTCCTTGGCAGCATCTTTCTTTGGGGCCATCTTGAAGCTGTCAGTTGGCAGTGGCACTTAACTGCACAAAGCGGAAGAGATTGGAGGACTCATGTCATGTGTTGTGTGGTCACATCACTTTGTATAGGCCTTCTGTCTTGCAGTACTCTGGGTTTTGTCCCTTGTGCATATAAAAGCAAACAAGCAAGAAAAACAATGTGGCATTATTGCAGTTTGAATCTAGTACACACAAAGACAATATCGTTTAGTGTTGTTACGTAAGTTATTATCCTAAATAATTAACAATAGTGTATACATTCCAAAGTCAAACCACACCACCATAACATAAATATTATATTTCCAATCAGCACAAACAACATACAAATGTAAAGGTTTGCTTTCAGTGCATCTAAGCAAGGGAGACACTTATGGCGGTCAGAGAGGTCCAGGGTGAAATCGAATAATCCTTTAAAAAATGAATGCTGGTGTGTGTGCATCTATGGCAGGCACGGGGTCCAAGTGAAAATGGCATAATACTTAAAAAATAAATGCTGTTGTGCGGCAGTGCGCCTATGACAGGCAGAGGGGGTGGATGGGTGGATAGATGGTGGGGATATGTTAAAAAAATGAATAAAATAAGGAAAAATTAAAAAGAAATGCATATATTTTTGGAGGGAAAAATGTAAACAAATATAAAAAATTGTAAATAAATGACAAAAACATTACTTGCTGCTGTACTAGGGGACTGTGAGAAATCCATTGGGAGGCAAGAAGGTGCAGATATAAAAATGCTAAAAAATGCGTATAATTTTAAAAACTGTTCATAACAATCATAATATACATATAATGCAATGATCAACAAACATTATTAAACTGATATCAGAGAAAAGTAAAAAATTGGACAAAAACAAAAAGGCATAGCCTTCTCCTATCAATCTCCCTAGAAAATGGCTTTAAATGAAAACTGGAAAAAGTAAACGAAGGGTGGCTGCACAAAATGGATGCCGGCCGCATGGGCAACCAACAACAGCCAGCAAGAAGGCATGGGCAAAACATGCACACAAGCACACTGGCTGGCTACATAAAATTGCCACTAGCCACATAGTTAACCAAACAACAACAACCAGCAAGGAGGCATGGCCACAACAAAAAACACATAAAGGCCTATGGCCTAAGCGCACTGACTGGCTACATAAAATGGCCACCGGCCACATAGTCAAACAACAACAAACAGCAAGGAGGCATGGCCACAACAAAAAACACATGCAGGCCTATGTCCAAAGCACACTGACTGTCTACACAAATGGTCACCAGCCACATGGTCGAACAACAACAACCAGCAAAGAACACATGCAGGCCTATGGCCAAAGCAGTAAACCACACTGGCTGGCTAGTGCTTTAAAATCAATCCCGGCCAAATGGCCAAACAACAACCAGCAAGAAGTCATGGCCACAACACAGACCGCATGCACGCCTATGGCAAAAGCTCACTGGCTGGCTAGGGCTACACAAAATGGCCACCGGCCACATGGTCAAACAACAACAACCAGCAAGGAGGCATAGCCACAACAAAGAATACATGCAGGCCCATTGGCAAAAGCAGTAAAGCATACTGGCAGGCTAGGGCTACACAAAATGGCCACTAGCCACATGGTCAAACAACAACAACCAGCAAGGAGGCATGGCCACAACAAAGAACACATGCAGGCTTATGGCAAAAGCACACTGGCTGGCTACATAAAATGGCCACTAGCCACATAGTAAACCAAACAGCAACAACCAGCAAGGAGGCATGGCCACAGCAAAAAACACATGCAGGCCTATGGCCAAAGCGCACTGGCTGCCTACATAAAATGGCCACCGGCCACATGGTCAAACAACAATAACCAGTAAAGAACACATGCAGGCCTATGGCCAAAGCAGTAAACCACACTGGCTGGCTAAGGCTTTAAAATGGATCCCGCCCAAATGGTCAAACAACAACAACAACCAGCAAGGAGTCATGGCCACAACACAGAACGCATGCAGGCCTCTGGCAAAAGCTCACTGGCTGGCTACATAAAATGGCCACCGGCCACATAGTCAAACAACAACAACCAGCAAGGAGGCAGGGCCACAACAAAGAACACTTGCAGGCCTATGGCCAAAGCACACTGGCAGGCTACACAAAATGGCCAACGGCCACATGGTCAAACAACAACAACCAGCAAGGAGGCATGACCACAACAAAGCACACATGAAGGCCTATGGCAAAAGCAGTAAAGCACACTGGCTGGCTAGGGCTACACAAAATGGCCACCGGCCACATGGCCAAACAACAACAACGAGCAAGGAGGCATAGCCACAACAAAGAATACATGCAGGCCCATTGGCAAAAGCAGTAAAGCATACTAGCAGGCTAGGGCTACACAAAATGGCCACTGGCCACATGGTCAAACAACAACAACCAGCAAGGAGGCATGGCCACAACAAAGAACACATACAGGCCTATTGCAAAAGCAAACTGGCTGGCTACATAAAATGGCCACCGGACACATGGAGGATTGGACAAGCAAGAAGGATTGAAAAACAAAGAACACATGCTGTCCTATGGACGCCTACTACACAAAATGGCCTCTGGGCACATGGCATGGAGAACAAAGACAAATGGTGGCCTATGATAAACACACTCACTGGTCAGACAAAGGTGGCATGGTAACACTGAAGAAAACATTTCCATTAATTCAGCAATTCCAAAAATGAAAATTAAATGAGCTATAAAGATTTTACAACACACATCCTCCCAAGGCATCATATATTACCCCACATATCCACTTTTTGCAGAAATAAATGTGAAATACCCCCAAAAACCCTCACATTTTTTATTTAATCCAATACCACCTCTGCCCTAAATGATGTTTTAAACAACATATACCACAGAAACAGTTGTTCATGCAAACATTACTAGTACTGAGCCTACTGGCTAGATGGCCCATTGGCAGACTAGGCCACATAGTAAAATAAATGAATAGATTGAAAATGTATTAACAAACATGGAGAAAATGTACTGAACTGTGCAGCATTTTTCCTTTACAGAAGTTTAAAATTTAAATGCAAAAAAATAACTAGGCCCCTACTGAAACTGCAGGTCACCCACCACAATACATTTTAAAAATCGAATAAAAGTACAAATAAATACTGGTGCATACCCTTTATCAAATAAACAACACCCTTAAACAACAGTTTTTGAACTTACCTGTGATATCACAAAAACACGGTCCTTAAATCCAATGGTATATATGCAGCGGACAAAGAGAGTGATCCTTCCAGCTCCAAATTCAAATGAAAAGTGACCAGGCGATGGACAAAGCACTGGGAGGAGCCTTCTGGACATGAAGTTGGAGTCTCTGGGGCACTTCTTGTTGAAAAAATTACGCCACCTGCCGGATGGCAGAATTTAGCAGGAACTACAAGCTGCACGCGATTGCAGAACTCCCGAATTCCACAAACTCTGCGAGTGGAGTGAATTTTTCTGCCCACCCCTAATTGTGATCTCATGTTTGTATTTACTTTAATTTTTGTGTGATTCATTTTGTGTCATTTTGTGTTCTATTTTTGTATGTCATATAGTGACACGTTTATAGCTGGTATTGACACCAGCTTCATTGATTACATGTTCATGAGAATGGAGGCCTGGCATGTTGTCGATATGAGCGTTATAAGGAGGATCGAGAGCGATCATGATCCTCTAACAGTCGAACTGAAAATCTAGTTTGACCAAGAACAAGACCTGGAACTATTGTGTACCCCTGAGTCGGCCAAAATCATTATGAAGCTGAACATGAAAAATTTTCTTTGGCAGACTGGTTGAAGTCCTGCAAAGACTGTCAATTGCCGAGTAGATGAGCAGTGGAAATTGGAATACACAGAATTGCTAAAACTTAAGGAGTCGATAAATCACCCTGCAATCTCCAAGTTGGAAAAACTACTAAAATTAACTTTAAATTGGCAAAACACAGTAAACTCTACACAGCTGGGCTGTCATGCAGCATAAAAAACATCAACATCAAGTGGTTTGATGGTGAATGCTTAAAACTGAAGAAATCGCTAGCCATTGCTCTGCCTCATAGAAGGAATTCCGCAACGGGTGAGAAATACCTCCCAGCATTAAAGAACGAATACAGTCAATTAAATATTTAAAAAATACCTTAATGTCAAAGCATGGGCAGTACTCAAGCTGCCAATACAAGATAAGAACCTAAAGCACTTCTGAAGCTTCATTAGATGGGGCTGCGAAGACACAGCTAAAAGCATCGAAACAGGTATTCAAGTGCACTCTTGGGTAGAACAATTTATGGCTATGTATAATTCAATAATTCATTCTACCAAAGTGAACAGAATGTGTCTGTCCTGAGCCATAGCAAAGAAATAGATCCCACTAATTCTCTGACAACAGTCCTGGAACAATCTGGTATCTCACGTTCAGAATTCACTGAAGATGAAGTTCAAGATGCCATCTTAAGCCAGAAACAAATGAAAACTCTGGGCCTGGATAGAATTCCAACAGACGCTTATCGCAATAACTTGCAGTTTGGGTGCCTCTGTTAACTATGGTGTATAATGCAATTTAGGAGTTTGGAGGGGTCCCTGCAACTTGGAGAGCTGCAGTCGTTGTGCCAATGTACAACGAGGTCTCCGAAAAGATCCGGGAAATAACCGCCTGATCTCACTGTTGGACGGCGCCGGAAGAAATCTATGCCAAGTTATTGCCAGCTAGTTCAGAGTTGTGGGTTGACAACCACAAGATCTTGTCACCGTTCCAAGCTGGTTTTTGCATGTCACAAGGCACGGCTGATCAAGCAACTAGATTGGACAGTACTTGTTTAAAGTATACTTATATAAAGCAATTCTGCGCTCTTTCTAATTTTTATTGTTCTTAAATCGGCGTTTGATTCTGTGGATAGGCAAAACACCAATCCTATTATTTGCTGATTATGCCCTATTGTTGGCATGCACGAAGCTCTTTATGCACAAGTTACTCAAAAGTTTTGAAAATTACGCCACACAGAAAACCTCATAATCAATATTAATAAGACAAAGTATATGTTGATCAATTCATGGCTTAGCCTGAGGAGCATATTTAAAGTTTAAAACTTGCTGCTCGATCAGGTTGATTTTTAGGATTATTTGGGAATAAGGCTTGACACAAACCTGACTTGGGCAAAGCAGAAAAGCAAGAGTGATGCTATCCTGTCCCAACACGCAAATGCTGGTTTGCGTTCAGCGGCAAATTTGTACGAAGACTGATGAAACCAGCTTTGCAGGCCTACCAAGCCAAAGCACAGGCAGCAGGCCTGAACAGGGCAGAGCTCTGGGGATGTAATACGGCTCTTGGTCTCCTGAAAATCGAAAAACATTTTTTGTGCTGCCTATTGCTACTTGGCCCAGGGGGCCACAATGGCAGCTTTAAGGTATGAATTGGGTATGAACAACATTGAAGCTGTTGGTGCACTTAAACCTCTTTTGTACTGGCATCGAATATGGACTACACCAAACCTTGCAATCGACCGTAAGCCTATTCGTGAAATAATGTACCATGGCTAAATCACATTGCAAGGTCTTTATCCAGCACAGGATGTCATAAGCCCTGGACCAATCCAGAGACCATGGTTCCTTCAACTTTGGAAATACTCAAAGAAAATTACTGGTAATGGAGGTCTAAAATGCAGGGAAGTAAGCTATTAACATTGTTCCAGGAAGTTAAATCTGCCCCTTGCTTTGAGAAATACTTGGACCAACTTTTTCCGGATACAAAGAGAGATTTTTTTTTAATAAAGTTTAGGCGAGGCTTCCTTCCTGTAACGACCTTCACAAGGAACAAGAATCAGGTCACTATCTGTAAGTGCGCACAAGGTGGTGATGAATCAATCCTGCACTTTATGCTGCTATGCACCTTTGCTCTGCCAGCAAGAAGGCTATATCTTTGCCCACTTTTTAAGAAATATAGTAGAAGGCATTGCAATGCTGCCATGAATTTATGCCTCCGAACTAACATTGAATCCTTTTTTAATTCAGTGGCTTCTTATATTTTTGCCACCTCACGAATAGACTGATATTAAACCATAACCATAACCATAGACTGATATTTAACTATATTGTTTATGCGTTGACACCCAAAGTAAACTTTGTTATTCGTCTTCGAGCTAAGATTTGCAGCTAACCCAAATCTGGAAGAAACGATATTATTATGATGGCCTCTCACTATAATGCATGTGTTTTGAATTATATGGGAGTTTGCACTACATATACATATGAAGCGTTAAGGAAATGTAGCATTCTTATGAAATGTACTGAAGGAATCTACTACTAGTTTTTAAATTGTCTTTCATGTAATTGGACAAAGTTGGTAATATGAAATTTGATACGAAATGAATAGTCTTTTAGCTAAGTGCATTTGCAGTTTAGGGGGACACAAGGTCAAGCAGTATTGCTTAATTTTTTTTTCAATAATATGTCTGTTTGTAAAATTATTAGGTCCTAACTCTACAAATGGAAAAAACCCTATGTCTGAGCATTATAAGATGCCTCAATATATTCCCAGTTTAGTACCAATGGGATTCATATCAATGGGTCTTGGTGCCAAGAAGTGCTAGCACAGTGCTCAGCTAGTTGGACTATGTCAAAGCCTTGTACTCATATCTAAATAGTTTAAAGGGACTCGGTCGAGAAGGCTGTAGGGTAGATTGTATAGAGAACTTGGGAGAAAGATAGATGCAATTGTGTTTATGACAATTTAATGTTCTCTCTTTTTATATTTTATAATCATGGAATTTTGTTGGATTAGGAGAAAGAGAATGAAGCACATTTATATATTATGCGGTTGTTTTAATACTTTGTAAAAACATAATATTTTTCTAAATTTGTTAGTCAACTGAATTTGTAAAGTGGTGTTTTAACTTTTGTACTAGTATGGATTTTATCTTGCATGGCTTACAATTGAAAGCCAAAACAGTAAATTGAATACCATGTTTTCAATTCGTGGAGTGATCAATAACTAATTAATTTCTGAAATAACATAAAGTAATTTATGAATGCACTTTTATTTCGATTCCTTGTGTAATAAACTATTAAATACTTGCTTTATGGCAATTCATGGACGTCATTTATGGGCGTCGCCAGGGGTTGCAGCTGCAACCCCTGGCTTGCCTATTGCGATGCTTGGCTTTGCTTATGCGACCTCTGGACTCAGAGGTGGTAAAATCAGTGCCAGGAACACCGGGGTAGCGCCACATCAATTACTTTCAGGTTGTTTTTGTATATACTAATAGTGAATAAGGTTCTATTATTCGCTATTAGTGTAATATAAAAAGGAGCTCACTTAGGGCCCGATTTCGATGTCGGACGGTCCTGAGTTGGTCCGACATTGATTCGGTACTGGGACCGACCGAACTCCTGTCGGCGGTCCCAACTCAGCAATTAGGATGCGACCGAACACTGTTCAGTCGCAGTCCTATTCTTTACAATGGGAGCATGCATTCCGACCGGAATGCATGCTCTCATTGTAAAGAGAAGAGGTGCAGTTCATCCCTGCACCCCGTGGCAGGCACCTCAGGGTGCCTGCCACGGGGTGCAGGGATCAACAGGGGGGCACTTATGCCCTTTGGCCTCCAACCAGAGGCCATGCACCCATGGGGGCCCCCAAAGTCGACTTCCGACAGCCTTTCTGTGTCGGAAAGGCCAGCACAGAAAGGCTGTCGGAATTCAACATTGTAATCCCTCGGGCAGAAAGAGCGGCCCTTGGGATTACTGGAGGCTTTCCGAATGGCAGACGGGCACTCCGAGCCCGTCGGAAGCCATTCGGAAATCCAGTTCGGATTCCTTTCTGACCGACTCCATCTAAATGGGTCGGTCAGAAATAAATCCGAACAGCTGATTACGATGCTGTAGTAACGGCACCGACCGAGGGTTGGAGCCGTTTACTACGGCGCCGTAATCGGGCCCTTAACTGGAACGGGACCTTTGGTGACAGCTGTGGTAAGTAAAGATGTTTTTAAATGTATGTTGTGTGCGTGCTTGTGGGTCAGAGTGTGTTTGTGTGAGTGAGAACGTGTATGTGGGTGAGCATGCGTCTGTATATGTAAGCATGTGTGTATGAGTAAAAGTGAGTGAGATTCAGTGACAAATAGTGAGTGAGATTGTGTGAGACTGAGGCCCAGGTTTACTTTTCTTAGACGCAGGGCAATGCTGCACCAAATATGCTGCGCTGCCTTGCACCAAAGGGAGAGACAAACAATGCACCATATCTAATATGATACGGTGCATTGTTTCTCTCCATGTGCACCGATTGCACTTTGCACAGCCTCACCCTAGGCACATACACTTGCGCTATATTGCAGGGGTGTGTGCGTTCTCTGAAGCATAGGTTTTGTACTGAAAGGGGTCCCTTTGAATGTGTGCTGTACAATAGAACATGCGTGCAAAGTTGGATAAATGAAAACATTTCTCCTCGTTATGCCTGCCTCGAGGATTCATAAGATTTTGGTGCAAATTCCTATCTACTGGTAGCTAGGGATTTGCGTCAAAACCCATTCACCACCAATGCAACGCCCACTTGATGCAAAATAACACAAAGCAGTGTATACCGCAATTTTGTGTTGTTTTTTAATACCTTCCAATACAAATCAGGATTTGTGTTGGATAGTAAATCCCACAATAACACTTTGTGCCAGGTGTGGGTCACAAAAATGATGCAAACACTGTGCAAAGTGTTAGTAAATCTGGGCCTGAGTGTCAGTAAATAGGACTGAGTACGAATAAGATTGAGTGAATGCAAGTGAGTGACTGAGAATCAATAAGTGAGTGTAAGAGGTGTAAGAGAGTATGCGTGTGATGTTAGGGTCGTGTGACATGCCTTCCTGGAAAAATTACGGTCAGGGGTGATAAGGGCAAAGGCTATTTGATGTCACTTCCGCTACCCCTGGCATTTTGGTAAATCAACGCCCATGTGGCAATTGGGGAGTCTTTCTATTTTGTTTCTATTTTTTATCTAAAACACATCCCTAGAGACTGAACTAGGTCAGTTTACTGCAAAATATGGAAAAAACAGAGAATTTGTAATATTGTGTCTTAGGGGTCATCACCAATAGCTGGTGTCTTTACTCTTGAGATGCCCTGCTTAACCCACTCCATGAGAGAGATGCCTCAAACATGTGAAGAAAAGAAGACTACCTTCCTTGATGCACTCTGTCTGTTTAACAGAGGACGGTGGAGTGAGGAGTTACCTGCACTCCCTTAACTCTGTGGGACCAGAAATCCAGTTGAAATCAAGTGGCACTAGCTTCTCGCTGACCACCATTGAAACGTACATCCAGATTCTACCAATGAAGTGCCTTCTTGTTCCCGTTGTACTTCTCACCTGTTGCTGGAGAGCACCGAAGGTCCTGGAGCACAGCAAGTTGTTGCCTACCTGGAGTGTGGATTAGTCGCAGCTGGACGTTTCTCCTGCCTGCCAATTCGGACCATTCCTCCATTATTTAAATACTGCAGAATGTTCTTTAGACAATGGTCAAGAAAACCTGAGGAACTGAATATTTTGTTTTGGACCTCAAAAAGAATTGTGGTTAGTGATGTACATTTGGAGCCCATGGACTGGAATCTGAGGGATCAGACCTGAAGATTTAGACACTTTCTATAAATGTACTTTATAGCAGAAATATCTCCTGGTTATCTCGGCTGCCAGTAACCAGAGTGCTTCTTTTTTTAAAACATAGTTCCCATAAAAAAATATATTTCTGCAGTCTTTTTGTGGGCATTGTTTCCTTTCGGTGCCAAAAACAAATGTACTACTGTCCTGTGTGGCTGTTTTGAGAAAAGATTATTTTCTTTCTGTCGAAAGTTGACTTTGACGAATAAGCATTACAGATTGTTTTGCTGTAAACTCAAATCAGTATGCCAGATCACCTTCATTGTAGTGGCCTTTTACCTAATAAATTATTCTCCTTTAAATTAACTTGGTTTGGATCCTGTATGTTCTTTATTTTATGACCTGTATTATAGTTTTGTTTGGTTGTTGCACATGTACCACATGCATCAGTCTGAAGAAATTATCTATTTATGAGCCAAACTTCCTAGGGGGATTACTCACAGAAATAAGGTCACCTGTTAGAAGTCACTGTCAGATTGTTTGGATCTAGCGGGAGCTCAGTTTACGTTCACGCCATGAATGTTGCCCCTCTCATCCTAGTTTAACAATCTGATTTCCAACAACAGATGTGGAATTGTACTGTATGTGGTGGAGTGACTTTCATTGTTGTGAGATGCAACACCTCCGTGGGTGAAGTGCAGGACTTAGCTGAGGTGTGTATATAACTTTCCTGAATTGGGTTTGTGAATTCCATGAGCGTTGGTGTAAATTCTTAGGGTGAGGTATGCAAGTTCTCTGGGTGTTACCTCTGAGATAAGATCATCCCCTAATGGGTGGGTGTTTGACTTCATTCAGGTTTGACTTGTCTGGGTCTAAGGTTGTGATAAACATGGATAATTCTTTATGTCTCTGGTTGGTGATGTCACTGGTCAGTGGAGAGTGTGCCTTCACCTTAGTAGGTTTAGTTTTCCTTGCTGCATCTGTGATTTCCACTGTTAGAAGAGTGGTTGCCCTTAGTAGCTTCGGACTTCGTTTGCAGGAGTTGTGACTACTCTGGTTTGGAAAAGTGACATCTCTCAGTGAAGTACGACTTCCCTACCACTTTCTGGTTGTGCGGTGCAACATCCCTGATGAGCGATGTGAATTTTTTGGGTGACGTGTGTGGTTTCGCTGGGTGGGGGTGGTTTAGTGCCTTTGACGTACATAGAGTGAATTCCACGGTTGAAAGAGCATTCCTGGTTGGGAAATTGTGACTTCCCTGGGGAGGAGAAAGGCAGTCTGGAGCAAGACTCTTCCATTGTTGGATGGAGGATTAGAAGTGAATTTGCTGTGACTCCTCACCGTGTGTAAGGTTTTCCTGAAGTCTGGTGGGACTACCCTGTGTGTGATTGCAATTTCGTTGGGTAGAGTAGAACTCTTTTGTGTGAAAATTTCAGTGAGCACTGGCTTTCTAGTCAACACCACTTTCCATTCTGGGACTTGTAGTTGTGCTTTTCTCATTAAAAGCATATGCCTAAATTTCCAAGGAAACAGACTTGTTTAGGCAAAAAAACCTCCAAAGCTAACTGGATGTGTCACAAATGACTATACAGCATTTGGCAGCTATGGCAGCAGACAAGTGAACATTGTATTTGAGCTCTTAGGAGTGGGGTGAAGACAAATGCAATAAATTATTGATAAATTACAATGAAATTCGAAAAAAGTAGAGCCTACTAAGAAGTCTGTGTCAGCTTGAGAAATTAAAATGCAGGTCATAATCATTATTTGCCATTTTACCAGCTTTTGAAGTTTTACTCTATGGTAGTGCCGGCCCCCGGGGGAAGTGAAGGTCGCACAGCAGTCTTTCCCTAGGGCACTCCGCACAAGGCCAGAAGGACAAGGTGGGGAGGGGGGTCAAGGGAGTAGGGGAAGGGGCGGGAGTCGGTGGGGGATAAAGGTGTCAAGAGGGGAGGATTCGGTCTCTTCCTGACACCACCGGGAGGGTAGGTTTAATTTAGTCCACCCACCCACCCTACAGGTTGTAGGAGAGGGGTACGGGTGTAATGGTTTAGTGTGCCAGTTTAGGACAGGTTGCGGGGCATAGGCGAGGAGGTACTTTGGAGGGGTGGTGAGTCACATACGGGCGGATCCACCCCTCGGGGGGCAGGGTACACAGGTAACTGATGGCAGGGTGCGGGTTACAATGAGCAACGGAAGAAATACAAGAGAGGATGTTTGGAGGGCAAGTGAAGGTGAGAATGGGGATATGGAGGAGGTCGCAGAGTGAAAAGGGATGAGTGAAAAAGGGGAGATGGTTTGAGAATGGCTGGGGAAAATGAGCTGTATGGTTATGAAAAAAGTTATATATTTGCATTTATGTATTGTTAATAAGGTGTAACTGTTGCAATCTTGTCCTAATAAAATGGCCTTTTATGCTTCAAGTAACAGCGTGGAGTGTAGTTATTGCACGATTGACATAGTGGCAAACTATCACCGCCTGTCATTTACTTCCCCAACTTTCTAGCAATAACATCGGCGAACTATTTGTATCTGCAGATAAAGTTGCTGTTGTGAATATATCCCTAAAAAACACATAGCGCACTTACACTTACCTTCTGCCTAAATGCCAACCAAAAATGTTCCTCTTTCCCACCTGGCGTGTATGCTTCTGCTATTGGTTGCCAGAGTGCAGCAACCTGCATTGTCCAGCACATGGTAACGTTCTTTGATGTTTTGGCATGTTTGCCACTGAAGGAAATGGTCAAACAATATACAAACATCACCCTTTGCTTAAAGAGGGAGGGTCGGTGACAGGATGGTACTAGATAAGCAGGGCACAAGTCGGGGGTACACGCGGGTGGACGGTGTCCACCCACTATTTTCACAGGGTGGACGCCGTCCACCCTGCCAAGAAGTTGGACCCCACTGCAAAATATGCTGAATTCGTCCCGGTGTAATTTGCAAACACCGGGACACATTTAGCAGCGCCTGCACGTTGTTGTCTGCTTTCGATCTTCAACAAGGTGCAGGCGGGGAGAGGGCTTTCTTAGTTCAGACTCCTGCTGGGCCCATAACAAAGGCCGAATCTGAGGGGTCATCGGGCCTCCTCTTGTTGGAGTCTCCTGGCTGGCAGCAGTCAGGAGCCTCACACCTAGAAGCAAATGCAGCAGAGGGGAAACAAAGGCTCACACCTTGTTAGCACTTCACACATACTTTGGAGAGGCAGCTTTTCACTTTGTTCAGGTTCTGTTTACTAGAGATGCATGCACTGTAAGAATGTTAGATGTGTTGGTCTTTCCCAGTATTTACACAAAATAAATAGCATTTTTATAGTGCGTACTACCCCCGAGGAGGCGTTGTAATAATTTAAATAGCACTATTTTTTCTTGTAAGAAGTTTGCGCTGACAAAAGGCAACATTGTTTTATGTGTAACTTACAAAAGTGTGAATCTTCTGCCTAATTCTTAGGGTTTCCCTGTGCTCCAATGTACTCATGATAGACAAGTTAAACGTATATGTGAGGGCTTCAGATCTGATGTTTCTTTTTATGATGCCACATCCTGT